>OX451736.1:1252429216-1252781265 GCA_948472305.1 Vicia faba
AGCCAAATCGTGATTCTGTTTTCAGTGATTTCTTGAGCTTTAGTGCGTGATTTCAATTGCAAATTGTCCCTGGGACCTCCTGCAATGTATTTGAATCAACAAATTGCCTTGAATTGGTCTGGAATACAAGAATAGGTTTTCACTTTTTTCTTGAAATTTCTTGAATGTGCTAGGGTCTTTTCTGCAACCTTTTCACGTCCATTAGGTTAGGATTTGCTTGCATATATATATATATATATATATATATATATATATATATATATATATATATATATATATATATATATATATATATATATATATATATATATATATATATATATATATATATATATATATATATATATATATATATATATATATATATATATATATATATATATATATATATATATATATAGGGAAATTGAATTAGGTCAAGAGCTGGGCAAAAATCCATGTGCAATGGTGATTGAATCTTTGATTGGAAATCAAATCTTTTTGATTTTTCATGATTGGAAAATGTTGTCAAATTTGGAGATTTTGTATCTTTGACTTGGTGCTCGAATTTGCCAGCATGCTGAGGTCCTATTTGCTTCACAAAAAGATTGAAAACATCAAATCTTCTATTTTCCTATAATTTAAACTAATTAAATGAATTAATATTAATTAAAAATCCAATTAATCAATAAAAACAAGAAAATAAATTCCATTAAGCTTGATGGGTCGTGCATAGGTCATGGATGAAGTTTCAAGAAGATATTTGAGGCCCATTAGCAAAAATAAGGTGTTTTGAGCAAAGTTGACTTTTGCAAATTCATAAAAATTTCCCAACTTCTCCAATGCATATCTTGCTCAATTTTGATCATATGACCATGTTCCTGGACATTTTGGAAAGCTCTTGAAGTCCTCTAACCAATGCCTTTAGTCCCATGTCATTTGGATTTACCAATCTCAAGTTATGGCCTTTGACTCAAAGTGCATTTTTGTTGACTTTTGAAATTGACCTATAATGTCAAAATTGGTAACTTCTTGTGAGAGCATTTCTTTAACTTGGAGTGTGAAGATGGATTGTATGAAATTACATCCCCTTCAAAATGAGCATTGGATGGAATTTTTCTTACAAACCATGAGAAAGTTATGCCCTGGTCAAGATACAGTTGACTTTTCTGCTGTCCAAAAATAGTAACTTTTTGCACCTTGATGATTTTTGAGCTATTCTTGTGGAATCATGATCAAGACTTGATCAAATGATGATTGTGAACTCAAAATAAGATGTTGACAAATTTTTTTGACTTTTGACTGCAAAATGACCGTTTTGCCCTTGTAGTTGACTGTAGATCAAATGAGGCTTTTGACTGTGCAAATTGGCATTGTGAGTCTTGAAACTTGGCATGTAGATACTTGAGGATGTATATGGGCCTATGAGACTTGATTGAACCATTGAAAACCCCAAATTCCTTGAAAGAACCAAAACCCTAATTTCAGCTGTCTTAGGAGGTGATTTGACTGTCTACCTCTTGAGCCATCTTGAGCAATTTGAAGATCATTCTTGACAAATCTTGAGGAATATGGGAGGGAAAATTTTGGGGTACAACAGTTGCCCCTGTTCAATCTTCTTAAACCTGAGGATGTAGATTGGCTTGCGTGCCTTTCGTGATCCGAAGGTGGAAGATGATTGAACACTAAAGTGCCCAGAAATTTGCACTCGCGTGGTGTAGTATCAGCAATGTGATGTCGGGAATGGGCTTACAGATGCCATTTAGAGATATGATGGATAGGAGGATGGGCTTATAGATGCCATCTGGAGATGTGACAGAATCTTGTCGGGGATGGGCTTATAGATGCCATCTGGAAATGTTTGTTGAATTGTGACTTGGTAGGTTGAAAGAAGGAACCTGTGTAGGGTTGTCTGATGATGAGTCCGTGTAAAACTGCATCTGAAAGAGAGAAGGAACCGGCGTAGGGTTGCTTCATGATGGTCAAGTAGATAGTTGTCCTGTCTGGTTTCAGGTATTAATCTACAATCCGTCGTCCACAGATTTTTCCTGGCTTGTTACATGTGTTGATCTAGAACTTAAGAGAGGTTGGCCGATGAGATAGTTGTCCTGGCTGGTTTCAGGTATTAATCTCTGACTTAAGAAAGAAAGATAGTTTTCTTGGCTTGTTACAGTTATTGATCTTCAGTCTCTTCATGTAGATAACTTTACTGGCTAGTTACAGGTATAGATCTACAATCAGTCGTCCACAGATATTTCCTGGCTTGCTACAGGTATTAATCCAGAACTTAAGAAAGGTTGGTCGAGGAGATAGTTGTCCTGGCTGGTTTCAGGTATTAATCTCTGACCGGAGAAAGAAAGATGGTTTCCTGGCTTGCTACAGGTATTAATCTTCAATCTCTTCATGTAGATACTTTCCTGGCTAGTTTCAGGTATAGATCTACAATCAGTCATCCACAGATATTTTCTGGCTAGTTACAGGTGTTGATCTGGGACTTAAGAAGGTTGATGGGTTTGGTCACAGAAAAATCTTTAGGAATCGATTTAACTGATTTTGTCCGGCTTCAGAAAAATCTTTAGGAATCGATTTAACTGGTTTTGTCTCCATTGACGGGTTTCAGAAAAATCTTCAGGAATTGATTTAACTGGATCAGAGGAGGTTTTTTTTTTATAATGATGTGATGAAGGAATCTGAGATGATTGCTACTCCAACTAGATGATGAAGGAATCTGAGACGATTACTACCTCAGCAGGATGATGAAGGAATCTGAGACGATTACTACCTCAGCAGGATGATGAAGGAATCTGGGACGATTACTACCTCAGCAGGATGATGAAGGAATCTTGGATGACTTCTACCTCAACAGGGTGATGAAGGAATCTTGGACGATTACTACCTCAGCAGGATGATGAAGGAATCTTGGATGACTTCTACCTCAACGGGGTGATGAAGGAATCTTGGATGACTTCTACCTCAACAGGGTGATGAAGGAATCTTGGACGATTACTACCTCAGCAGGAATGGTGAAGGAATCTTGGGCGATTACTACCTCAGCATGATGATGAAGGAATCTTGGACGATTACTACCTCAGCAGGAATGGTGAAGGAATCTTGGACGATTACTACCTCAGCAGGAATGGTGAAGGAATCTTGGACGATTACTACCTCAGCAGGAATGGTGAAGGAATCTTGGGCGATTACTACCTCTGCAGGATGATGAAGGAATCTTGGACGATTGCTACTCCAAAAGGTAATGACTTTATCTGTTGATCGATCTTTCCTGAAAAGGTAAAGAGTTAGTTGTATGCAATGTCATGATGTATGAGATGCATGATGTCATGATGTTCTCCAGAATAAATGAGGTCATGTCGTATGCACTTTATCATGTATGTAAATAGGATATGTGAAATGTGATATGTTTATGAATGTATTTTCGTCTGGGAAAATAAATCCTTGACAAATGCCGGGGAGTTTGTTAAATCCTGGGCTGATATTGAAGAGTCTGGTTGAATTCTTCATTTCCACCGGGGATGATGCACGAAGATGATTGCAGGAATAAACCTGTAGGAGAAGATGACTCCGTTGGGGAATAAACCTGGTGAAGAGATTACTCTGTGGGGAAGAGGTACTTCGCTGAGATTTTAACGATAACTCCGCTGGGGATTCCGTTGATAAGCCCTTTTGGGGATTTTGATGATGAACTCTGCTGGGGATAGAAAGAAACATCGCTGGGGATGATCTTTCGGTTGCAATTTGCTGAGGATAACCCAGTTAGACTCTTGTGGGAATAACCTTCTGAATATGGCTGGGGAGAGATATTTGTACTCTGCAGGGGACAAGCTTCCAGAATCTACTGGGGAAGATGGTTCAACTCTGGTGGGGAAGCTTTTTTCAGACTGTGTTGTGAAATGGCTCCACTGGGGGTATCTTGTATTCCACTGGGGAACATTCTTATATTTCGTTTGAGGAATATTAAGACTGCCGGGGATGCTTGTTGAGGAATATATGTATACTCCGCTAGGGAATATTGTGACCTTATGGGGATACCCAACTTCTTTAGGGCTGATGGTAGACCAACTCTGCTTGGGGAGAGTATTGTTGATTCCTTCGTAGTTGCAAGTCTCAGTGGGGATAACTACCATCACTATCTTACTCTGTGGGGAGTGAAGGTATCTTAGCCATATTCTTCAGCTGAATCTACCTTGTTACCTGGAGGACAGAGCGACAGTACAGTTCAGACAATTCTTATTGCCCCAACTTCTGTGGGAGAAGGTACCTGTGGAGACAAATCTTCTTCTGGTAGGCAAGTGACGAGATGAAGGGACATAGTCGTACGCTTTGATCCTTAACTTTTGCCTGGACCGCCCTTTCGGGTTTTCAGTCCATCGGGATACCCTTTTTTGCCCAAGCCGCCTTTTCAGGTTTTCGACTTGCCGGATGTACAGATTTTTTTTCATTTTCGTCCCTTATTTTTGCCCGAACCCTTTTGGTTCGCCGGGAAGCCCTTATTTTTGCCTAGGACAGTCGACCTAGCGGGTCTTTGATTATGCGTAGTATTTTTTTTTACTATGTCCACGCTCTCAGAGTGCACGGAGTTGTCACTGTCGGTAGCATTGTGTTGCTATACCACCAGAAGATGTCTGATCATGCAAGATTCGTTGCTGGAATTCATATCCAATGCCCCGAGTGACTCAGGCGGAGATTTGCCCCTGGCTATTTGGCATATTGAGAGATTCCTTGAATCTTGACTTGACTTCCCCAGATGATGGACAATGCTCATGTCTGCCCCTTGGTTGGAAGTGTTTCTTCCACCTGAGGTGACCCTTTTTATTGAAAAGGCTTTTGTTCACTAGATATTCGTCGTGCGAATTTCTCTGCTGTTGAACAAATAGTCATATGCAAACAATGTTATTTTAAGAATGCAAAGCTTATGTTTGTCTTGAAGTTTTTGAAAATGCAGTTTTCAATAAAGCAAGTGAATTTTTGTAAAACGTAATGTCAACTCAAGATTTTACAGCGAGCCCTATAGGAGTCAGGATACCTTTTGTAACAGTATGCTTTCGAACTAACCTGTGCTTCAGCTAGGACTTTTTAAGGGTTATAACGTGGCTTGGTTCACGGCTTAAGAAACAAAGGATTGAGGCTCAAATTTTATTTGTACCCACCCGTTCTTCGTGATGTTCTTCGATCCTAAACTCAGCTAATCATGCCTTAGATTTTGTTTGAGTCTTTGCTCTGGTATTCCGGTGATGGTTCGGATACTGAAAGTTTTAT
The DNA here is from genome assembly GCA_948472305.1 of Vicia faba. NCBI lineage: Eukaryota > Viridiplantae > Streptophyta > Magnoliopsida > Fabales > Fabaceae > Vicia > Vicia faba. The sequence continues at coordinate 1,252,434,470 of OX451736.1, forward strand.
TTTGACCAGGCAGTCATTTCCTTTTTTATTGAGGGTCTATAGGACCTCTTTCTTTTTCGATTTTATTATCCCTGTCTTTTGCCTGAACTGTTTCTTTTGTAATTACAGTCAGCGGGATGCCCCAGTTCTTTGTAAGTCTCCTTCATAGGTTTTGACTTAGTGGGCTTTTGTTTTTTGAAAGATAATGCCTGCCTGTCTTGACGATTATAGGGAACCATCACTGTCTTTTGTTTTGGAAGGACTCCTTTGATGTCATTCATTGTGCACCTGGATCAACTGAGAAAACTACCCTGCCCCAGGTTATGATTAAGGGTTTTAATTTTTGAAAAGAAAAACTCCAACTTCTTTGGCTCAAAGGGGTTGACTAGGGATTATCTTCCTTATAACTCCACTGTTTAGGATTTGAAACAATGCCTGTACCTCATCAGCGGGGTCTGTTCAAAAGCATATTGTAAAGATCGTGGTATCGTTTTCGTCATCCTCCCTCGAAAGGCTTGTAACTTTTAGCAAGAGTTGAACAAGTAAAAAGCGTAGTTTAGATGTGATTAAAATGATTGGATCAAATCAAGACAAACATATGCAATGCATTAATGAAACAAAGCTTGGCATTAATAGATAATTGTTTGAATAACAAAGATATTACAACTTGAAAATTCAAATGAACAAAAGACATTCTCAATGATTTGGTGTAGGATCAGTGATCAAACTTGATTTCCTTGGCATCAATCAAGTCTTGGATCTTGTTCTTCAAACTCCAACAATCGTCGGCGTCATGTCCAGGACTGTCAGAATGGTAGGCACATCTCACACTCGGGTTATACTTGGAAGAGGAAGTATCAGGATTTTGAGGAGGATCCTTTCGTGTGATCAGTTTCACCTTCAGCAATTGTTGTAACGCTTGAGACAAAGGCATGTTGGTGTCAGTATACTGCCTTTCTTGAAATCTTACCCTACGCCTATTGCTCTGTCTTTGTTGAACAGGCGTGGGATCGGAGATCTGGGTTGCCCCTACATGTTGATCACGACGACTCTTTTTACCAGACACAACATTGGACTCTTTTTTTTCCATTGTAGGGCTTTTTCTGAGTATCAGAAGGTGTAGCTTCTTGAATCTTCCCACTTTTGATGCCAGCTTCAATTCTCTCACCAGTCAAGATAAGGTCTGTGAACCCGGCTGAAGAGTTTCCAATTAAATGGTTAAAGAACGGACCAGACAGGGTCCCCAGGAACATATCCACAAGTTCACGGTCAGTTAGAGGTGGCTGCACCCTTCCAACAAGGTCTCTCCACTTTTGAGCATATTCTTTAAATCCTTCACCCGTCCCTAGTGACATACCCTGGAGTTGGGTACGCGTAGGAGCAAGGTTGGAATTATATTGATACTGCTTATAGAACGTAGTAGCCAAATCTTCCCAGTTGCGGATACTGGCCCCATCCAACTAATAGAACCATTCGAGTTGAGTCCCTGAAAGACTATCCTGAAAGAAATGGATCCACAGGTTCTTATCAGCAGTGTAAGGCTGAATTTTCCTTACATACGACCGGAGGTGAAGCTTTGGGCAGGAGGCTCCGTCATATTTAGAAAAGGCAGGTGCCTTAAACTTATGGGGAATCACCGCCCCAGAGGATAAGCCTAGGTCTCCAAAGTCCAACCCGGGCATATTTTGTATCTCCATGGCGCTCAAGCGGTCCTCCAACTGTTTGTACTTATCCTCAGCAGGAGGATACTGTTCTTCATCATAATCTGTCTCGTTGTCGGAGACCACGAGACTAGGAACCCTTCTCTCTTGGGGGTTGTCTTTTCCTACAAATGAGGTAGTCATCTCAACCTCATTCTGCAATCCATTCCTGAACCTGCATCCGGTGTTGAACAAGACAGTCCTCTTCTTCTTCTTCTTCCTTTCCTTCAGAATCAGAGTCTTCAAATCCTGTTGACCCTGGGCTAGGCTCATAACCAACTCTTGGAAATGGGCATTCTGGGCCTGGAGGGCTTTGATAGCTTGTTCGGTGGAAGGTTCAGTAGACATGATGATTGCTGAAATAAACAGCGAAGAAGATAAGAGACCTGTAATAGTACCTGTAATGCAATGATATGTATGATATATGTATGCAATGTTTTCAAGAATCTCGCGGGGTAAATAAGAAACCGTTAGGATTTGAATCTGATAGCTTGATTGAAGGAACTTCATGTTGCTGAGAGTCCTTCTTCAAGAGTCAAGCTCACCATATCGAGTGGGTCATAGCCCCTGACTCAAGTTCGTGTTTTGATCTCCAAACAGCCTTGGCTAGAGGAAAATAAATCCCCTTTGCCCCTTGCTAGACAGTTGGTTCATCGTGACCTGCATCACAAACCCTTGAGATCCTTGAAATGGGTTAGTCCTTATGCAAGATGTATGCAATGTTATGATGTTTATGATGTTATGATAAAGGCACACCACAAGTATTCACAAAAGGCAAACATGACAAAGGCACACAAGTCACACAAGAGAGCCCTTAGATTTCAGGCCAGCATGAAGTTTAGGTACTACCCTCTTTCAGTTTCAGTTAGTTAAGAACTGTCCTAAAAATAGTAACCGGGTTCTAGAGGATCTCAATATCACAGACTACCCTCGATCGGTCATAATTCCAGTTTGGCAACCTTTTCTTGCGGCCGGAACCATCGCGAGAGTTTAGTCTCAATGAGTGTAGCATACTGCTACTGTTCTATGGCCAAGTTGGTCAATTTAAGGTTCTAAGGTCAGTTGGTGCTTAACGACTCCTCAGAAGACCCATATTCTCCTCGTTCTAACACAAGGGATATCGGTACAGACCAAGGTGTCACACCAACGTAGCTACTGTTTCATCCGTGTCGGTCTATGCCGGACAGGTCCCTCACAGTTTATTTCTACTTACCTAAAGGGTATTCCCCAGATTCGGGTTAGGATCTATAAAACTCCGATACAAGCCCACAAAGTTAAAGCAAACGAGGCATACAATTGAAAACATAGTTATCTAATCCTAAGGTACACCTCACTTATTTAGATGTCCCCAGCAGAGTCGCCAGTTCTGTGATCGGTGGAAATAGAACTGACTGTTTTTTAATGCTGGTTCGCGTAATGTCGCGGTAAGCAAGAGTCTCCACCTTCTTTTATTTTCTCCAACAAGGAAAGGACAAAAGCACAGCAAAATTCCTTTTCGAGATGTTTCTCGGTTCGGGAGGTAGATTATAGAAAGGGAAGGTGTTAGCACCCTTTCTATCCGTGGTTATCCACGGGCTCTTAGGTACTTGCTCACTATGTTTTCAAAAATGTTTTTGCTTTTCTTGTGTTTGTGGGTTTTGAAAAAAGTTTGTTTGAAAACTTCGATTTAACTCTTGTATCTGTCCTCAAGAGTGTATGAAGTGTTTGTTTGAAAACTTTTGTTTGAAAGTGTAAGTGCGAAAAGTATCTTTGTTTTGAAAGAGCAAGTACCTTAGAACCTCTACCTACTCAAAAGAAATTAAGTTGTGTAAATGTCCTTTAGACAGTACCATCCCACTATTGAGAAGTAGGTAGCACCGTCGTTGGAGTTTTTGGGTCAATTCAATTATAGGGACATGTGGTCACTAAAGCAATGTTAGGACGCCTTAGCGGTAACCCTAATGTCTTAGATCATTTTATCCGAGGTAACCGTTTCGAGGCAACTTATGATCTTTGGACAAAAGGACGACCTCTAAAACTTCATATACTCAATGACCACGTTCGAGGCAACCACGTGAGGTGTACCCTAAGAGTGGCATGTGCGAGTGTATTGTTTTTCAGTTAAGTTATCTTTGCACATGTTATGGTGAGCTATGGGTTGATTTTAATTTTAGAGAAGTCTTGTCATGCATAGCCTAGTTAACATACATCTAACAGTTAATAGTTGCGGAAAATAAATCTACGCTATTACAAGGGGTCGGGTATTTACATCGCCAAAAACAAACCCTTGAAAAGTAAATTGTAGGAAATTAAAGGAAAGCGATAAAAAGTCCTAATTAACGCTATTACATCCTCGGAACAATTACATAATATGGATCAAAAATTAATAAAACAAACATACGCGAGAGAGAAAATTGAATCGGAGAAGTTCTTAGGGTTTTGATCCTTTTTTGAGAAAGAAAGAAGTTTTTATTATTTTGCATTAAATTAAATTACCTAAAACTAATTAATTAATAACAAGAATATTTTTTTGAGTTTTTTATGTGTTAAGGGAAAAATAATAAAAAGATTAAAATTTGTCAAGAACCCTAATTCTATGTTGACTTTAAATTATTATGAAAATATTAAAATTAACCTAATTAAAACTAAGTTAGTTAATTATATTTATTTACAAAAATAACTAATTAAGGGTGAAATTAATTTTAATAAATAATAATAAAAAAATATTATATTTTAGTTTTCTGAATTTATTATGAAAAAATTAATTTGGTTAATTAACTAATAATTAATAATAATTAAGTGAAAAAAATATAAAAGAAGAAAATAAAAGAAAATAACCCAGGGGGTGTTGGCCCAATTAGGAGGTGTCTTTGCAATTTTCAGGCCCAATAATATTCCAGTCCGTTTTGACTTTTTGAACTAGCTATGCATGCGCTGACCAGGGAGCATGGTGGTCCTCCCCTCATGGTCATTGGATTTACTCTGCAAGCCACTTGGCGTGTTGGTAGTTGAGGTGCATGGTGGATCACTTTTGGAAACCTGCATGTGAATATGTAAAGAAAAATGGAATAAACATTTTGGGGGGACCTGGGATTCGAACCCAGGTCCCAAAAGCCTTTCCACCCACCTGCTTGCCAATCCAACTAACGCGTTTATTCATTATAGGAATAGCAAATAAACATAATATGTAAAAATCAATTAATATGCTGAATTTATGAAAAAACGCGCTAAGATTTAAATAATCCAATGGGACACCAACACCTCATCATCTTCTTCGTTGTACCTGCAAAAACAGAATCAGATAGCGGGGGTTTTTAACCCCCCACTATATGCTTGCACGAAAAATAGCGATTAGCACCACAGGGCATATAAATATTTCGCGAAGGGTGATTTGTGTTCGTCTTGGTCTCGTGATTTCAACCATATGTCTCACAAGTCCTAATTTTGCCTAGATTGAATAGCCCTAATTTGAAACTCAAGAACCCTAAAAAACCGTTCATGGCATCTTTTGATTCAGTGCATTATAATTCAATTAAATGACACCATTAGCTTCATATGGTTCCTAGCAACGTAAATCAACCAAGAAAACATGTTAAATGTGCATGAATTAGGATATATGATTTTGAATAAAAAAAGCCAAACCGTGATTCTGTTTTCAGTGATTTCTTGAGCTTTAGTGCGTGATTTCAATTGCAAATTGTCCCTGGGACCTCCTGCAATGTATTTGAATCAACAAATTTCCTTGAATTGGTCTGGAATACAAGAATAGGTTTTCACTTTTTTCTTGAAATTTCTTGAATGTGCTAGGGTCTTTTCTGCAGCCTTTTCACGTCCATTAGGTTAGGATTTGCTTGCATATATATAGGGCAATTGAATTAGGTCAAGAGCTGGGCAAAAATCCATGTGCAATGGTGATTGAATCTTTGATTGGAAATCAAATCTTTTTTATTTTTCATGATTGGAAAATGTTGCCAAATTTGGAGATTTTGTATCTTTGACTTGGTGCTCGAATTTTCCAGCATGCTGAGGTCCTATTTGCTTCAAAAAAAGATTGAAAACATCAAATCTTCTATTTTCCTACAATTTAAATTAATTAAATGAATTAATATTAATTAAAAATCCAATTAATTAATAAAAATAAGAAAATAAATTCCATTAAGCTTGATGGGTCGTGCATAGGTCATGGATGAAGTTTCAAGAATAGATTTGAGGCCCATTAGCAAAAATAAGGTGTTTTGAGCAAAATTGACTTTTGCAAATTCATAAAAATTTCCCAACTTCTCCAATGCATATCTTGCTCAATTTAGATCATATGACCATGTTCTTGGACATTTTGGAAAGCTCTTGAAGTCCTCTAACCAATTCCTTTGGTCCCATGTCATTTGGATTTACCAATCTCCAGTTATGGCCTTTGACTCAAAGTGCATTTTTGTTGACTTTTAAAATTGACCTATAATGTCAAAATTGGTAACTTCTTGTGAGAGCATTTCTTGAACTTGGAGTGTGAAGATGGATTGTAGGAAATTACATCCCCTTCAAAATGAGCATTGGATGGAATTTTTCTGGAAAACCATGAGAAAGTTATGCCCTGGTCAAGATACAGTTGACTTTTCTGCTCTCCAAAAATAGTAACTTTTTGCACCTTGATGATTTTTGAGATATTCTTGTGGAATCATGATCAAGACTTGATCAAATGATGATTGTGAACTAAAAATAAGATGTTGACCAAAAAGTTTGAATTTTGACTGCAAAATGACCATTTTGCCCTTGCAGTTGACTGTAGATCAAATGGGGCTTTTGACTGTGCAAATTGGCACTGTGAGTCTTAAAACTTGGCATGTAGATACTTGAGGATGTATATGGGCCTATGAGACTTGATTGAACCATTGAAAACCCAAAATTCCTTGAAAGAACCAAAACCCTAATTTCAGCTGTCTTAGGAGGTGATTTGACTGTCTACCTCTTGAGCCATCTTGAGCAATTTGAAGATCATTCTTGACAAATCTTGAGGAATATGGGAGGGCAAATTTTGGGTACAACAACTGTATTCTCCTTGACTAATCAAGGGCTACCGGTACCCATAAATATGTCACACTAACGTAGCTATTGCTTAGACCATGTCGGTATACCCTACACAGTTTCCACAATGTATTGCTACTTACCTATAAGGTATTCCAAATCTGGGTAGAGGATTTAAGCCCAAACAAAGAACCAAAATGTAAAGCATACAAGTCAAACAATGAAAGCAAGTAAAGGTTATCTATCCCTAAGGTAACCCCACTTTTAAGTATATACCCCAGCAGAGTCGCCAGTTCTGTGATACGGTGGGAGAACTGACTTGGGTGTTTTTCATTTTATCGCAAATGTTGCGGTTAGTAAGAGTTGCCACCGAATTTTCTTTTATCCAAAAGGAAAGGCTAAAAAGAACATGAAAGACCTTTGAGATTGTTTCTTGAGTTCGGCGGGTAGATTATGAAAAGGGAAGGTGTTAGCACCCTTTTCATCCATAGTTATCTATGGGCTCTTAGTTACTTTCTAGATCACTTTCTTTTGTTTGAAAATGTGCTTTGTGTGGTTTTTGAAAGTATTTTGAAAAGGCATCGTCTTTTAGGCAAACTTTGTAATAGTTATCATTCGTAAGCACGTATACAAAGTGTTGATCTTTTGAAAATGGTTCAAGTTTGGAAAGGGTTTTGAAAGTGTGTTTGTTTTTTGAAGATAAGCAAGAGTGTTTGATTTGAAAATGAGCAAGCAACTAGGAACAATCTACCTACTCAAAAGTCTTAGTTCATTTCTTCCTATACTTTGATATTGTTATCTTACCATCGATTTGGTAAGAAACCCTATCTTTGGATGTAAAGGGATGGACATAGGTCATCGTATAGCCATGATAGCAATGTTGTGAAATATCTTAGAAATTCTCTTTGAAGGACTAAGATCATTTTGAAAGGCAACATTTGATAGCGTCATCGAGGGACTATGATCTTATATTTTTGATTACTTTTTGCTAAGATACTCCACATGCATAACATGGCCATTTTTATAAGGCAACAAAGTGGATTTACCCTAAGGGTGTAAGTGTGCAAGTGTTTTGTATTTCATGTTTGATTTATCTTGAATTTGGACTTGCTAAGTATTGATTTTATCTTGCCATACAAACCCTAATTAACTAGCATTTATAGCAAAGCGATAAATTACAGAAATGTAAATTCTACGCTATTACATCATTTGGGGATGGGATATACATATTTACAAATGGGGATTGCAAGAAATTAAACCCTAGTTATCTATTACAACCACATTGAATTAAGTATACAAGAATTGAAATGACTATGATGTACAAGGAATATAAATGTATAAGAAAGTAAATGGACAAGAGTTGACTTGGTTTTTTTGGATTTTTGTTAATGGGAAGATTTAATTAGCCTAAAGAAAACAATTAATTAATTTAAGGAAAATTAAATCTAAATTTAAAAGAAATAAAATTAATCAAGAAAGCATTTTTTAGGGTTTTTTGAGAAAAGATTTTAATATTAATTAAACTAGTATGAAAATTAATTATTAGAAAATCTAAGTTCTAAGTTTAATTAAGAAAATAAATTTAACCCTAGTCTAATTATTAATTAAAAAATTAATTTTGTATAAGATTTTTTTGTCTTTTTGTATATATATATATATATATATATATATATATATATATATATATATATATATATATATATATATATATATATATATATATATATATATATATATATATATATATATATATATATATATATATATATATATATATATATATATATATATATTATATATATGTATATATATATATATATATATATATATATATATATATATATATATATATATATATATATATATATATATATATATATATATATATATATATATATATATATATATATATATATATATATATATATATATATATATATATATATATATATATATATATATATATATATATATATATATATATATATATATATAAATAATAAATAAAATATCTTTATCCTTTTTTATTAATAAAAAATAAATATAATAGTAATAAAAAAGAAATAAAATAAGAAAAATAAGGTAAGGGGTTAAGAAACATATTTAGGGTGTTTATTAGTAAAACTGTTTTTTTTTGTTTGATTTTAGGCCAAAAAAGAAAAATAAAAAAAACTATGCTGGGTTATGTGATGAACAATGGATGGGGGTGCGTATTGAATGGGGCGTTGGACCTGGAAACCCTAAGCCCAAAAGCAACAAAATTGTTGAAAAGAAAAAAAAAAGCAAAGTAATGTAAGAAGCAAAATGGCCCAGGGGGGACTCGAACCCCTGTCTTCACGTTTGCCAAGCCATGCCTTTACCATCACGCCAGCTACTTCAACCTGCCATCAATATAATTCACATAAAATATAAAATATAGAACGTTAGGTTTGAAATAAAAAATATATCATGGGCTTGGGCCGAACCGGGTCGACCCAAGACCTACCCTTTATCTCTAATTCACCAAGGGTTTGTGAAACCCTAAAACATAATGACGCAGCGCCTCTTCTGTGAAGATAAAAAACGAAGTCTTCATCCTTCTCTTTTGTGATCTTGCTCTCTCTCGTCATATCCCTCTCTGGTTCAACTCTCTACGATTCTGTATCATTTTCTTCTTTTCGTTTTGGGTATCTAACTGATGTTTGCATGTTTTTTCCAGTGAAGCACCAATGGAAAAGAGAGAAAGTGGGAAGAAGGATTTTGGATCTTTACCAATTTTCTGAGTGAGTTCTTTCTGATTATCTTCTTCTCTCTTTAAATTCTGAAGGGTTTTGATATTTGTGAAAATGACGATAAACTGTTTAGGGTTTGTGTTTTTGTTTTTGTATATCTTGGTATATTTTGTGAAGTAAGAAGGTGGACGATGAGGGTGGGGTTTCGGCCTCTATATGTTTTTGTATTTTGTGAATCGACCTCTCTGTATATTTTTCGGTTGGACCAAGATCCTTCTTTTGTAAGTTGCGTTCTGCTTTTATATTGTGACCTTGAGCTTGCTCATTTTTCTGTAAAAATTTGATTTTGACTTGAAGGAGGTTTCAGTTTGGACTTGTCACTTTAATTGATTTTTAACAAATCAACTTTGTTGTACTTGTTTCTTTTTACAGACTTTGGTACTTGTTGTATTAGTTTTGGTACTTTATGTACTTTTGTTGGTTTACTTTTTGGCCTTTGCTTGCTGCTTTGATATTATGTAATCCAAAACATTGTCTTTTGAGATTTTGCAATACCATTGTCTTTGGCCTATGATTTTGACATTACATCTCTGAGTTTTCATTGAAACAACATGGTTATGAGGCTTTTTGTTTGGTTGGTGGATTGGTATTTTTCTGTGATGCTAGCTCTGACTTTTATTGATTTCCTCTTTATCTTTTGTGAACCAAATATTTAGATTTGCGAAAGACTCCTTCCTAGCCAATGATGCAATTCTGACTTTGTGAAACAACATGTATGAGGCTTGATTTTTGGTCTTGAAATTATGTTGGGCTGAATTCTGTTTTACACCTTTTAGTTTATTGTGAACCAAACCAAACTTTTTGATTTTCAATAAGCAATGGCCCATGATAGAAACTAATTCTTTGAGGCCTTAGAACATAAAACCCTTATTTTCTGATTCAACAAAAACCACCCTAATGATGAATTAAAATGCTTTGTATCTTTTGTTCACTTTTTTATGTTTAAGTTGCTAACAAACCTCTCCTTTTGTTTAATGTATTGGGTGCATTGGCATAGGATTTGAAAGATGATAAAGGAGGACTTGAAGAATGTGGGAACAAGATATTTGAAGATGGAACAAGAGGAATTCTTCCGTTGTATAGAACAAAAATAGGGAAATTGTAGTTTGTATTGTAATTGAACTTTGAAATTATTTGGAATGTATTTGAACAATAAATTTCCAAAATGTATTGAATAATATTTGAAATTGAATGAAACTTCTTTGATTCGAATGAAAATTGAAATGGATGATGAAATAAATGATATGAACTTTGAATCTTTTAAGTTAGAATTGGAACTTTAGACTTTATGACATAAGATCAAATGTAACTCAAATTTCAAATCTCATTCACAAACATAATCCAAGATGACTTTATAGTTGAAACGACAAATCCGCCTTGATCACAACATTAATCCAACAATTTCATCGCTTGTATCGTGCTTTTCCTTTATCCCGTTTTCAAACAAATAATACCCTAGCCTTGCAAATAAAACCATGATTCTTTGGAAAAAGTTTGAATGCGAAAGCCTTGTAGTTTCATGAAACAAAAAATCTTTAGTAATCTTGAATTCTAAACATTTGAACCTTTAACCATTACAAACACAAATATCTAATCTTGAGATGTCCCAAAGCCTTAGAGGTCTCAGTAGCTCTAACTAATAGGACACAAGGTCTATCTCAGATTGATTGTCAACAATTAAATTCTACTGTTTGAATAAGCTTTGATCTTGTCTAAACACATGAACACATATAATGAAACACAAGCCAGGTAAATAAAAATGAAGAGGGAAAATTTTGGGGTACAACAGGTAGTAAGTATGTTTTCCACACGGGCAATGACGATGATGTCTTATCTCATAAAATCAACCAACACACTTGTGTTTTAGAATTTTTAAAGGTGAACTACGTGTACCCTTATCTCCTATTGCACGAAAGGTGGTACGTAGGCACCAAAGGTTAGCAAACGCGGTGGGTGAAAAAATCATAAAAAAATATTTCTTTTCTCACCTCCACCATCTATTTTACACACAACATTTTATAGCCAAAATATACAGATTTTTACAAAGAGGTTCCTGCGGAGTACCGTGGATGTTTAGGGTGCTAATACCTTCCCTTTGCATAACCAACCCCCTTACCTAGAATCTTTCCCCCTCTTTTTAGGTTACTCGCTGTTTTCCCATTCCTTTGGAAACAATAAAGTGCGGTGGCGATTTTTATTTTGATATGTATAAGTCTAGTCAATCTAACGACTTAGTCTTAAACATTTATATCGCTACAACTGGAAGGAATCTATGGCGACTACTACTTCGAAGGGTACCAAAAGGAATCTATGGCGACTACTACTTCAAAGGGTACCAGAAGGAATATGCGCTTGAATTCGTTTGAATGATGCACTAGGAGATGTCTACGCCTGACTTCATCTAGAAGAGATATTTTTCAGAATGACTTTCTGGGGAAAGTCTTTGAGGGAAACACTTGTCAGAATTTAGTTTTTGAATAAATTTGTCTGGTCATGTAGATAGTTGATGATATTCTTCTGTTTATAGACTTTACCTGAAAAGATAAAGGGGTAGCTGCATGTAATGTCGTGATGTATGAAATGCATTGCATAATGTCGTTCTCAAAATAAATGAGACTGTGCTATATGCGTTTCGTATGCATATGTTATGGTATTGGTAAATGATGGTGAATGTGAAATGTTATTGAAGTGCATTCTCAAATTTGAGCAGCATCTTAGTTTGGGGAAAATAAATCCTTGATTGTTGTTGGGTATGAAGAGTATGTTATCTTCGATCTTTTGTGGATTGTTTCTGCTGGGGACTCCTGCTTTCTTGTTTGAGGAAACTCTGTTGGGGAACATTGATTTTTGCTTTCTGAGGGAACTCTGCTGGAGAGTGTTAACTCCTGCTTAGGGAAGAAGAGTTCAAAACTTTGGTTGTTCTTTGATCTACTGGGGAGTTATAATTCCTTGTATACCTTGATTGGGGATAACATCAATGGATAACTTTCTGACTTGTCTGAGAAGGATAAAGTTGACTGACATTTGATCTGATTTTAGATCCAGTAGCAACTCTCTGGGGATAGTGATGACTTCACTAGGGATGGGAGTTTTTCCGGTGATTTGTGGTAGAAGCACACTCAAGATGGGGAGTGTAGAAATAAATTTATGCCTTGATTATATTTGAGGATATCTTGAATGGGTATCAGAATGATATCCATATCTAGACTGTATTTGAACCGTATCTTGAATATGCCCTAAATGAGTATCAAAATGACATCTATATCTGGATCGTATTTGAACTGTATCTGGAAGATATATTGAATGAGTATCAGAATGACATCCATATCTAGATCGTATCTGAACTGTATCTAAAATGAGTGTCAAAATGAATCTATATTTAGATTGTATCTGAACTGTATCTAGAAATGGATCTGTAATGAGTGTCAAAATGAATCTATATTTACACTATAACTGAATTCTATCTAGAAGTGGATATGGAATGAGTGTCAGAATGAATCTATATTTAGACTGTATCTGAACTGTATCTAGACAATGATCTAGAATGAGTGTTAGAATGAATCTATATTAATATTGTATCTGAACTGTGTCTAGAAGTGGATCTAGAATGAGTGTCAGAATGAATCTATATCTAGATTGTATCTGAACTGTATCTAGAAGAGAATCTGTTTGGGGAAATAAACCATGTTGATGGAGAAATACTCTTGTGGAGGAAACACCCTTGTTAAGGAAATGAACTCTGCTGGAGAGCAGAAGTCTGAAGGGATTTTACAACCTCGGAGGGACAAGCTCAGCTGGGGAAGAGAAAATCCATGAATTGTACTGATCAGAACTCTGTAGGTTAGTGATATTTCTGGGGAGAAAATCATACTCCTTTATCAGCCAGAGAAATCTGCCATGGAAATTGTAGGGAATCTATGAACTTGTGAAGATTACCCTGTAGGGATAATCTCATGGAAGTGAATCTGTGGGGATTTTATGGATGGCTTGAACATCCTCAACTCCTAGAGCCCTCGGTGACTACTGATCAGGGTAAAAAATCTTCTACTGATAGATAGGTGACGAGATGATGGGGCATAGTCGTACACTTTAATCCCAAACTTTTGCCTGGATTGTCCTTTCAGATTTTCAGTCCACCGGGATACGCTTTTTTGTCCAAGCCTCCTTTTCATGTTTTCGACTTGCGGGGTGTACAGTTTTATTTATATATCCTTAATTGTGCCCGAACTCTTTCAGTTCACCGGGATACCCTTATTTTTGCCAAGTCTAGTCAACCTAGCGGGTATTTTAATGCGTAGTATTTTCCGACTATGTCCGTGTCCACTGGGTATGGAGAATTATCACAGTCCATAGCAGTAAGTATTGTAGCACTGCCATAAAAATGTTTGCTCGATCGTATGTGATCCTTTGCTGGAATTCATGTCCAATGCACCAAATGGTTTGGATGGAGATCTGCCCCTGGCTATTCAGCACTTTTGAGAGATTCCTTAAATCTTGAATCGACTTCCCCTAGACCAGTTGGACACCATGCCATGCCCCTTGATTATAAAAGGCCTGTTATTGTAAATGTCTTTCCACCTAAGGTGATTCTGTTCATTGAGAGGATTTCCGTTCATTGAAATATTCGTCGTGCGAATTTCTATGTTGTCGAACAATTAGTCATATGTAAACAATGTCATTTAAAAATTCAAAACTTATATCTGTATTGAAGTTTTGAAAATTCATTTTTAGTAAATAAACAAAATTTTGTAAGAATATGAATTCAACTCAGGATTTTATAGTAAACCTTACGGGAGTTAGGATACCTTTTTGTAACAGTATGCTTTCGAACTAACCTGTGCTTCAGTTAGGACTTTTAAGGTTTGTAACGTGGCTTGATTCACGGTTTAAGAAACAAAGGATAAAGGCTCAAACTTTGTTTGTACCCAACCCGTTCTTCATGATGTTCTTCAGTCCTATACCCAGTTAATTATGCGTTTAGATCCAGTTGAGTCTAGAATTTTTTCCCTGATATTTCGGTGATGGTTCAGATACTGAAAGTTTATTTGAGAAGGAAGTTATTTTTTGTAACATTTTTTCTTTTGGTGAGTATTTGTAGTGACCTTTTTTTTATTACCCCTACCTTTTGCCTGAACTATTTCTTTTGTGATTACAGTCAGTGGGATGCCCCAGTTTTTTCTTAAGTCTCCTTTATAGGTTTTGACTTAACGGGCTTTTCTTTTGAAAAATAATGACTACCTATTTTAGTGATTACGGGGAACCATCATTGTCTTTTGATTTAGAAGAGCATCTTCGACACTATTCGTCGTGTATGAAGGTAGAGCTTAAGACTGAATGCACATTTGAATTAACTGAGAAACTACCCTGCCCCAGGTTATGATTAAAGGTCTCAATTTGCGTGAAAAAGAAAACTCATACTTCTTAGGCTCAAAGGGGTTGACTAAGGATTATCTTCTTTATAACTCCACTGTTTAGGATTTGAAACAACGCCTGTACATCGTCAACCAGGTCTATTCAAAAGCATATTGTAGAGATTGTGGTATCTTTTTCGTCATCCTCCCTCTAAAGGCTTAAAATTATTTAATTGAGAGTTAAATATCACAAAAAGGAAGTAAAAGCATAGTTTAAATATAGTGAAAACGAATGGATTAATTCAAGACAAACATATGCAATGCATTAATGGAATAACAAAGTTTGACATAAAATAAGTGTTTGAATGATAAAAAGAAATTACAATCTGAGAATTCAAATGAAATAAACGCTCTCAATCTTGGCCATGATTTGGCATGGGAGCAGTGATCACATTGAGAGCCTTAGGTGGGTCAAATTCAATCTCCTTGTTGTTAATCAAATCTTGAATCTTGTTTCTCAAAGACCAACAGTTTTCGGTATCGTGCCCAGGACTATTAGAATGGTAGCCACACTTTGTATTCGGATTGTACTTAGGAGAGGAGGTATCAGGTTTTTGAGGAGGATCCCTTAGTGTAATCGGTTCCTCTTTTAGCAAATGTTGTAACACTTGAGACAATGGCATATTAATATTAGCGTACTTCCTTTCTTGAAACTTTATCCTACGCCTATTGCCTTGTTGTTGTTGAACAGGTGTAGGATTAGAAATTAACACCGCTCCCACGAACTGATGGTGGTCATTTTTACTATGGCTCCTTTGACCATATACAACATTAGTTTCTTTTTTACCAACAAAGGGCTTCTTCACATCATTAGCGGTTGAGGCCATTGGGATCTTCCCACTTTTGATACCGCTTTCAATCCTTTTCCCAGTCATAATTATCTTTGTAAAACCAGAAGAAGAACTTCCAATAAGCAGATTAAAGAACGGGCCTGTCAGAGTGCCCATGAACATGTCTACCATTTCCCGATCAGTCAGAGGAGGTTGCACCCTGCCAGCTAAATCCCTCCATTTTTGTGCATATTCCTTGAATCCTTCCCTTGAGCCCATGGACATATTCTGAAATTGCACTCGAGTTGGTGCCAGGTCAGCATTGTATTGGTATTGCTTGTAGAAAGCAGCAGCCAAGTCTTCCCAGGTATGAATGTTGGTTCCTTTCCAGCTGGTAGAACCATTCCAGTTGAGTGCCAGCCAAACTTTCTTGGAAGAAATGGACCCATAACTTACGGTCAATAGTGTAAGGTTGGATTTCTGACGTATGACCTCTAGTGAAGTTTAGGACAAGAGGCCCCGTCATATTTGGCAAAGACATGGACCTTGAGCTTAGGTGGGATGACCACCTCTGGAACCAACCCAAGTTCACCGAAATCTAATCCTGGTATCTTCTGGACCTCCATAGCCTTGATCTTATCCTCCAACTGTTTGTACCTGTCACCAACAGGAGGGCATTATTCATCTGAGTAATCCTTGTCTTCAGAACCCTGGTTATTCCTGTCTTCCGGCTTAATGTTTCTATCCTCTTCATCTTGGTCGTCATCTTCATCAGAGGAGACTTCAACAACTTGAATCGGTTGGGCCGGACCTTTGAATCTCCTTCCCAAATTAAGGACAGTAACTGGCTCCTTAGTCTTCTTCTTTTGCTTGGCAAGGAGCGTCATTATTTCTTGCTGCCCCTTGGCCAGATTCAGAAGGATCTCCTGGAATTTTACATTCTGAGCCTGGAGATCTTTGACATTTTGTTCGAGGGCCATTTTTCTGTTGAAATAAACAGCGAGGAAAATGAGAAACCTGTACTGGAAAACCTGTTCATGAAATGATGCATGATATGTAGATGCAATGTTTTCAAGGATCTCGCGGGGTAAATAAAGAAAATGTTAGAATTTGACTGCAACTTTGACTTAAGAACTTCGTATCATTGAACTTCCTTCCACGAGAATCAAGCTCACCATGTTGAGTGGGTCATATCCTCAGACTCAATTTATCGTGCTTTGGTCTTTTGACGACGTTGCTAGAGGAAAATAAATCCCCTTTCCCCTTGCTAGACATCGGTTCATGATACTTTGGAGGCATTTGGTTAGAGGAAAATAAATCCTCCTGCCCCTTGCTAGGTGTCTGGTTCATGATAACCTGCATCACAAGCCCTTGATATCCTTGAAATGGTTAATTAAAATTTTATGGCATGATGTCATGATGTGTATGATATGCACCAAACAAAAGTGAAAGGTGACACAAACAAGTAAGCCTTGCAACAAGTCCATGTTATTGGATAATGACTACAAACAAGTCCTGCAAATAATTCACGTCATTAGATAATGAATACAAACAAGTCCTGCAAGGAGTTCAAGTTGTTAGATAGTGAATGCAAATAAGTCACACAAGTAGCCTTAGGTTCAGGCTTGCATGGAGTTTGTAGGTAAGTTCCCTCTTGAAGTTTAGTTGGTTCAACTTGTCCTAAAAGAAGTAACCGGATTCTAAGGAATCTCAATATCACTGATCTTTCTTCATCGGACATTATTTCAGCTCAAGTGATCTTTTCTCGCGGCCAAAATATCCCGAAAGTCTGATCTCAATGATTGTAGTATCGAGTATCAACCAATCCTTAGTTTTGCATCAAAGCCGGCTATCTCACTACTTTCTAATGGCCAAGTTTGTTCAACTAAGGTTCTAAGGTCAGTTAGTGTTTCATGACACCACACACCAGCCCTGTACTCTCCTTGATTCAAAACAAAGGATAGCGATACCAACAATTGTGTCACACTAACATAGCTGTTGTACGCCAAAATTTTCTCTCTCATTTATCAAGAATTTTCTCACAATATTTCTTTGACTCAAGACTACATTAGGGTTTGGCCAGCTCAAGTCACCTCCTCATGCACTGATGACCAAAATTAGGGTTTAAGTTTGCACAAGGATTTTTGGACTATCAATGCTTCATATGACTTTAAAGGATCATTATGGACCCCCCAAGATTACTCATGCCAAGTTTCAAGCCTTGAATCACATTTTTGATCAGTCAAATGGACAGTTGACCTAAAAATCAACTATATTGGGGAAAAAGTCAACCATGGCCAATTTACTGTCAAACTTCATAATTTTTGATCCACATCAACATCTTAGACTCATATGTATCATTTGATCAAGTTTGGGCCACAATTCCTCAAGATATTTGATCAAATCATCAAAAGGGCAAAATGGTCAAAATTAGGGTTTTGACTGAGAAAGGGAAATTTATGATTTTTGACCTAGAAAATGATCAAATGGTTTGAAGCATGATCTCAAGAGTTCAATTACATCATCTTGACCTAATGACATGGCCCAAAACATTACAAATACATTGGATTAACAGATGAATTTTGCAGTCAACTGATCAAAAGTCAACTGTACACTGAAAAGTTAAACTTTGACCTTTTGGTCAAAATCAAGTGCCAAAGATCATAATTCATCAAAACATGTCAAAATTTGAAACTTGTTCATCAAGATATCAAGGACTTAAGATTTGGTTTTGAAAAGTTGAAAAATTTTAACTTAGAAAATTTTCTAAGTATAAAAAATTTCTTATTTTTTCTCAACTTTGAGCCAAATTATCACCATGATGCAAGATGATTCAAAGGAAACTTCCAACATGAAAGTGGATATCTCTATGAAATCTACAAATTTTCTTCACACAATTTCTCCTAAAGATGCTTGGATATCAAGATATAATTTTGTGAATGCATGCTCATGAACTAAAATAACTTAGTGAAATTTTGCCCTAGTTAGGCAGTTTTTTGACCTAACTTCATGCCTATTTTTCACATAGTTCTAAAGGGAATTTCCAAAAGCATTTCAAATATGGGTTGTAGAGAACATTGCAAGCTTTCCGAAATGTCCAAGAACTCCTTGAGATCATTCATGAGTAGGGAGAATCGAATAAATGAAGTTGGTGATTTATCACTTTGATTTCAAGCCATTTCATGAAGAACAAAAATTCAAATCCTCAAGCATGCTGAATAAATCTTACTTTGCAGGCTCCTAACTTGACTTTCACTCCATAATTAAATGTTTTCACATTTGTTGGAAGCTTTTAGCCAAGCATTTAATGCATTGTACAATAACAATTCCATTTTTGGCACAAAGGTGCCATTTCCATTTTGATAAAGCACAACTTTTGCAATTTTCCAATCCTTGAGCCTTGCACTTGTTTTCTCTGCACACAAGTAAAGAAAAAACCAAAAGAAACTTTCCTGAAACCTCTACCAAACCAGACCATGCTTGTACAACACTTAGGGACTTGTCTCCTCACTTTTCTTCAAAAGCAAGTAATAGAGCCAAAAGGCTATAACTCAGAAATCTTGAGAAAGCTTGATGTCTAACCTTTTCCATACTAATACACAAGTGTATTGCAACCTAACACATGATTGATAAGACTCAGAAACACTCCCAAACACTTGGCCATTGAAAATATTCCATAGCTTGACAGTTTTACATTTTACACAACCATCTCCAAAACCACTCGTGTGTTTTGAGTTGTAACAACTTGAGCACTTAGTATACTTCATATCCAGGTGATCCAGACCCCTGTTCCCTCACTGTAACTCCTCCTCCTCCATCCACCATTTTCAAATATCAAGCTTTCAGGTTGACTTGAGTAGGGAGATTCAGAGACTTTCAAGACAAGGTAAGGATTAGAATACACTCAGGGAGGTCCAGGCAAGCTAAACAGATCCTCAGGCCTTATCAAAACTTGCTCAAACTCCATTCACGATCTAAACTGAAAGAGGTAAATACTCAAACTTCTATCTCTTCATACAAGCATCCTTTGGTCCTGATTTATGAAAGAAAAATGTTGATATCCTTGCCCTAAAGCTAACCATGTTCATAGTTTTCATTTATCTTAACTGTGTATAGAGAATTTTTTATTTGAAATTTATGTAAAAATTAGGTCTCAAATTAGGAAAAGTAAAATTAGCTTTGATCTTTGATTGTTAGTTTACATAAGTTAGATGGTTGAACTCGTGGGAAGAAACCCTATAATTTTCATGTTTGGACTTTCTATTTTCATGGAGAAATGAGAGAGATACAGGTGGTCCGGCCATGGCTCAAGGTTGAAGATGAAGTTGCCTTCAGGAGGCGTTTTCTAATATATATTCATCTTTGTGTTTCTATAAACGGATGTACAGCCACCCCAGTGGTAAGGCAGCACGCAAAAATGCCATAGGTCATGGGTTCGAGCCTTGGCGCCTGCCTTTTGCATTTTTTCTCACATTTTTTCCATTTTTTGTCACTTTGAAACGCTGGGCTTTTTGTTTCATTGGGCCTTATTTTTTTTCTAACTCTGCCTCCTGTTTGCTTGCAGCACCCCTGGCCCATTATATTTTTATTATTCATTTTATTTTCAATTATTATTTTATTAAATATATTTTTCTTAATATTAAAAATCATAAAAAATATAAAAATGATAGATTTATATTTTAGCTTATTTTATTTTATTTTTTCTCACAAAAAATATTTTATTTAGTTATATATTACCTATTTTATTAAATAAACCTTGTAAATTAAATTAGGACTAGTTTAATATTTATTTTTTCTTTATACTCATTAAATATTTATTTTACTATAAAAAAGAGACCAAAATATCTCATAGGGCCATATTTTATTTTTGAGACAAAAATATAAAAAAAAATACTTACTTTTTCTTAAAGAAATTTATTCTCTTTTAATCAAATAGAATTAGGGTTTATTCAAAAAAATCTTTTCTAAAAAATATTTTCTTTTCTGAATTGATTTAAAATTAATCTTGATTTATTCATTAGGTTTAGGTTAAAATCTTTTTCACATGAAAAACCAAACAAAATCTTATTTGCATTTACATACCTTTGCATATTTAATTCATTTTTGTATATTATTTATTCCAATATTTGTACATATTCAATTTGGTTGTAATAGCTTAATTAGGTTTATATTATTGCAAATCTCCATTCATAAATTGTATTCCCCCCTCCCACAAATATTGTAATAGCGTAGGACATTTAAATTTCGCAATTTATCGCTTTTATATAACATGCTAATAATTAGGGTTTGTATGGCAAGATAAAATCAACCAAATAGAAAACCCTAATCCAAGACAAAATCAAACATGAAAATGATACACTTGCACATAAAACACCCCTAGGGTTATCCCACTTGGTTGCCTTATAAAAATGGTCATATTACGCATGTAAGGTGTCTTAGCAAAAACAAACAAATACAAGATCATATTCCCTCGATGACGTTATTCAAAGTTGCCTTATAAAATGATCTTAGTCCCTTAAAAATGCTAAGATACCTTACAAAAATTGCTAATCATGGCTATACGATGACCCACGCCCGTCCCGTTTACATCCAAAGATAGGGTTGCTTACCAAATCAATGGTAAGACAATAATATCAAAGGAAAAGAAAATGAACAAGAAAGACATTTGAGTAGGTAAATTACTTTTAGTTACTTGCTCCATTTCAAAACAAATATCCTTGCAATTTTCAAAACAAACACACACATTTCCAAACATCTTACAAAATTGAAAACATTTTCAAAAAGATCAACATCTTTGTATACATTCTTACGAACGAGAATCATTACAAAGATTGCCTAAACAATGGCCTCTTTTACAAAATACTTTCAAAACCACACAAAAGCAAAATTTCAAACAAAAGCAAGTGATCTAGAAAGTAACTAAGAGCCCATGGAAAACCATGGATGAAAAGGGTGCTAATACCTTCCCTTTTCATAATCTACCCCTCAAACTCAAGAAACAATCTTAAAGGTATTTCCTGTGCTTTTTCACCTTTCCTTTTGGATAAAAGAAAAGTCAGTGGCGACTCTTGCTAACCGCAACATTTGCGATCAAACGCAAAACAATCAAGTCAGTTCTCCCACTGAATCACAATAGCCATCATTTCAACCATGTCGGCTTTACGCCGCACAGTCCCCATGATCTATTACTACTTACCTAATGTGCCCCAGATCCGGGTATAGGATCTATACAAGAATGCCCAAACATAAACCTGAAATGTAAAGCAAGCAAGTCAAATAAGTTAAGTATTTTAAATATGATCTAGCTCTAAGGAAACCCCACTTTTAGTTTTATCTCCCCAATGGAGTCGCCAGTTTTATAATATGGTGGGAGAACTTACTTTACTAGTTTTGTATTTTATCGCAAATGTTGTGGTTAACAAGAGTCTCTACCGACTTTTCTTTTATCCAACAAAGGAAAGAGTGAAAAGAACAGGAAAGACATTTTTAAAGAATTTGAGTTCGGGGGGTAGATTATGAAAAGGGAAGGTGTTAGCACCCTTTTCATCTGTAGTTATCTACTGGCTCTTAGTTGCTAGCTCACTTTGAAAATGCTTCTTTTTTATGTAAGTGTATTTGAAAATATTTTTGAAAAGATGCCCTAGTGCGGTGAACTTTATAATGTTTCTCATATTTTTGAGAACATATACAAAGTGTTTTGTCTTTGAAAATATTTTTTAGAAGAGTTTGTATGTGTGTGCGTGTGTGAAAGATTGTTTTGTTTGTTTTTGTGAGCAAGAAACTACGAGCTGTCTACCTACTCGAATGGTCTTTGTTCTTTTCCTCTTTTCCTTTAGACAATGTTATCCTACCATTAGTCGGTAGGTAGCTCTATCATTGGATGTTTTGAGAGACATGCGCAGGTCATCGTACAGTCATAAAGGTAACTCGTAGGGCACTTTAGCAATTTTATCGTAAGGGACTATACCGTATACCGAAGGCAACATCTAAGGGCCATCGAGGAACTACGATCTTTTTAACCGAGGGTCTTTGCTAAAGTGTCCCACATTCGCGGGACATGAATGTTTTTCTGAAGGCAACGAGTGAGGGTACCCTAGAGGTGTGTGTGTGCGAATGTGTTGTGCTTAAGTTATTTGTCTTGAATGTTAGATTTTATAGCGTTTTTTTTTAATTCTTTCCATGCAAGCCTATTAAGTATACATCTAGTAGTTAAATATATACATAGGGAAGAAAAATAAAAATGTGGAAAGTAAAGTCTAAGCTATTACAATGCTCAGTGATGAGGGGGAATTACAAACCAAAAAAAGAGGGAAAGACAAAGTAAAAAGGTCCTAGTTAAAGTCTATTACTTTCATGTACAATTATATAATTGTGAAAATAATGCGAATAAAAATAGATAAACGTGCGGGGAAGAAAAGAGAAAGATGTAAAGAGAACCTAAAAATTCCTAAGTGGTAAAAATAAAATGTTTTTGTTATTTTTTGTTTTAAGAAAATATTTAAATTAAATTTATGGAAACCTAATTCTAATTAATTAATTAATTAAAGAAAGAAAATGATTAAAAATAAATTAATTGAAATTAATTTAATTAATGAAAATCTAAGCCTAATTATTTTTTGTGATTTTTTGATTTTATGATTTTTTTATGTTTTTTATGAAATTATTTAAAAAAGAAAATGAATTAAACAAAACAAACTTGAAAAAAGAATGGGCCTCGCTGCAAAGAGTAAACAGGGGGTGAGAATTTGAAATTCTTAGGCCCAAAGAAATGAGAAGGCTCGGGCGCTGACTTACCTACAAAACAAAAGTTAGAGGAAAAAGGAAAAAAAAAATAAGAAAACTTACTCCCTGCTTGGATCGAACCCAGGACCTGGTAGGGGTAAGCCTTAAGTGCACGCGTGTTGCCACTGGGGTGGCGTGTTCATCCGTTATTACAAACAAAACAAAGCGTTATATTACAAAACTCGTTTCAAAATTATTTAAATAACAAAGCGCACGCCCGGTGGGTCCCCTGTTGTTTAAAAGGACGAATCAAAGAGTTTGATTTTGACACGAAAGCTCCCACCGAGGTCAACTAAAGTCAGAGACATCGGAGTCAAACTATGGTTGTCTTCTCCAATCGGACAAAATCCAAAACCTGTAAAAAATGTTAGATTCATGACTAACAAAAGGCATATCCTATGTAAAAATACGCTCTGAGTTCAAATCTGGGCTTAAAACAAGCAACTAGTTCCTGTATCATACGATTCACACATGAATTCATATCGTTCCCTAACCATGGAACGATCTCATCTCTGCGTCCAAACTTGCATGTAACACGCTAGTTCTCATCCAAATATCATCAGTAACATGAATACATGTGTAACATGGATTTAAATTACAGGATTTAAAGATTTTGAGAGAAAGAGATCTTACCAAATCGGTGAGTTCGTATGAAGGGATTCTGGAACGTGTGAGGCTTGAATCTAGGCATTGGAGGGGTCCTGGGATGCTTAAGAACACGATTGCGTAACTGGTTTTGATGGAGGAAGGCTGGAAGATCTACTTTCGAAGTTTGCAAATTTGAGATTTTTTTTTATATAAAATTTGGTAGAGCTTCTCTAGGAAGTGTATGCGTATGCCTTTGCTTGCATTGTACTGTGTATTTATAGAGGAGTGAGGAGAGCAGACCAATATGGCAAGGAATCAAGCTTTCAAGCCCATGAGACAAAAAATCCAACATATTGAAAGTTGGCCATATTTGAATGATTCTTGCCAATTCCGTTTTTGCATGAACCTATACAATTTTTGTTGGTCTTTGCATGAAATATTGGGCTCCATGATGGGTCAAGTTAAGCCCAAATGCATTATCCCATGTTTTATTTTATTTTTATTTGATTTATTTGATTTTAAATAAAATAAAATAAAAATAAAAATAAATAAAAAAATAAAAATCAAGGTCATGCAAAAATGGACTTATAGGTCTTCTAATATGTTATGGACATGTTTGAACATCAAAAACTAGGCTCATAGGTTCAAAAATGCAATTGTGCTCAATTTATACTTCATGAATTTCTTCAAAATTCCTAACTTGTACAACTCATAACTTGCTCAATTTTCATCTTTTGAAGATGATCTTCGACTTTTTGGAAAGACCAAGATTCTCTCTACAATCTCTATGTTGATAATTTTTGCTTTTGAAGACATTATCTTAATGTAAGTTGCCTTGACAAAAAGTGTCTTTTGTTGACTTTCGAAAATGACCTATAATGTATGAGATCATATCTTCCAAATGAAGCATTTTTTGGACTTGAGAATAAAAGCAAAGATGTAGAGAATTGAATTTCCTTCAAAACTGGATTTGGTTGTGGAAAAGTTGATAAAGCATGTGAAAGTTATGCCTGGTCAAAGTTCAGTTGACTTCTCCTAAGGAAATCCTAATTTGGCAATTTCTGACTTTAGATTATTTGAGGGATTTCGTTGAGAAATCGTGATCAACCCTTGATCAAATGATGAATATCACCAAAAAACTTGAAGTTTGACTATATGTTGACTACAATTGACTTTTCATCAATAGAATTGATTTTCAATCATCTGAACCATTGACTGAGCAAACTTGTGATGTAGGGCTTAAAACTTGACATGAACCTTGTTGAGGACGTATGAAGAACCATGGAATCCACTTGAGACTTTTTCAAACAAAATTTCCTTGAGAAATTCCAAACCTTGGTTGTAGGCTTTTTTCCTAGGGGGAGGATCTTGACTAGTCAACCCTTGAGTGTCCTGATTGTCTGAGAAGCCTTAGAAGAATGCCTTGAAGAAAAATGTGAGGGAAAATTTTGGGATACAACATCAGGTAATACAAACACTCTACCAACACACACACCTCTCCAAACTCCTCGGCTTCGATTACTCTATTCAATACAAAACTAGAAAGAGTAATGTAGTCGCCGGTGCTCTTTCACGAGCCCCTGAAGGCCCATGTACGCATATTTCTTTCTCTATTCCTCATTTTCTTTTTCTTGATCACCTCCGACAATCTCCTAACAATAGCCAAACTTTCCAACACGTACTTACCAAAATAAAATCCAACCCATCATCCTTCCCTAATCACAAAATTCACCAAGACCTCATACTCTACAAAAATCACATCTGGCTAGGTCACCAAAGTCCATTTTGCACTCAATTACTGAAAGAATTTCATTTTACACCTCTAGGAGGACACATGGGTATCACTAAAACCCTAGCCAGACTGAAATCTAATTTTGTCTGGGAAAACATGAGACAAATTGTTCAATCCTTCATCAATTTTTGCAGTGTTTGCCAACAAACTAAGCACCTCGCAAAAAACTAACATGACTCCTCCAACCTCTTTCCATTCCAACCAATGTCTGGGAATATTTATCATTGGACTTCATCACAAGTTTACCATCCTCTCATGGATTTTCAGTAATACTGGTGGTATTGGACCGATTTTTAAAAGGTGTTCACTTAGGAGATTTACCAAATCACCTCACAACTTACAAAGTAGCATCACTTTTCATGGATATGATATGCAAACATCATGGCTTCCCCCGCAGTCTCGTATTTGATCGTGATCCCATCTTTATCAGTCGCTTTTAGCGTGAACTGTTGAAACTCTGTGGCATAAAACTCATAATGAGTACAACTTATCACCCAAAAACCAATGGCCAAACCGAAGTTTTCAATCGGGTCTTGGAACAATATCTTCGTGCGTTCGTGCACAAACAACCTCACCAATGGTATGACTATCTTGCTCTGGAAGAATGGTCTTATAACACTCATGTTTACTCTTCTACAGACTATTCACCCTTTGAGATAACTTTCGAGAAACCTCCACCAAATATCCCCAATTACATACTTGGATCCTCACCAATTAAAGCTGTTGATTTTATTCTTTCACACAGAAAACAAACCATTACCAAACTCCAAAAGTCACTATCCAAAGCACAAGCCCGATTGAAACAAATAGCTTATACCAAAAGGTGTGATATCTCATATGCTATTGATTCTTGGGTCTATGTTAAACTTAGACCATACAGACAGAAATGTGCCTCCTTTCACTCTTATACCAAACTCTCTCAAAGATACTATGGCCCTTTCAAGATTCTCCAACAAATAGGGCTTGTTTCTTACAAACTGTAACTCCCACCAACATCCAAGAGTCACCTTGTTTTCCATTGCTCTCTCCTCAAACCTCATAATGGACCAATTTATTCCTCTACACTCTCACTACCTCTAACATCTATTGAAAACCATCCTCTTATCATTCCTATCACTATTCTCGATCACAAGTGGGATGACTCAACTACTCCACCTACTTGTATGGTTTTGGTTTAGTGGCAAGAACTCTCTCCCAAAGACACCAGCTAGGAATCCTGGACTTAACTATATGATTTATACCACTTGAGGACAAAGTGATTTTCCCAGCTCTGGGTGATGTTAATAGCCCAATTGCTATCAGCACCAGCACTAGTTCTAACATCAACATAGAGCCCAATACAACTTCAGCATCAAAGCCCATTGAGAAAAAGGAATCAATTCGTATCAAGACCAAGCCCAAACACCTCAACAACTATGTTTAAAAGGATATTACAATTGGAATTACAAGTACTAAATATCCTAGGATTCTAGAAGAATAACAGTTCAACATATATTTCCTTTTGATATTTTTCCGTTAGGATATTTTGTTAGAATCTATTAGAAATCCCTATAATCTAGGTGACCATTGGATTGATTGTATGGAATATAATATGATTGTAAGGAAATTCTATATAAACCTAGAAGAATGATTGAATAAAGTAATAAATATTTCCCTTTTCTATTACCTGTTAAGGAGGCCCCTTGTCCTAAGACTCAAGGATTTATTTAACACTTAACATGAACAGTAGATCTATGGACATAAAATCATATTCAATCAAATAGAAGATATTAAGAGAAACAAATAAAGACATAAAAATGGAGAGATGGATTACCGTTGATTTGAGAAATAGAGGAGAAATAATAGCGCTGGTGAATCGCGACCAATAACTTCTGTTTGCGGTGTTGTGCAGCTTGTGTTGAGAGGAAGGCGAGAGGAAGGAAATGAAAGGGTTTAGAAGTGGTTCAGTGGCATACAACTTGGCTACTTGAGAAAATAAAATTATAATAAAAATTAAAAATAAGGGTATTAATTTAAATTCCATTCGATTGGGGCGTCTCGGGGGCGGGTGCAGGGCAGGTAGCAGCATTCCCCGCCTCTGCACCCGTAATTAAAATTCGGGTTTTCCCCGCACCCGCACATGTACTCAATCAAACCGAGTTTTCTCCATTAATTTCGGGGCGAGTCCAGGTGGGGTCTAGCGGGTCTGGGTCTTTTTGTCCTGCCTACCTAAAACCATTATGGTTCTTACATGATGAGTTTATTATTTAGTACCGTCAAACATCGTCTGTAACAAGACGATTGTAAAGTCAGTTAACTGGGCACTCCACAAATCATATAAAGAGATATGAGTAACATATACATGATTTTCCTCTCTTACACATAAAAGAGTAATATCTATGGCCCTTTAAAAGAGTATGACAGTAAAATATATGATCGTACTCAAATAAGTCAATATGAGACATTGAGTTTAATTGTTGTTAACAACATACTTGAATATCAAAAAAAAAATATAATATTAGACATTTAGACTAATTATAGAAATTAATTTACAAGATTAGAAAAGTATGTGATCTAATTTTCAAAATTTTCAAAAATATAAAGATCAACATGTGACTCACATTGTATAGAGTAATAAAAGAAAAGAAAGACAAAATATCATTTTTAGTCCCGTAATTTTAGGTTGGGTTTATTTTGGTCCTTCAATTTTAAAAACAACCATTTTGATTCTTTAACTTTTCAAAACGTGTTATGTTAGTCATTTCCGTCCAAATTTCACTAACATTAATTATTTGTTGACGTGTAACCTTAGCGACGGAAAAAACAAACGCTATATTTTTATTAAAGATTTTAATTTAATTCTTCATCTTCTTCTCCAAAACAAAAAAAAACATTTTTGAATCTTGAACTCAAAATACATCTTGCTAATTAAAATATTGACTAATAAAATGCTAACATTATATTGTTCTGGTTCAGTTATCAATTCTAGTTCCCTTCAAATACTAATATGTCATATAAAATCCAAAACAAAATATATTATATAAAATTATTGTAAGGAAATAACAACTAAAGATGAAAAGAATAAAATGTACTACTCATTAAATTATTAAATAGATTACAAAATTAATCAAATGAGTAATTCATCACACATATCAAATCAAACCAAAGCAAAAAAAAAGTAAAATGTTCACGGTCCATGTATATTCATCAGTAAAAAGGAAGTAACTCTCTACATCATCAAAGTAGCAGTAAAAATCACAATGGCGACAGATCCAACCACGATGAATCTGTTCAAAGCGGTGTCGTTTTGGGGAGGTGATTGTGCTTCAGATAGAGGATTAGAGATCGTCGATGGAGTGACAACAGAAGTGGTGGTAGGAGTAGCATCAACAATAGTGTAGGAAGCCATAGTAGAAAGTTTGAGATAAGAGATTAAAATAATTCAACAGTGAAGAGAATTAAAAAATTAGAATTTTTGAGAGTGTGGAGAAAAGGTTAGGGTTGGAAGGGTATTTATAGGGTTAGTTGTTATGAACTGTTTGATACCTTTTTTCCAAAGATTAATATTCGCGTGATTGGATCTGTCTTGCCTTCTCTTGTTGTGCAAAGATGATTGGTGATTAGTGAGATATGTACATTGAGATAGGCTGAGTGGAGTTAGTTGATAGAATGCTAGCACCAACCCTATGTAATTGTGTTTTGTTTACGGGGTTAGTTTCTAACCTGTTTTGAGAGAACACTATGAGTTTTGAGTTCAAGATTCAGAAATGAGTTTTTAGTTTTTGGGAAAAAAATGAAGAATTAAATTAAAATTCAAAAAGAAAATAGCGTTGGTTAGGGAGAGTTTTTCACTAAGGAGTATTAATATATCGTATAAGATTAGACATATTTGTGAAAAATACACGACTTATTTACCTAAAATTTAAAATCTTAAAATGACATGTGTGTGGGTTCTCCCATTTATAAATATTCAAGTTACAACATTTCTATTTAATGTGATACTATTTTCCCACTTACTCACACTTACATTATTATTCTAACAGTGTTTGTTTTTTCTGCCGCTAAAGTTACATGTCAGCAAATAATTAATGTCATTAGTGAAATTTAGACAAAAAAAACTAACGTGACACATTTAAAAAAATTAAAGGACCAAAATAATCGTTTTTAAAATTGATAGACTAAAATAAATCCAGAACTAAAGTTACGGAATTAAAAAAGATATTTTTCTTAAAAGAATAACTTTTGAATGATATTTAAACTTTTTAAAATTTAATTTTGACAAAATATTTGATAATATTTATTTTTTGTAAAAAAATTAAAAAAATCATTAAATAATCAATTTTAGATCAAAAAAAGGTTTGAATTTATAAAAAAAAAATGACGATATCTCATTAAAAACACTCTTAACTTAACAAATGTCATTACAATATTATTAGTTTGAATATTTTGTTTTTAAATTTGAACTCAAATCCTCATAATTGAATGCTAACTATATCAGTTTTTTTACCGACAAAAAACCATTTAGGTTAGTTAGAATAAAAAAACATGGAAATATATCAGTTTTTTTACCGACAAAAAACCATTTAGGTTAGTTAGAATAAAAAAACATGGAAATATATATATATTTTATATTATATATTTTATATTATCAATCAATAAAAGATATGTATTTAATTAAAATAATTTTTTATTTTTAAAATATTTAGATGAAATAAAAAATTTTAAAATTTTAATTGATTATATGTGTAAAATTGATTTACATTATGCACTATCTTTAAACTCTACTATTCACATATAAAAAAAATTATTTTTTTAAATTTATTTTATAATATAAATATAAGGTTGTGTCATTAATCAACTTTATAATTGAATTAATTATAAAATTGTACGTTATGAACCAGTTATTTTATTTATAATTTATTAACCACTTTCACTATTTTATTAATCAATAAAATATATATTATTAACCATATTCTGACACTAAATTATAAATGTATTAATCAACTTTTACACTCTATTAACCAACATTATTTTAATATTTAATATTTTTTTACGTTTGAGGATTCATTAACCAAATTATGATTGTATTAACCAATTTTATACATAATATTAACCAAAATATGAACTATATATATATACTAAATTTCTTATGTCAGAATATATATCAACCAAACTTTAGACTATTTTAACCAAATTTTAATATTTCATTAACCAAAGTAATTTTAAAGAAAATATATTAAAAAGTCAAAATATTGTGTATACACTATTCACATATTTGTGAACAGTATATACGGTATAGTGTCAAAATAATATTTTTGTTAAAGAAAAGAGAGAGACATGTTGAGTATAATTTTGCTACCTTGACACTAATTTGTACACTACACCGTATCTTTTCTACTATTGTGTATTAAAACAATTAATTACAATTTCATATCACCTTTATCTCTTACTTTGTTTACATATGTTTGGTTGTAACACTCCGATTTTTATTTACTATTATTTAATTATTTTATTAATTATTATATTATATAGTAATTAATTTAATTGTGTAATTTGGTGAATATTTGAATTATTTGAATATATGTATTATTTGAATAATTGGAGTTATAAGTAAGAATAGTAAATAATTAGAATTGAGCTTTATGTCATAATAGAATGAGTAAGTGGAATTAGGCCCATTAATGAAATAGAGTAGTAAGAAGAGGGATTAAAATTAGTGTTGTCATAAAAATAAAAATAAAAACAAAGAAGAGAAGAGAAGAGAAGAGGAGAAAGAGGAGGAAAGAGGAAAAGTGAAGAGGCAACCCTAAAGACGCTACACTCAAGGTAAGAGTGAGAGTCTATGTTATTATGGGAGTATATGATGGGTAGTAACATGTAATATGATTGAGTATGTGAATTTTTAGGTTTTGAATCACCCAAATTGATTTAGAGATTTGAAAATTAGGTTTTTTAAATCTAGTTTTTATGATATAAATAGGTTCCCCGTGATGTATACATGTTAGAATATGTTTAATTAATGAAAAATGGACACTAGAACATGTCTCAATATGGGTTTTCATGTATGAACAGAATGATGTTCGCATAAATTTTTTTGATTTTCGCAGGGGACACTTAGCGCGGGTTAGGACGCTCAGCGCAGGTGGCTGCAAGTTGAAAAATTATTTTATGCATGAATGGGATTGAGATCTTGTATGTTATGATTTATCATGAATTTACATGTATTTTAATCATTTATTTAACTTGATTTAGATTGGTTTTGGAAGTGTTTCGATGAGAAACTTAACACTTGAATTGTGTATGTAAGTGTTGGAATTTGATGATATTTGAGTGTAGCATGATTTGTATCTAACTGCTACATATTATAATGATGTGTTGAGATAATTTATACTATGAGATTGTGTACATCTGATTGATTGGCATGAAAGATGTATGTTGTGCAATGTTGTGAAGATAATTCAAAATGTGTTGAATTATATAATGAGTTATTGAAATTGCACATGTACATGCATCATTTGTGTAAAGAGGCAAGGTTTGGTAATTCCGTGGGAACTATTGACTTGTCCCAAACCTAATGTTGAATGGGGTTTGAAAGCTTAAGGCTGAATCAGACTTTTATTGATGGTTATCTGTCTTAGAGATGTGGACCCGACAGGATCAGTAAGGATAATATTGATACCACATGCATAATGAATTTGAGTTGAATTGGAGTCACACGTGTCGATGTGAAATGTTGCATTATCACTCATTATATAATATTAGTGTGAATGTGGTGTTTTGATGTGAAACATGTGGTAAATGATTTAATTGTACAATTATGGTAATTGGATTTGAATTTCATTTGGGATATGAATTGATGAGCTATGTTGTATATATATGTGGATTGGTATATTGGATTATGTTATGCCTAATATGTGGTTTTATGAAGAGTGATGAATTCATATTGGTGTATGTACGTTTTACATTGCTTATGATTATATATTTTTATAATGATATGAATTATCACCCTTATGCTGGAATGATGTTTTAAACGACATCGCTCATGTACCAGAGATAGCAATGTTTCATGCCAGGATTAGAGGAGGAGCTAGATCCTTATTTATTTTCTTATTCCTTGGTAGTGAGTCATTGCTCTAGTCTACATAACACAAGGGATATTCGAACTCATGTTTTGATTTGTTTTGAGAGATATTTGTTATTACCCTCTTTTATTTGGATATGTATGAGATTATGTGATATTTGGCCTTAGTGTCTAGAACTTTTGATATGATTGTCATTATGGGATTTCAATCATTTATATCTTTATGTTGAGATAATTATTCTGTTGCGAGATGCATAATTTTGTATTGGCGAATGAAACGTGAATTTGAATATGTGTTATGATCATGACCAGTATGCATGTTTAATTTCTTTATCATTTTGTGAAGTCAATTATGACGCCCTCTTTGAGATGTATGCTAATTTACTTTTATTATGCTATTTATGCATATGTGGGGTTATAGGGTGTTACAATAGTGGTATCAGAGTAATAATCGGTCAGATTGGCCAAGTTACTAATGTGTTTCTTTCATATGGTATTCGATTTGTGTATATGATACAATCGATATTGTTTATTTGATGAGTGTTGTTGGTTGTTTGTTCATTTGGAATCTTAGGATAATGGTTGTCGGAAGGAATAATGATGCTATTGCTAAGGCCTTAAGAATGTTGGCTGGATCTCTTGGGCAGATTCCATAGGCGAATGTTGGTAATAGAGATAAGGATGATGAGTTTCGTGCTTTGGGGAAATTCCAGAGGAACAATTCTCCAATATTTGAAGG
This sequence comes from Vicia faba, assembly GCA_948472305.1. Lineage (NCBI taxonomy): Eukaryota > Viridiplantae > Streptophyta > Magnoliopsida > Fabales > Fabaceae > Vicia > Vicia faba. The sequence continues at coordinate 1,252,468,060 of OX451736.1, forward strand.
AGAGCATGAATCTGACAAGGCACAAGTATGGTTGAAGGCTATTGGGGAGATCTTTCGAGTCATGAATTATACTGATGCACAAAAGGTGCCGTTTGGTACTCATAAGCTTGAGAAGGAAGCTGAGGATTGGTGGAACAACACTATTTAGAGGTTTGATGAAGATGGTATTGTGGTTACTTGGGCTCTTTTTCCTGATGCTTTTTTGGAGAGTTATTTTCCGGAAGATATGCGTGGGAAGAAAGAGGTGGAATTCCTTGAGCTGAAGCAGGGTAATGAGACTGTAGCTGAGTATGTTGCAAGGTTTCATGAGTTGATTAAGTATTGCCCTCATAACAATACCGCTAATGTTGAGAGGTCTAAGTGCCTTAAGTTTGTGAATAGTTTGAGACCTGATATCAAGAAGGCTATTGATTACCAATAGATTGTTTGTTTTTATGAGTTGGTGAACAAGAGTAGGATTTATGATGAGGGTAGTAGGGAGAGTGCTTCTTACTATAAGTCTTTGGATGATAAGAAAGGGAAAGGTCAATTCAGTGGAAAACCTTATGTGTCTCCTAATGTGAAAGGGAAGGAGAAAGCTGGTTATGACAGGAAGTTGAGTGGGTGAGGAACTCACATTCTGATTATATGCTACAAGTGTGGTGTCGAAGGACATCGTATTACTGAGTGTACAAATGCTGAGGTGAAGTGTTTTAAGTGTGGCAAGTTTTGTCACAAGTATCCTAATTGCAGAGGTGTTTCGAGTGTGACTTGCTACAACTGTGGGGAGCAAGGTCACATTAGTACCAAGTGTGACAAGCCAGAGAAGGACCAAGTGAAAGGAAAAGTGTTTGCATTATTTGGTTCTGAGGCCACTGCTAAGGATAGACTAATATGAGGTACGTGCTTTATTAATGCTACACCTTTGATTGCTATTATTGATACTGGTGCGACGCATTCTTTCATTTCCTTGAATTGTGTTAAGAGGTTGAATCTTGAGTTATCTAGTATGCATAGAAATATGGTTATTGGTACTCCTGCCATGGATTCTGTAACTACTTCTTATGTGTGTTTGAATTGTCCGTTGAGGATTTTTGATAAAGATTTTGGTGTTGATTTGGTGTGTCTTCATTTAGATCAACTTGATGTTATTCTTGGTATGAATTGGCTAGAATTCAATCATGTTTATATCAACTGTTTTGATAAAACGATTATCTTTCTTGATTCTAGTTTTGAGAGAGACTTGTTTATGTCTGTTAAGCAAGTGAATGAATCTTTGCAAGATGGTGTTATGTTGTTGGCTTTGGTCGCAACATTGGAAATTGATAGGAAATGGACAATTGGTTAAATGCCGATAATTTGTGATTTTCCTGAAGTGTTTCCTGATGATATAAGTAATTTGCCGCTAGAGCGTGAAATGGATTTTATGATCGACTTGGTTCCTGGAACTAGTTCGATATCGATGGCTCCATATCGGATGTCTGCATCTGAGTTGAAAGTGTTTAAGAGTCAACTTGAAGATTTGCTTGAGAAGAGGTTTATTCGTCCGAGTGTGTCACCGTGAGGTGCACCTGTTTTGTTAGTTAAGAAGAAGGAAGGTTTTATGAGGTTGTGTGTGGATTATAGATAGCTGAATGAGGTGACTATTAAGAATAAGTATCCACTTTTGAGAATTGATGATTTGATGGATCAGTTGGTTGGTGCAAGTATGTTTAGTAAGATTGATTTGAGGTTTGGGTATCATCAGATTCGAGTTAAGGCTGAAGATATTCAGAAGACTGCTTTTAGGATAAGATATGGTCACTACGAATATTCTGTGATGACGTTCAGTGTGACCAATGCACTTGGCGTGTTTATGGAATACATGAATATAATTTTTCATCAATATTTGGATCAGTATGTTATTGTGTTCATTGATGATATTTTGATATATTCAAAGCGTGAAGAGGATCATGCTGAGCATCAGAGGATTGTGTTATCTATGTTGAAAGAGAAGCAATTGTATGCAAAAATTTATAAGTGTGAGTTTTGTTTGAAGGAAGTGAGTTTCCTTGGTCATGTGATATCAAGGGGTGGTATTTCCGTTGATCCGTCGAAGATAGAGGTTGTGTCTCAACGGGAATCTCTGAAATATGTTTCTTAGATTAGAAGTTTTCTTGATTTAACATGTTAATATCGAAAGCTTATTGAAGGTTTTTCCAAGTTCGCGTTACCATTGACGCAGTTGACTAGAAAGGGTCAAGCCTTTACTTGGACTTTGCAGTGTGAAGCTGGTTTTCAAGAGCTTAAGACAAGGATGACAACCACCCATATTTTGATTTTTCCGAATCTGATAGAACCTTTTGTGGTTTATTGTGATGCTTCTTTGATGGATTTAGGAGGTGTGTTAATGAAAAATCATAAGGTTCTGGCTTATTCTTCAAGGCAACTTAAAGTTCATGAGAGGAATTATCCGATGCATGATTTATAGTTGGTCGCAGTTCTGTTTTCCTTGAAACTTTGGAGGAATTATTTGTTTAGATCGAGGTTTGATGTGTTTAGTGATCACAAGAGTTTGAAATATCTGTTTGATCAGAAAGAGTTAAATATGAGGCAAAGAAGATGGTTGAAATTCTTAAAGGACTATGATTTTGGTTTGAACTACCATTCGGGTAAAGCGAATGTTTTAGTTGATGCTTTGAGTAGGAAGTCCTTGCATATGTCGATGTTGATGGTGTAAGAGTTGGATTTACTTGAGCAATTTCAAGATTTGAGTTTAGCTTGTGAAGAGACTTATTCTGGTGTTAAGCTTAGTATGTTGAAGCTTACTAGTGGCATTCTTGAGGAGATTAGAGAAGGTTAGAAATATAATTTGGTTTTGGTGGATAAATTGACGTTGATCAATCAAGGATGAGGTGGAAATGTCTGGATTGATGAGAATGGTATTACGAGATGTCTTGATAAAGTTTTTGTTCTGGATTTGGTTGAGTTGAAGAGGCGTATTCTTGAAGAAGGGCATCATAGTGGATTGAGTATTCATCCTGGAGCAACTAAGATGTACCAAGATTTGAGAAAATTATTTTGGTGGTCTGGTATGAAGAAAGATATTGCATAGTTTGTGTATTCTTGTCTGATATGTCAGAAGTCTAAGGTTGAACATCATAAACCATCCGGGTTGTTGCAACCGTTATCCATTCCTGAGTGGAAGTGGGATAGCATTTCTATGGATTTTGTTTCGGTTTTTTTGAGATCTCCGAGTAATTATGATGTTGTTTGGGTTATTGTGGATAGATTGACGAAATCTGCTCACTTTGTTCCGATTAGGATGGATTATCTGATGGAAAGGTTTGCTAAGTTGTATATTGAGAAGGTTGTGAGTTTGCATGGTGTTCCGTTGAGTATTGTTTCTGATAGAGATCCGAGGTTTACTTTGAATTTTTGGGAAGGTTTGCAAGGTGCTTTGGGTACGAAGTTGCGTTTGAGTTCGGCGTATCATCCATAAACAGATGGTCAGTCTGAGAGGACGATTTAGTCACTTGAGGATCTTCTGAGAGCTTGTGTTTTGGAGAAAGGAGGTGCTTGGGATAGTTACTTGCCTTTGATTGAGTTTACTTATAACAAAAATTTCTATTCAAGTATTGAAATGACACCGTTTGAAGCTTTGTATGGAAGAAGGTGTAGGACGGATTTGTGTTGGTACGAATCTGGTGAGAGTGTTGTGGTTGGACCTGAGATAGTTCAACAGACTACATATAAGATTAAGATGATTCGAGAAAAGATGAAGATTTCTCAGAGTCGTCAAAAGAGTTATCATGATAAGAGGAGGAAGGTGCTTGAGTTTGAGAAAGTTGATAATGTATTTCTAAGGATTACTCTGATAACTGGTGTTGGTAGAGCTTTGAAGTCACGTAAATTGACACCGTATTTTATTGGTCTTTATCAGATTTCTGAGAAAGTAGGTGAAGTGGCATATCAGATTGCTTTGCCACTGTCACTTGGTAATATCCACGACGTGTTCCATGTGTCTCAGTTGAGGAAATACACTGTGGATCAGTCTCATGTTGTCCAATTAGATGATGTGCAAGTAACAAATAATTTGACTGTTAAGACATCACTTATACGGATATAGGATAGAGAAGTGAAGAAACTCTGAGGTAAAGAGATCGCTTTGGTAAAAGTAGTTTGGGGAGGACCAACAGATGGTAATGTGACTTGGGAACTAGAGAGTCAGATGAAGTATTTGTATCCCGAGTTGTTCTTTTGAGGTAATTTTCGAGGACGAAAATCTTTTAAGTGGAGGAGAGTTGTAACACCTTGATTTTTATTTGCTATTATTTAATTATTTTATTAATTATTATATTATATAGTAATTGATTTAATTGTGTGATTTGGTGAATATTTGAATTATTTGAATATATGTATTATGTGAATAATTGGAGTTATAAGTAAAAATAGTAAATAATTAAAATTGGGCTTTATGTCATAATAGAATGGGTAAGTGGAATTAGGCCCATTAATGAAATAGAGTAGTAAGAAGAGGGATTAGAATTAGTATTATCATAAAAGAAAAAAAACAAAGAAGAGAAGAGGAGAAAGAGGAGAAAAGAGGAAAAGTAAAAAGGCAGCCCTAAAGACTCTACACTCAAGGTAAGGGTGAGAATCTATGTTATTATGGGAGTATATGATTGATAGTAACATGTAATAGGACTGGTATTGTACCCCAAAATTTTCCCTCCCATTTTTGGAGACAATTGATTCAAGACACCTCCCCGTGCTCCCAGGGTTCTCAATTGCTCAACAATACTCAAAGGTTTGAACATACAAGCATCTCTCCTAAGCAAGGGCCTACAATTAAGGTTTTGTGTTTCTCAAAGAAAATTGAGTTTATAACGCCTCAAGTGAGTTTCATGGTTCCTCATATGCTTCAAGTACCCTCATGATAAGTTTCAAGTCTTGCATCACAAGTTTTCTCAGTCAATTGCTTAGATGAGTGAAAATCAATTGTATTGGATGAAAAGCCAATTGTAGTCAACATACAATCAAACTTCAATATTTTTGGTCAACATCAAGATTTTGAGGTCACATTCATCATCTGATCAAGGGTTGATCATGATTCATCAAGAAAACTCAAGATTCATCAAAAGTAAAAAATTGCTAAATTAGGATTTTTCTTTAGGAGAAGTCAACTGAACTTTGACCAAGCATAACTTTCACATGCTTCATCAAAAAATTCTCAATCAAAGCCCATTTTTATGGAAATTCAATTTTCTACAACTTTGTCTCTCTAAGCTCAAGTCAAAAAAATGCTTCATTTAAGAGATATGAGCCAAAATATTACAGGTCATTTTGAAAGTCAACAAAAAGAGATTTTTTGTCAAAGCAATTTACATCAGCAGTCAGGGAGTTAGGGTTACAACTGATTTGAGGTGTATGGGTTGAATGAGCCTGATTATTCAGGATCTTCCCGGTGTATAAAACTGTGGAACTAGGGTTTTTGAGCATGCTCATTTTTGGACTTCTTCTCCACCAAGTTACATGGCTAATATCTTCTGATGAACAAATGGTTGTAGGCCATTCTGGTCAAGAACTCCAGGGCGTGACCTAGCATATGTGGGCTTCAAATCATGGTGTCTCTTCCTATAAGTATGCTTATCATTTGATTAGGATTAATGACTATGACATGGCATTCATCTACTCTTCAGTTAATCAATTTAGGTTTTGTTGAATCATGGTTCAAAGATGTTTCATCCAGATATTTCTTTGTGCATCTAAACAAGGAATCAAGATTGTGAGGTGTGGTTAACAGGATTTCTTTCTCTTCAAGATATAATTTCTTTTATCCAGTCTTGGCAAGTGCTGGGGTTTTCATTTGCGCGACCAGGGTTTCACGTCAAGGAAATTCTTCTGTGATTCAGACTTTATCATCCATCTGTAAGATGTTCCTCATGACACTAATTTCGAGTTGAAATAACCAATCGCTAAGGGCTGGGGATCGAATTGTGAAGCGTGGTTCATGACCTAAGATAAGAATTTGTGGACTTCTTCTTAACCAAGGCAATTATTGTCCTTAACATTGTCATTTGTTATCTGCAATGTGAGTAGATTTGGATTGAAGTAGGCTTCTCATGGAAGAATTCATGCAAAGTAATTCAAGGTTCAAGGCATTCAAGGAAGGGTTTTGTTCAACATGGCATACCTGGTTGATGGGCTTACAAGCTCTTATGAGACCTTGAGATGCATAATCATGGGCCAAGTTCGAGATAGGTGGATAAGATCTGTTGACTTCGGTTAAAGTAAGCTTTGAAAAATTAACTCTTGGACCAAGATCTCCCTTGAACTTTCATCTAATATGTGTTAGGCATTCAAGTTACATTTGAAGGATGATATGGAAAAAGGAAAAGAAATATTGGTTAAGAAAAGGAAAATTTCATTAAAAATCAGGGTTTCTATTCGTTGATAAATGTTCAGTAATTGAAGATCAGGGGAAATAAAATTTCATGTTAATCTTGATCACATTCTTTCATTATCATTTATGTCCATCTTTGATGATTCAAAGTCGTCAATTAGGGAAGGACTTTGTCAAGATAAGAGACTTGTGGATTGAATCGTGGAATATGAGGCATGATACAAAAGGCAAGGTTGTGAATTTTTTAGGATCAAGATCTTATTGTCTATTCAAATTACTTATCATGCAAGTTGATTTGGATTCAAGATTGAAGTTAGGAGTTCATTGAGAATGCAAGTGTGATGTGGATTTGACGTTTGATTTGAATTCGAGATGTTCGAGAGTGGTTGATTGGATCAAAGTGAGCAAAGAGCCTTAAGTATTGGTCATGTGAATTTCTTGGAAGGTAAGGTACAAACTGCAAGGTCTTGTTTCGAGTCGAAGTTCATCTGCATTACAAAGATGTTCATCGTTATTCCAGATTCAAGTTCACATATATTCAAAGTTTATTCAAACCCTTTCATTCATGATTCAAGAAAATGCTATCCAATTCCATTCAATTTCGTTCAAGTGTAACAATACCTTACAAGAAAATTTGATGCTTTCATGTCTTCAAGCATTTTTTACCATAATCCCTTTAAAGTTAAAATTTCAAGACTTTGTCATTTAAACTCCATCCATAAATTTCACCACCCGACATTTCAAGCTTAAGTCAAATTCCTCTTTATTCATTCGCCAAAAAAAAAAGGGAAAAGTCCATCATTACCAAAAACTCATGTTCATTACACATTTCATTCAAAAGAAAGACTAAACATTCAATAGGTTCTTATTACGAGTTACCACATTCAAAGTCTATTACAAGTTGTATCCAAAATACATTCTAAAGGCTATTTCAAATTTCAAGATCGCAAATCCAAATTTCATTCACCGTTCAAGTGACCATAATGCAAAATCACAAGTTTCAATTGGTTCAAGATTCAAAATTCCAAGTTCAAATTCCAAGTTTAATATTCATTATTCAAGTTTTACAATATCTAAACATCATACAAAACCATACATCCAATTTACAAAAACTATGATTAGCTTGTCTAAACATCATACGAAAGAATGTACCACAAATTTTTGGTTTTAAACCTAAAAATCTAAACAGCCTAACATCTTCATGTTTCCATATTCGTGCCAAGTAACCATCTTCAAAATCCTCTTTCGCTTAGTCCAAACTACAAACTGTTTTGCCTCGATATTTCTTCAAGCCATATTCAATCTCTCATGCCCTCTTCTTGAATTTTCCTTGAACTCCAATTTTAAAGCTTTCTTATAATTATAAGCTCTACCATGTCAAATTAACCAAACGGTTTTTCATAAACCTTTAGTAACTATGCCATTATAAACCTGCAGTAAGAAAATCTATAAAAATAATCCAACTGTACCTATGCCATTATAAACCTGCAGAATTTGTGAATTCCAAAAAAAAAACAACACAATTAACAACCAAGGAAACGAATACTTTGCTCCTCATAACCCTTTTGCTAAGGAGGTAACAAAGAGGGTGGACACATGGTCTGGCATATGGAAAGGTTGTAATTGGAGGTCTGAGGGAGACCTTTTTCTGAATGGAGCCTTTTTCATTCCATCAGGAGCAGAAGCTGGAGCAAGCTATGCTAGAGCCTCAAGTTTGGGGGCCAAATCATCTTCTTTAGTAGGCTCCTTAACCTCAAGTGCTAGTGTTACTAGCAGCTGCAGGTGGTGGGAGTATTATTGGACTGTCATATTTTCTTTCAGAACTTGGTCTGATAGAGTTCTCAAGCTAATCCTGCACAACATTCACAAAAAAATCCAGAAACTAACTTCTAAAAAACCAAAAACTAACAGAAATCTCAAACAGAATTTCTAACTCCCAACAGTTTCAATTTCCAAACTCCTTATAACCATTTTTTCCAGCTAGCAAAATAGAATGTAACTAATTTCTTCTGACAACCTTCAGCTTAGCAACTAACTTAATTGCTAGCTCATACTAACTGACTCCAACTGTCAATAACAAAAAAGGGAACTGTCATAACAGATTTGAGAATTCTCTCTAACTCTTTACTTCCTAACCTTTTAACCAACACCTAACAAACTTCTAACAGAACTTCATAACAGCCTTGCAACTAACTTCTCGTCATAACCAACTCCTAACCAATTCTGCAACTAACTTCCAGTCCAACAAACTTTCTAACAAACCTAACTGATTTCTCTAACCGACTTCTAACTAAGTATCTTAACAAAAAAAATCTATATAACAGAATTCTCACCTGGTATCGAGGCATTCTTAATTCTCCTCCAAGGAGTCACCAAATACCAGAAAATTCTCCAATCTTTCTCTCTGAAAAATTCACATAATCTTCATCTTCGACCTTCACTCTCAACTCTTCACAATCTTCATCATTCATCACAGAATCACTTTCAAGCTTCACGTATAACACCCTCACTTCGCTCTCTTTTATCATCCTTCATCTTCCTCTTGAAGATCACTCTGCGATATTATCAACAACACAGAGAAATTGCAACAACTTCATCACTATAATATCAACGACGGTAACAACAATTCCCTTCGTCAAAATTGCCTTGACAGTAGAAACACAAACGCAGAACTCAGATATACAAACACAGAAACTTGCAGAGGAAAACAAAAGAGAGCGTAAGAGTAAAGACAAAGAAGGAGCTCGTGTAGAGAGTAAAAGGAAGAGGTTATCATCACCTGGATTTCGTGGCTAACTTTGGGTTTCTTTGATTGTCGTCGCCGTTGAAGATCTACCAGAGTTCTCCGGTGGATGAAAGAAACAAAGGCAAATTGGAGAGCATGAGAAGACGAAGAAGAGAAGACGGAGATGAAGAGGCGGCGAACGGCGTGGTTATAGTGGTGTGTTTTATCGGTCACGACAGAAGGAGAAGAAGAGAATATCGTGGAAGCTTAGAGGTCGCAATCTCTTAACCTAATTTAAAATGCACTTTTCCACATGTTTATTTTATTTTATTATATTTATTTGTTTTAATTCCCCTAAATAATAGTTTAAACAAAAGAAAAGTTGGGCTGACAATATTGTAATTGGACCGAGTTGCATTTCACTAAGGCCCATGGCTATATTTTTCGGAAGTTGATTTTTGCTGAAGCAATATAAAAAGGGCTTATTGGACATTATAGGATGGGTCTAGTGCCTGATTTCTATTCATACATCTGACAATCACTTTTATACCCCCCATTCTTGTGTACATAATCTTTGGTATCTCGCTTAGTTAGCCCATGATTTCGACTTTCCTGGCCTATAAAAAATCTGAAAAAATATGTTTCTGACTCTTTAGTGTCTTAAGAATATTTAGACATTTTTTGTAGATTTTTCTTAATTTATTTTCATTCTCGTTTAAATTCTTTTTTCTAATGTGTTCAAAAGGCGATGTGTATGCGTTTACTTGTGCGGTTTTGATCTGAATTTCGATCGTTTCTTGGCAAATAAAATTCACAAATTATGGTTCTGATCCTTTGGTGTCTTAGGGATTTTTAGAATATTTTTCCTTATTTTTTTCAAGTTTATTTGCATTTTATTTTGAGTCTTTTTTTGTAAAGTTGTTCTAATTGGTCATCACTCGATCGAAGCTTGCGTTTAAGAATTGTCGAAAACTATTTTGGGCCGACCTTTGGACCATAATCAAAGGTTGACTTGTACATAATGTGTGTTTTGGTTTGATAATTTTTGGATTAAGAATTGAAGCATTTTTACAATTAGCTTTGCTAGCCTTGATTCTTATGTGCTTATTATGGACTATTGTTGAAAAGTTTGGTAGCTTTTAATGCAACTTTTGCTCACTTTCATGTGTTGATGACATTGCTGCCTGAGTTTTAAAGTTGTTGTTCTGAGGCTTGTTCGGATTGCTTTTCTTCTTGATTCTACTTTGATTTTAGTTGTGATTTGATTGTGTAACTTCGGTCACGTTTGCCTTGTCATTACTAATGCGTCTGTTGAGTTATGCAAGGTACTTTGATAAAACTTTTAGTCGTGATTAGATTTTTTTTGTGTTCCACTTTATTTGTGGGACACGAATTCGCTTCCTATGCGACTTTTCTTGTATCTTGATTGTTTCTTATTTCACTTTATTTGTGGGATACGAACTCACTTCTGATACGATTTATCTAGACTCGCATTCTAAGAGATGCATATGTGCATTATTGTGTATTTTGTCTGGCTTGTATTTTCATGCAGGATGCTTGTGTGGTTGTGTTCGATACACACCACTTGTGATTTGTTTTCACGCCAATTCTTTGAGACTTATGATTGGTTGTCCGATTTCTAACTTGTTTTGTTTGTTGATGCAAGACTGCTTGGAGTTTTCAGGGTTTCTCTATTTTGCTTGCTACGCTACGAACCTTTGTTCGTTTGAGCAACTTCTATAGAGTTTTCCTATCACTTGCGTGGCTTTGAAGAGGCAACGGACCTTCTCCGTTCGGTATCATCGTGACCTCAATTTATCCCTCATTTCCGCACTTTATCACGTTTCTTTACTGCTTTTCTAGAAATCATGAGAAATCGGGCTTTACCGCAAACCATATGCATGCTAACATTAGGTAGAGATTTCTCCTTTTCATCCAAATATTAGGACCACCATTGTATGATAACTTTAGGTTTAGAAATAGGCTAGTCTCCCCTTGACTTTTCTTTCCACTCTTTGCATACGCATCTAAAACTAAAACTTCTTTTTTCTTTCAAACTTCAAAAATACTTAAAAATTACTGACGAGAATCGTGCCTTTGTTGAACATGGGAGATGATAAGCGGGTCTCTTTTCGATCTTATTGTTTTTCTATTCTAATACTTGGCGTGGTTCAAGTCTCAAAGACTTATTTCATGAATAAGTATAGGAATGGATAAAATCTCTCTCTTGAGGTCAACTAGCTGTTACCTACAAGCAAAAACACCGACAAACACAAACTCCTTTTGCCTTCGGGCCTTTTCTCCAAAAAAAATATTCAAAAGAACAAGTTAATTCACTTCTGTGCTGACGCGTAAGTCTCCAAAGGTCGAGTTGCGGCAGAAGACGAAATTAATATTATTCATCAAAAACATAAACCAATTCAAACCTTTTTGTGCGCCCAAGCACCTTTTCTCTAAAACCCTTTTCAGGTAAGAGCATGTTAATTCACTTCTGTGCTGACGCGTATGTCTCCAAAGGTCGAGTTGCGGCAGAAGGCGAAATTAATATTGTTCAGTAAAAAAATACAAACCAACAAAAACACATGAGCCGAACTACGGCTGCTCTGATTCCTTAAAAGGGATACATATGCATCAGGGTATGGTCCGAACGAGCACAATTTTATTTTCCCTACATTCTTTTCCCCTTTCTTTTGCTTGCATTTTCCCTTCAGCAGTAATAAATAGCTTAGGCATAGATTGAACACACCCATAAGATAGATAACAAGAGTGGATACCGTAGAGTACTACGGGCGTGTGGGGTGATAATACCTTCCCCTTGCGTAACAGACTCCCTTACCCTTATCTCTCGGTCGCAAGACCGTGACTTCTCCCTTCTCAGGTTTTCTCGATGTTTACCTTTCCCTTCCTCACAGATAAAAGACGTTCGACGGCGACTTCATTGTTTGATGATTTTCAGCCGGTTGTTTCACCTCCCAAGTTCAAAACTCCTACCTTTGCTAAATATGAAGACGCTTCTTTCCCGAAGTTGCATTTAAGGTCATATATTTAGAAAATCCAACCATACACTGTTGACAAGAAATTGTGGGTTCATTTATTCTAAGAGATCCTGTATGGAACACAGTTGGAATGGTTCTATCAACTAGAAGGGACCAATATTCATACCTGGGAAGATTTGGTTGCCGCTTTCTATAAGTAGTACTAGTATAATGTTGATCTCGCACCAACTCGTATGCAATTGTAGAGTATGTCCAAGGGCTCTAATGAAAGCTTTAAAGAGTACGACCAGAAATGGATAGATCTTGCATGAAGGGTTTAACCTCCTTTAGCTGACATGGAATTGGTTGACATGTTCATGAGCACGCTGACAAGTCCTTTTTATAATCACCTACTTGGAAATTCTTCAGCCGGTTTCACTGAACTGATATTGAAAGGGGAACATGTTGAGAATGAAATCAGAAGTGGTAAAATCCAGGTTCCTACCTCTTCTGGTACTCATAAGAATTCATACAATGGGAATAAAGAGTCCAATGTTGTGCACGGCCAGAAGGGTCATAATAAGAGAGACCACAACCAATTTGTGGGGGCAATACTGATCTCTAATCCTGCACCAGTGCAACAATGACAACAGGGTAATCAGCGTAAGCAGGATACACCCAAAAGACAATTTACCAAAATCAACATGTCACTGGCTCAAGCGTTGCAACACATGTTGAAGGCAGAGTTGATTATGTTGAAGGATCCTCCTTGGAATCCCAATACTTCCGCTCCTAGCTATCTTCCCAATGCAAGGTGTGCATACCATTCTAATAGTTCTGGACATGATACAAATGGTTGTTGGACATTGAAGAACAAGATTCAAGATATGATTGATGCTAAGGAGATTGAGTTTGACCCTTCTGAGACTCCTAATGTGATCACTTCTCCCATGCCAAATCATGACTAAGATTTTGTTGATTTTGTTTAATGAACCGGGATACCATATCGGCAGATGAGATTTTGTTTAATGAACCAGGCTACAACATTCTTGGTAACGGAAGCGAAAGAGGCTGCCTCAACCCACTTTATAAAATAGTCAATGGCCACTAATATGAAGTGGTGTCTATTAGAGGCCGTTGGTTTGATTTCCCCAATCATATCGATGCCCCACATAGCAAAGGGCCAAGGATCCGTCAAGACATTCAAAGGAACCAAAGGTACGTGCACCTTGTCAGCATAGATCTGACACTTGTGGCAGGTTCGAGAGTATTGATAGCAATCTGCTTCCATGGTAGACTAGTAATATCCTGCCCGTAGGATCTTCTTTGCCATTGTATGCCCACTGGAATGGGTGCCAAAAGTGCCCTCGTGTAACTCAACCATGATCTTTTCTGCTTCAACCTTGTCTACGCATCGAAGTAACACAGAGTCATGGTTGCGTTTGTAGAGAATGCCATTACTAAAGAAAATTTTAGCAGAGAATCTCCTTAAGAACTTCTTATCATTGACTGAAGCTCCTTCCGGATATTCTTGAGCCTCGAGATACCTCTTGACTTCGTGAAACCAAGGCTGGTCCACTACTTCTTCAGTATTGATCTCGTGACAGTGAGCTGGTTCATCCATTCATTCAATGGTGATCTAGGGGCCTCGTTATCCCATTTAAGTTTAAACATGGATGACATTGTGGCTAGTGCGTCTGCTAGCTGATTTTCTTCTCGCAGGAAATGCTCGAAGGTAATCTTCTCAAAATGTGGGATCAATGTCAACACATGTTCTTTGTAGGGGATAAGGTTAGGGTGTTTGGTATCCAATTCCCCTTTCATATGGATGATGACTAAAGCTGAATCTCCGAACACATTTATGGATTTGATCCCCAAATCTATGGCAGCTTTGAGACCAAAAATGCATGCTTCGTATTCTGCCATGTTATTTGTACAATTGAAGCAGAGTCTTGCCATAAAGAGAGTATGACATCCTTCAGGAGATATGAGTACAACACCTATACCATTGTCGAGTGCGTTGGATTCCCCATCAAAAACCAGGGTCCATCAGGATCCTTGTTAAGTAAGGTCCATCATATGGTATGAATTCTTCACAGTTGTTTACCATCATGATGTCTTCATCTGTGAATTCGAACTTCATGGACTGGTAGTCTTCCACAGCTTGGTGAGCAAGGTGATCAGCTAGTACACTGCCCTTTATTGTTTTTTGGGTAGTATACTAGATGTCATATTCTGTCAGGATCATCTGCCATCTCGCTATTCTCCCAGAGAGGGCAGGTTTCTCGAAGATGTATTTTATTGGATCCATTTTAGATATCAATAAGGTAGTATGGGTCAGCATATACTGTCTTAGCCGGTGAGAAGCCCATTCCAGAGCGCATCAAGTTTTCTAGAGCAGTGAATGTCTTGTTTCACAGTCGGTAAACTTTTTTCTCAGGTAATAAATAGCATGCTCTTTTCGGCCAGACTCGTCATGTTGCCCTATCACACACCCCATTGAATTTTCTAAAACAGTTAGGTACATGATCAATGGTCTTCCCTCGACTGGTGGCATCAAAACAGGAGGCTCTTGCAGGTACTCTTTGATCTTTTCGAAAGCAGTTTGGCACTTATCATTCCATTTGACTACTTGATCTTTCTTCAGTAATTTGAAGATTGGTTCACAAGTAGCTGTCAGGTGAGAAATGAATCTGGCAATGTAGTTTAACCGTCCCAAAAATCCTCTTACTTCCTTCTCGGTACGAGGAGCAGGCATTTCTTGTATTGCTTTCACCTTGGAAGGATCTACTTCAATACCTTTACCGCTGACGACAAAGCCTAAGAGTTTACCGGACCTCACCCCAAACGTGCATTTATTTGGGTTCAACCCCAACTTGTATTTCTTTAGCCTCTCAAATAATTTCTGCAAATGACCAAGATGCTCCTCTTCTATTTGAGATCTGGCTATCATGTCATCCACATAGACCTCTATTTCGTGATGTATCATGTCGTGAAATAGAGCTACCATGGAATGCTGATAGGTTACCCCAATGTTCTTCAACCCGAATGGCATAATCTTGTAGCAGAATGTTCCCCATTGTGTGACAAAGGTTGTTTTCTCCATGTCCTCAGGCGCCACTTTAATTTGGTTGTAGCCCGAGAAACCATCCATGAAGGAAAACACCTTATGCTGTGCTGTATTGTCAACCAAAATATCGATGTGGGGAAGTGGGAAATCATCCTTAGGGCTTGCCCTATTCAAATCTCTGTAGTCCACGCACATTCGTATCTTGCCGTCCTTTTTAGGCACGGGAACAACATTGGAAACCCACTATGGATAGGAAGTGATGGCAAAGAATTCGGCGTTGAATTGTTTCATGACTTCCGCTTTGATCTTCTCTAACATGTCTGGTTGCATGCGACAGACCTTTTGTTTTACCGGTGGGTGGTCTTCTTTTATAGGTAGACGATGTACTACGATATCTGCATCAAGTCCTGGCATGTCTTCGTACGACCAGGAAAAGACCTCAACATAATCGTATAGCAACTGAATCAGATGCTCTTTGACACTGGGTTCCAGATTGGCACCCACCTTGACCTCTCTTTTGTCTTCTTCGGTACCTAGGTTAATTGTGTGCACTGGTTCTTCGTGGGGCTGTATGGTCCTCTCTTCTTGTTGTAATAACCTGGCTAGTTCCCTTGGCACTTCACAATCTTCCCCACCTTCATCTTTGGCTTGGTAGATTAGATTTTTAGAGTCACAAAAGGCCATAGCAGAATCGTTACCCATGGGATCACGAATGGATGTAGATCTGCAATTTGAATGTGAGTGTGTGTAAGAGTATAGCTATCTTTGAAAAAAAAATGAAAATGTAAAAAGAAAAACAATGAGAACAAAGTTTGTATGCAAAAACGTCCATGATTCATTGATGTCATATGGAAATGAGATAATAACCCTTACAAACAGACCATTGCGCCTCGGGTAAGACACATGGTTTTAAGAGTCTGAATTGTTTAATATTATAGGTCCGACAAAATTTAAATACAAATTACTGTTGGATAAAAGTGATCGGGACAAAATCTTTAGCTTCCTAGTTGCTGAGCCCTCGATTGACAATTGGGAAAATCCAATCCTCCAGGTTATAGCTGTCTTCATCATCCTCCACTGCGTTGACTCTGTGGTTGCTGATCTTCAAGGGTGGTCCTCCGACACGAGCACGAAATACAACTTTCTGGGCTCCTGAAGTGAAACCCAAACCAAATTTGTCAGATTTGTATGGGATATCCGGGAGTTGGCCCCAAATAGTGCACCCACCTTCTTCTATCTGCCTTGGCATCTTTTGAAGACGACATTTTGAGCGGAGGCCTTGTAATCTTTGGGACTTGAAAAACAACCTTGATTACTGCCACAGCTTGCGGGACTTCTTCAAAGTGCTGGAATGTAGTTTTGATAAATTCACCATATAATTCCACATATCTGAAGGAACTTAGATGGCTGACCATATACTCTTCTTCTCCATGAACAATGATGGTTTTCCCCTGAATCAGATATTTCAGCATTTGATGCAACGTAGAAGTAACGACACCAGCATTGTGAATCCACTGTCGGCCTAATAAGCAGGAATATAAAGGGCGAATATCCATTACATAAAAAGTTGAATCAAATGTTTGGGTTCCAACTTTTATGGGGATGTCTACTTCCCCATGCACCGTCCTTTTTGAGTCGTCGAAGGCCCTCACTACTATGTTGCTAGGTTTCAAGGTCAATCCTTCACAATCAAGCCTATCAAGAGCCTTTTTAGGCAACACATTCAGAGACGAACCGGTATCAACCAAGACATGAGCTAAAGTCGCGCCCCTGCATTCGACTGAGACATGCAATGCCTCGTTATGCTTCCTCCCCCTTGGCGTTAAATCAGCATCCGAAAAACCTAAACCATTATCTGCGGTCAAGCTGGCAACGCAGTCTTGGAACTGATTGGCAGATGTTTCTTGGGGGTACATGGGCTGTTTTAAGGAATTTTACCAAGGCCTTTGCATGAGCCTCGGAACATAACAATAAATCCAGCATGGAAATTTTTGATGGAGTTTGCCCCAGTTGTTCAACTACTTCGTAGTCTCTTTTTTTATAATCTTTAGAATTTCCTCCATCTCTTTTCGGGAGGTCTCAGGGATAGCTACTGATTGTGCCTTCTTCCGGACAGGCTCAACCAGAACACATTTTCCTCGAGCCTCGGTTGACTAGGCAGTAGGAATGTCAGTAGGGGTTGTAACAGTTTTGTCAACAGGAGTATTAGCAAAGATGATTGCAGGACTGGGACTAGCCTTTGGAGGAGAAACAATAACAGGAATGATTACAGGTCCAGAAATAGCTTTTGGAGGAGCAATTTCTGGAGAGAATACCCTTCCACTTCTGGTTATCTTGCTAGTCCCTGTGATGTTACTAATATCAGAGTCGTCTTTCTCAGAACTTGAATCTTCAGCAGCTGGACAATCTTGCTTGATACCGTGATAGTAGACATCACCTCCATAATTCCATGGGACGGTTTTGTCTGACAAATACGGGATTGGTCCAGGCATTGTAATTATCAATGGAGCTACTTTAGGAACTGATGTAATTCTAACGGGTATTTTGGTGGAGACTCTGGAAGAATTGGCGGAAATGGTCACTATGGAAACATCATTATAAGAAACAGTTGGAATAGAAGTCTTCTCGAACAAAATCTCCTTGTCATCTATTAGGCATTGAACGCCTGCTTTTAACAAATGGCAGCCGGTTGGTGAGGATAAACATAAATGACAGCTCTCATCACAGCCTGGGAATACACCGACATTCAACAAGTTCTTTTTGATAGCCAGGAGTGGAGTCACAAGTTCATCAACCAAAGTAACAAACATATCTTCCTCCACGGCGTTGACATCACGACCCTGCTTGGGCATAGGGGCAGTGATAACATTGGGCATTTCTGGCGCGTCAAATTCGATCTCTTTGGCTTTAAGAAGGTCTTGTACCTTGTTTTTCAGAGCCCAATAGTTGTTAGTGTCATGGCCGGGACTCTCAGAATGGTATGCACAGCGGACATTTGGATGATAGTGAGGAGAGGTTGTGTTAGGATTCTTTGGAGCTTCTTTCAAAGTCACTAGATTGGATCTTAACAAATGTGGCAATACTTGAGATATTGTCATATTAATTCGGGTGAACTGTCTGACTGGTCTTTCCGTTCTTGGTTGGTTGCTTCTTTGCTGAGCAGGTGCGGATTTAGGAATCATGACAGCCCCCACCATTGGACGGCATTCAGTCCTATCTTGATTTCTCTGAGGATATACAACAACAACTTATTTTTTTTCCAATGAATGGTTTTCTTACAGCAGAAGAGGATGTATCTTTTTGAATCTTCCCATTCTTTATCCCGGCTCCCACTCTTTCTCCGGTCAATATCGATTCGGTAAAACCCACCGAGGAGCTCCCAATTAAGTGATTGAAGAAAGGATCAGACAAGGTGCCCAAAAACATGTCTACTAATTCTCTTTCAGATAGGGGAGGCTGGACTCTTCCTGCTAAGTCCCTCCATTTTTGCGCGTAGTCTTTGAAGCCTTCACTTGAAACCATGTCCATACTCTGGAGTTGAGTACGGGTGGGAGAAAGGTTTGCATTGTATTGGTATTGTTTGTAAAATCCAGCGGCAAGATCTTCCCAATTATGAACATTGGCTCTTTCTAGCTGATAAAACCAATCAAGTTGAGTTCCGGACAGGCTGTCTTGAAAGAAGTGTACCCATAAATTCTTGTCAGCAGTGTGAGGCTGTATTTTCCTCACATCGGACCGGAGATGCATTTTGGGACATGAAACTCCTTCGTATTTGGTGAACATCGATGCTTTGAATTTTGGAGGAATGACAATCCCAGATACTAGACCCAACTCCTCAAAATCCAGTCCAAGCACCTTTTGAATTTCCATTGCACTTAACCGTTCTTCCAGATGCTTATACTTGTCGTCGGATGGAGGATATTGTTCTTCAGAATAATCTTCTTCTTCCTCTTCCTCTTCTGAATCAGGCTGGACAACTGCTTCCTTGCCTTTCCCATCTTGATTGTCTTTCTCACCAGATGACGTTGCAAAGTCTAGGATCCTTCTTGCTTGTCCTTGGAATCTTCTTCCTATATTTAGAACTCCGATTATTTTCTTTTTCTTCTTTTTCTCTTCAACCAGCAAAGTCTTAAGCTCTTCTTGTCCTTTGGCTAGAGTTAAGAACATATGTTGAAACTGATCATTTTGTGCTTGGAGGTCTTTCACCATCTGCTCGAGATCCATCTTACTGAAATAAACAGTAGAAAGATGAGGAGACTTGTTGCAAGAAACCTGCTTATGTTATGATGAATGGTAGATGCATATGCAATGATTTCAAGGATTTTAAAGATTCAAATTTGTTTTAGACAAAAAGGAAACACACGTTATATTAATAAATTAAAGTTTGAATACATCAATGCCTCTTTGGGAAAAACAATACAAAAACTCTAAGATAAAAAGGTTGTACGCATCCTCTTTGGTGAGATGTAGGCATTCAGAGTCTGCTTCTCATGAAGTTGCTTGATGAGTTCCAAAACCTTCTTCTCGCTAGCGTAGAATTGGGCTTCGAAAGTGTCTCGCTCCCTCTTGAGTTGTATCCAGTCTCTTTGTAAGTCTTCAAGAGAGGTGGGCATGTCAGGATGCAGGATAGTGTATGGAACATCTCCTTCCATAACAGGCTCAATAATTACCGAGAGAATGGAGGGATAAGGCATCATAAGACTTTGAGCGCGAGCTCGTACCCATTTGAGGTAAGGCTTAAGAGGGATAGAATTCTTATTCCCCCAATGTCTTGTTATCTACCTTGTTCAGCATCCTCCAAGCTCGGATAAACCTCTGGTGATGACCTTGATCGTCGTTCTCGTAGTCAAATGCCAAACCTTGAATCAACATCTCATGTGGACCATCCCTTCGGGCGTAACCAAAATGTCTTAAGGCTAAGCAGGGGTTGTAGGTGATACCTCTCCTAATTCCAAGTAAGGGGACATTAGGGAACTCTCCACAACGGTCGATGAAGATAACATTCTCTATAGATCGGGAACACCAATGGATGTCTGAATGTTTGAGCATCATCAACCTTTGTGACCATCTTGAACCTTGCTCATTCTTCAATACAGATCGGGGAAGATGCAAAATAAACCATCTTTCCAAGAGGGGAGTGTAACACATAAGGATACCTCTTTTCCTCATAGTGCGAATGTGAAAAGAATGTAGGATGTCCCCTAGCAAAGTAGGCACCAGGTTACGTGACATGAAGATTTTGACGGCGTTCACATCTATGAGTTGGTCAGGATTTGGAAACAAAACCATCCCATAGATGAGGAGAGCCACAATTTCCTCAAAAGCTTGCAAATCCAAAGAGTTCCAACAGTTTTGGGCTTTCTCAAACAAGAACTTTTCTAGAAAACCTTTGACACCACTCCTTCTTTCCCAATTAGTTGTGATATCAGATGGTTGCAAGTGTAGATCTTGAGCAATCTCTTATGGCTTTGGATCTCTTTCTGTACCGTTGAAAGGTAGTTGATTGAGAATAGGAATCCTCAAGACTTGGGAGAATTCTTCCAAAGTTAGCACAAGTTGATAATCAGGAAATGTGAAGCAATAGTGTAAAGAATCAAAGAACTGGAAGAGCACCTTCATCATGTATTCATCAGTGTTGAAGGTGACCAAGTTTAGTAGGCGACCATGTCTTTCGGTGAATGGAGAATTTTCAGGAATCCTTGAAGCTAGCTCTTTAAGTTATGGAGGGATCCTTACAAGATTGACTAGAATGGTTTTCCTGCGAATAGAATCCATGTCCTACAAAACAAGAAAAAAAATCCCAAGATCCTTGAAATGGTTAGTGAATATGAGTATGATGTTATGATGCTCATGATGTTATGTACAAGTAAATATACACAAACAAAGCAAACTCGTCCTTAGGTTTAGGCTTGCATGGAGTCTCATTGGTAAGTACCCTCTTGAAGTTTAGTTGGCTAAAACCTGTCCTAGCAATTGTAACCGGGTTCTAAGGATCTCAATATTACTGGTTTGTTTCCTTGGTCATTGTTTCAGCGCAAGCCTCTTTATTGGCGACCGAAATATCCCAAAAAACCAAACCTCAATGAGTGTAGTATCGAGTATCTACCAACTTCGGACTGCACCAAAGCCGGTCATCTCACTACGTCCTAATGGCCAAGTTGGTCAAGTAAAGGTTCTAAAAGTTCATTAGTGCTTCATGACATCACTCAGCATCCCCGTATTCTCCTTGATTAACTCAAGGGATACCGGTACCCACAAATATGTCACACTAACGTAGCTATTGCTTAGACCATGTCGGCATACCCCGCACAGTTTCCACAATGTACTGCTACTTACCTATAAGGTATCCCAAATCCGGGTAGAGGATTCAAACCCAAACAAAGAACCATAATGTAAAGCATACAAGTCAAACAATAAAAGCAATTAAATGTGATCTAACCCTAAGGTAACCCCACTTTTAGAATTTTCCCTAGCAGAGTCGCCAATTCTGTGATACAGTGGGAGAACTGACTTGGGTGTTTTGCGTTTTATCGCAAATGTTGCGGTTAGCAAGAGTCGCCACCAACTTTTCTTTTATCCAAAAGGAAAGGTGAAAAAGCACAAGAAAGACCTTTGAGATTATTTCTTGAGTTCGGGGGTAGATAATGAAAAGGAAAGGTATTAGCACCCTTTTCATCCATGGTTTTCCTTGGGCTCTTAGTTACTTGCTAGATCACTTGCTTTTTGTTTGAAATCGTGCTTTGTGTGGTTTTTGAAAGTATTTTTTAAAAGAGGCCATTTGTTTAGGCAAACTTTGTAATGATTCTTGTTCGTAAGAATGTATACAAAGTGTTTGGTCTTTTGAAAATGTTTTCAAGTTTTGAAAGATGTTTTGAAAGTGTTGGTGTTTGTTTTGAAAAATAGCAAGGATGTTTTGGTTTTGAAATTGAGCAAGTAACTAGGAACATTCTACCTACTCAAAAGTATTTCATGTTTATTTCATTTCTCCTTTGACATTGTTATATTACCATTGATTTGGTAAGTAGCCCTATCTTTGAATGTAAACGGGACGGGCATGGGTCATCGTATAACCATGATTAGCAATGTTGCAAGGTATCTTAGCATTTTTCTTTAGGGACTAAGATCATTTTGAAAGGCAACATAGATAGCGTCATCGAGGGACTATGATATTGTATTTTGC
Source organism: Vicia faba (assembly GCA_948472305.1). Taxonomy (NCBI): domain Eukaryota; kingdom Viridiplantae; phylum Streptophyta; class Magnoliopsida; order Fabales; family Fabaceae; genus Vicia; species Vicia faba. The sequence goes on from OX451736.1 coordinate 1,252,490,374, forward strand.
TTGTTTTTGCTAAGATACCTCACATGCGTAATATGGCCATTTTGTAAGGCAACCAAGTGGATTTTATCCTAAGGGTGCTTGTGTGCAAGTGTATTGTTTTCATGCTTGATTTTGTCTTTGATTAGTGTTTTCTAATTGATTGGTTTTAGTCTTTCCATACAAACCCTAATTACTAGCATTTGTATATAAATCGATAAATTATGGAATTTAAAATTACTACGTTGTTACAATACTTGTGGGAGGGGTGTAAAAATTATAAATGGGAATTGCAAGAAAATAAAGCCTAATTATCTATTACAACCATATTGAATTTGTACCAGAATTGAAATGAATAATGTACAAAATGAATAAATGTATAAGAATGTAAAGAAAATGGATGTTTATTTGGATTTTTAGGGAAAAAAGGGGTTTTGTTTTAATCTAATTAACTAAAATAAAAATAGTTAAATAAATTAGTAAAAAGTAAAACCTAAATTTACTAGGAAAAGAAATTAAACAAAACCCTAATTTATTGATTGATTAGAAAAGAAATTAAGTTTATAAGAAGAATATTTTTGGTATTTTTTGTCTTTAAAATAATTTATAGTATTATAAAATATTTTTGGTCTTTTTTGGTTTTAAAATAATATATTTTAATTGTGAAATAAATAAACTAAAACCCTAGTTTCTAATTAAAATTACAAATCAATTAGTAAAATAAATAAAATATGATTAAATAAAATAATTTTTTGTGTAAAAAAATAAATAAACTATATCAAAATATAAATATAATGTTTTTATATTTTTTTCTGATTTTTTAGTATTAGATAAAATATTTAAGAAAACAAATAAATAAAAAAAGAAAATGAAATAGGCCAGGGTGTGAATAGCCAGTAAGGGGGGTCAGCAGTAAGAAAAAAAATAAAAGCCCAAGATTGTTAGGCCAAGGCGCCTGTCCAAAAAAGTCAGAATGTGAGAAATATGCAAAAAAAAACCAAAAGGGTACCACTAGGGCTCAAACCTAGGTCCCTATAGTCACATGCGCGCGCTTCTACCACTTGGGTGGATATACATCCGTTTATATAAATAAAACAACAAATATATGATAGTAAACAAGTCCATGGCCTGAACTTCATCTTCAACCTCACGCCCAGCCAGAGCTTCTGTATCTTGTTCAATTCTCAACAAAAATGAAAAATGTAAACAGGAAACTTGTAGCAAATTTCTTCACGATTTCAGAAATGCAAAGCAATAAAATCATAGATCAAAGACAAGCATGAATTTTAATGGCCCTAATATGAACCCTAAAAATTTCAGAAACTTCAATCTTAAAATTCACTAAGCTCAAGCAATATAAATGAAAACTATAGACATGGTTAGCTTTAGGGCAATGATATCTACATTTTCCATTCACAAATAAACCATTAATGATGTCAGTATGAAGAGTTCAAAAGTCAGAAAACTTACCTTGCAAGAGGGTATCGGGTTTGGAGTTTGAGTAGCTTTTAGTGAGTTCCAATGATTGGATTAGCTTCCTTAAGTTCCTAGGAAGCTAATGGGATACTTAGCTTGAGCTGAAAGTGCCTGAGGAGTTCTTGAGAAGTCAAGGTGTAAGGTGCTGTTTTTGAAAATGGTGGATGATGATGGAGGTGTTACATTGGTGTTGCAGGTGTTGGAATTGTTTGTTATGTTGTTTAGAAGCTTTTGAAAGTAAAAGGCCAAAAAATGCACGAGCAAATTTGGAGATTGGATTCAAAACTCAGAAATGACAAGTTTTGAAGTGTTTTTGGTGATTTTGTGTTCTTCCTGTTTTCAGGGCTTAAGCATGCATTGGATTTGTGGCAAACAACTTGTGTATCTATAAGCAAAGAGGTTTGAGTGCTTTGGAAAGTCAGAAGTACAAGTTACAAGCTAAATGCCATGATACTTGATTTTCAAGAAAAGTGGGAAAACAAGTTTCAAGAGGAAGTACAACATGGGCTGAGTGATTGTAAGTGTCTAACAAGTTTCTCTTGAGTTATAAGATATGTATGATCCGAAGAGAACAAGTGCAATGCTCAAGAATAAGTTTTATGCAAAAAGCTACTTTATCAAAATGGCATTGTGCACTTTCTTCCCAAAATGGATATAAAGCATGACCTTGCATTGAATGCTTGAATTAAGACCTCTAACAGTTGTGCAAGAAATTAATTATGGAGTGCCTAACAAGTTTGAGTCCTGCAAAGTAGAGGTTATGCAACATGAGTTTGAATTTTGAATCTTGTTTAACACAAAATGACTTGTAATTTAAGTGTGAAAACCCTAACTTCATCTCTTCGATTCTCCCTACTCAAAAATGATCTCAAGGATTTCTTGGAGATTTCTTGGAGATTTTGGAAATCTTGTCATGTGCTCTACAACCCCTCTTTGAATCACTTTTTAAAATTCCCCTTGGAACTATATCAAAAAGTGCCATGAAGTTGGGTCAAAATTCTGACCAAATTAGGGCAAAATTTCCCCAAGTGTTCTTAAAATTATAACTTGAAATCCAAGCACTTTAGGAAGGAGTTGTGTAAAGCAATGATGTATATTTCATGGAGATCTACAACTTTCATGTTGGAAGTTTATTTTGAATCATCTTTCATCATGGTGAAAATTTTGCTCAAAGTTGTGAGAAAATAAGAAATTTCCAACACTTAGAAAAATTTCTAAGTTTAGAAATTTTAACTTTTCAAAATGAAATCTTGACTTTTTGATTTCTTGATGAATAAGTTTCATATTTTGACATGCTTTGATGAATTATGATTTTTGACATTTGAATTTGACCAAAAAGTCAAAGTTTTACTTTTCAGTATACAGTTGTTTTGAGCCATGTCATTAGGTCAAAATTATGCAATTGGATTCTTGAGATCATGCCTTAAACCAATTGATCATTTGCTAGGTCAAAAATCAGAAATTGCCCTTTTCCCAGTCAAAACCCTAATTTTGACCATTTTGCCCCTTTTGAAGATTTGATCAAATTTCTTGAGGAATTATGGTCCAAACTTGATCATATGAGTTTAAAATGTTGATGTGGATAAAAAATTATGAAGTTTGACTGTAAATTGGCCACAGTTGACTTTTTCCCCAATACAACTGATTTTTAGGTCAACTGCCCAAATGACTGAGCAAAAGTGTGATCCAAGGCTTGAAACTTGGCATGAGTAATCTTGAGGGTCCATAATGATCCATGAAAGTCATATGGGTCATTGGAAGTTCAAATATCCTTGTGCAATCTCAAACCCTAATTTTGGTCATCAATGCTTAAGGAGGTGTCTTGAGCTGATCAACCCTAGTGCAGTCTTGAGCCAAAGGAGATCTTGTGAGCAAATTCTTGATAAGTGAGAGGGAAAATTTTGGGGTACAACACCCATTTTTATGGAAATTAAATTCTCTACAACTTTGTCTCTCTAAGCTCAAGTCCAAAAAATTCTTCATTTAAGAGATATGAGCTAAAATATTACAGGTCATTTTGAAAGTCAACAAAAAGAGATTTTTTGTCAAAGTAATTTACATTAGGTTAAAGACTTAAAATGAAAAAATGACCAACATGAGAGTTGTAGGGGACATCTTAAGCTTTCCAAAAAATCCAAGATCACCTTCATATGATAAAATCTAAGAAAGTTATGATTGGGGCAAGTTGAGAAATGTTTGAGAAATGCATGAAACCTCAATTGAGCAATTTTGAAATTTTGGACTACTGGACCTATCTTCTAAGGTCTAAACATGTTCATGACCTTATAGAGGACTCCTAAACTCATTCATACCTTACCATGATTTTTTTATTTATATTTATTTTGATTTTTATTCAATTAAATACAAAATAAATTAAATAAAATAACAAATAATGGACCAAGACACGTGGGCTTGGTTTTGGATCAGATTTAGGCCCAAGAACATATATCCAACTTTCCAAAACTGTGTTGTCTAAGTATGGGAAGAGTTTCACTTGTTTTGGAAGGTTTTTAATTGGTTTTGTCAAGAATCTTCAAATTTGAAAGCTTGAAAACATGTTTTATCATGTTTGATTCACACTTAACTCCTCATGATTGTCATTCATTTTTGTTTACTTAATATGATGCTTATAAATAGAGGACATCATCAATGAAGAGAGCACGCGAATTTCTGCCTCCAAAGAAAGTCTCAAGAAATCACAAAAATATCAAGATTTAGGGTAAAGTTGAAATCCTATTTCCAGGCTTTTTCCATCAAAACCAAGCATCCAAACATACTTCTGAAGATCCCAGGAGTTGTTTACAGTTTTTCAACAAGCTCGAGGCATCCCAGAACGTGCTCTCTCAAGAACACCGAATGATGTTTAGAACAAGTTAATGTGATCGCATGTAAAGGTTCAAGCCCTAACCCCTACAACCCTTTTTCTTATTTATTTTTAACCCTTTTTCCTGTTTTTCTTTCTTAATCAATTTTCCATTAGTTCATTTTTTAAACTATTTTTTAATCCAATGAAAAATCAGAAAAAATTTATAAAATCAAAAATTAGGTTTAGTCTTTTTTTATCAATTAATTTAATTAATTTAGGTTTTTGCATTTAAATTAATTAATTTGTAATTAAAATTAGACATTAGGTTTTTATTATTAACATATAAAATCAAACAAAAAATACACAAAAAATTGATTTCTAATATTTTAGATTTTAGGACTTTAGGATAATCTTTCATTCATTTTTGTTTACTTTTATTTTGCATTTAAATTCCTATAAACAATTGTATAGGTTGCACGGTTTTTTTGTAATAACCTAGCTTAAATTCCCGCACAATTTCTTTATCATGTAACTGCCTCCAAGGCTCTGTAATAGCATATGACTTTACTTATCCACACTTATATTTTATTTCTTGTATATACATAACTGTGTAGTAATAGGCTTGTATGGCAAGATAAAATTAATCGGTAGATAACCTTAAACAATTACAAGATAACATAAATGTAACTGAATCACTTTGCACACATACACCTCTTGGGTAATTCTTTTTGTTTCCTTCGGAAAATATTGGTCATGTCCCTCGAAAAATAGAAATAATTTAGCAAAGACCCTCGATTAAAAATATCATCACGGTCCCTTTCGAATAAAGATCATAATCCCTCGATGACCCTCCGAGTTGCCTACAAAATAATCTAGTCCCTTCGATGAACCTACGAGAAAAATGATGATAGTCCCTTCGAATTTCAAAAAGTATCCTTACATGTTACCTTCTATGACCATACGACGACCTTACGCATGTCCCTTCATATCCGATAGATAGGACTACCTACCAACTAATGGTGTAGATAATACTATCTCTAATGGAGAAGGAAAATAACAAGAACGGTCTTTAGTGGGTAAGACTCACCCAATTTAATTTAGGGATTTGGAAATTAGGTTTTTAAAATCTAGTTTTTATGATATAATTATGTTCCCTATGATGTATACATGTTAGAATATGTTTAATTGACGAAAAATGGATACTAGGACATGTCTCAATATGGGTTTTTGTGTATGGAAAGAATGCTGCTCGCAGAAATTTTTCTGGTTTTCGTAGGGGGCACTTAGCGCGTGTTAGGGCACTTATCGCGGGTGGCTGTAAGTTGAAAAATTATTTTATGCATGAATGAGATTGGGATCTTGTATTTTATGATTTATCATGTATTTACATGTATTTTAATAATTTATTTGACTTGATTCAGATTAGTTTTGGAAGCGTTTTGATGAGAAACTTAACACTTGAATTGTGTATGTAAGTGTTGGAATTGAATGATGTTTGAATGTAGCATGATTTGTTTCTAATTGATACATGTTATAATGATGTGTTAAGATGATTTATACTATGAGATAATGTATATGTGATTGATCGACATGAAAGATGTATGTTGTGCAATGTTGAGAAGATAATTCAAAATATGTTGAATTATGTGATGAGTTATTGAAATTGCACATGTACATGAATCATTTGTGTCAAGAGATAAGGTTTGGTAATTCTGTGGGAACTATTGACTTGTCCCAAACCGAACACGGAATGGTGTTTAAAAGCTTAAGGCTGAATCAGGCTTTTATTGGTGGTTATTTGTCTTGGAGATGTGGACCCGGCAAGACCGGTAAGGATAACATTGGTACCACATACATAATGCATTTGAGTTGCATTTGAGTCACTTGTATCAATGTGAATTGGTGCATTATCACTCATTATGTAATATTAGTGTGAATGTGGTGTTTTGATGTGTAATATGTGATAATTGATTTAATTGTACAATTGTTGTAATTGGAATTGAATTTCATTTGGAATATGAATTGATGAGCTATGTTGTATATGTGGATTGGTATATTAGATTATGTTATGCCTAATGTGTGGTTTTATGAAGAGTGATGAATTCATATTGGTGTATGTATGTTTTACATAGCTTATGATTATATATTTTCATAGCGATATGAACTCTCACTCTTCTGTTGGAATGATGTTTTATACGACATCACTCAGATACTAGAGATAGCGGTGCTTCTTGCCAGGATTAGATGATGAGATAGATCCTTATTTATCTGCTTATACCTAGGTAGCGAGTCATTGCTCTGGTCTATGTAATACGAGGGATATTTGAACTCTTGTTTTGATTTGTTTTGAGAGGTATTTATTATTACTCTCTTTTATTTGGATATGTATGAGTTTAGGTGATGTTTGACCTCAGTGCCTAGTACTTATGATATGATTGTTAGTATGAGATTTCAATCATTTATAACTTTATGTTGAGATAATTATTCCGCTGCAAGAAGCATAATTTTGTATTGGCGTATGAAACGTGAATTTGAATATGTGTTATGATCATGACCAGTATACATGTTTGATTTCTATCGTTTTGAGAAGTCAATTGTAACGCCCTCTTTGAGATGTATGCTAATTTACCCTGATTATGCTATTTATGTCTATGTGGAGTTAGAGGGTGTTAAATTGACCATATTAATTTTCTCTCTCTCTTATAACTACCACACATATTATACTTCTACCGTAACTACATCTTTCTTGGTGTGTATAATATATAAAATATTAGTCAATAGATTTTAGAACAGAGTATTATGTAGTAAAGAAAAGTTGGTTAATGTAGTGCAAATATTTGGTTATTAAAGTTTAAAGTTTGGTTAATATGTATCCAGTGGTCAAAATAGAGTAAAAAACATTAGTTATTGCAGTCCATAAAATTGGTTAATACATTTTAAAGATGGGTTAATTTGTTCTCAAGCTTCAAAATAAAGTTTTAAAACGTAAAGAAAACCTAGTTAATGTGGCACAAAAAGTTGTTTAATAACTTTAAAAATTTGGTTAATATGTACCCAGACATCAAAACAAAATATTAAAATGCTAAGAAGTTGGTTAATGCATTGCAAGAAATTGGTTAATATTGATTAAAGTTTGGTTAATATTGGCCCATAAATTAAAACATAGCAACTTTGGTAATGAAAAGTTGGTTAATGCTGCTCAAAAATTCGGTTAATACAGTTCAAAGATTTGTTAATATGTTAAAATCGACATCAAAGTCTACAACATTGGTAGAATAAAAGTTCGTTAACATTGTGCAAGAAGTTGGTTAATTTCGTTTAAAATTTGGTTAATATATGCACATACATCAAAATAGAGCAAAATAGCTATCTTATGAACATTTTATATGACTTGTTACCATTACTACAAAAATGAAGAACATCTAACCTTGGTATATACACAAATAAAAAAAAGGAAAAGGAGCACAAAAAAGAGAAAGGGGAGGAAAGAAAGCACAACAACGGAGAACATATAACATTGTTATGATGCAAGGGAGACGATGGAGGAAGAAGTGTTATTGAGAGAGGAGAGTTAGAAGTGTCATCCTTAAAATTGAGAGAAAGAAGCGTGATGCCGCCGGTAGTTGAAATAGGAGGAGACACTGATTGTCATTGATAGAGAGGAAGCGCCGACAATCATTGAAAAAGGAAGAGATGTCACACATTAGTTTGTTGAGAGAGACCTAATCTTTGTGTGTGCCATCAATGAGAGAGAAAGGAGATATCGATCAATTTTTCAGAAATTGAAAGATAATGTTTCTTTTAGTTAATCTAACAATCAATTGAAAATGTCTGAATTGCCCTTATTTGTCAACTGAATTACAAAAATACAGAGTATGTACGATGTAAGTGTAATAGTATGTGTCAAGATACTATTTCTGTAATGTTAACCGTCAAAGATTTCGGAGTCACCTCCCACGTGACTAGACTTCAGAGTATCCTCTCGTTCAATTAAAAGTGAATCCAAATTTGTGTAAAAAAATTAAAAAAAAAATAAATACAAAACATGACTCATTAATTAATGACACAATGACTATAAATTGGATAAAAAGTCATTTTATTATTTGAGAAATGCTAAGAGTACTCCATGAGTTGTTTTTTTTTTACAGAATTTCAGGAGCAATCTTTAAGAATTTAAAAATATGAGTTTTTTTTTAAAATGTGTATATTTAATACATTGAAAATTGAAATTGTTAACTTTTTTTAAGATTTTTTTTTTATTTGAAATTCTTAAAGAGTATATCTGGAGCACTAGTTAGTATGATTCTACTTATTTTTATAAACAACATTGTGTGTCCAGAATTATGCTCGAACATGTGATCTCTGATTAAATTTAAAAGGATTCATCTATTCTCTTCCAAAAACTCTTAGGTGATAAAAAATATTATTCATGTTAAACAACTTTAACGTTTGTACTATATATTCAAGAAATAAATAAATAAAATAAACATATTGTTTTGTCATCATTCCGATTTCGTGGTTTATGTTATTCATGGGAGATGAAAATTTGGGAGATAAAATAAACATATAGGCATTTAAAAATCCTCTACAAAAGACTTTGATATTTTTTGTGTAAAGTTAGATTAATTTTGGATGCAAGATTGTTAAAGAAAGTCCTCAAAACACTTATATTTATTGGGAAGAGCACATCTCATAGGTGTGGTCTTTCATTCTTTTAGACATTGAAAATGACACTTAAAATATGGTAGGTCAGTCAAGTTTTATAAGTGCTTGAGTTTGGCCGTTCCTTCTTCCTCGTTGCATTTTACAATTATTGAAGCCTGAGAGTAGGTGGGACCACAAGTCTGTGAATCAAAAGTCCTTGCAACAATATCATGTTTTAGGTGGTCTCAATAAGACACTTGATAATATGTTGAACATTTTTGGATAAGATGTATGGGTCATGGAGAAGATAATATTAAGGGGGGGGGATAAAAATATGAGTACCCCGTAAGGTTGTAGATGAACATTTGGCAATGACTATGAAAACATTGGGGTCATTCATAGTGCCCCGATAATGAAGATACTATGAAGGTTTCCGAGGATAAACATATTTCTAGGACACCTCCCTCCATGCCGGCCACCATGTTTTTCAAAATTCCTTTTATGGTTGAATTGGACATCAATCTAATGTGAATCTAATCATTCTCTAAACTCTAAAGGGATATCATGTCATGGAGATGGTTTGTGACATAACACATATTAAACACATTATGTAGAAAAGGTTATATTGTGACAATAAATATTTTATGTTCAATCACTCAAGTAGTTAATGTATGCCTAGAAAGAAGATGCTTAATGAGTTTAGTAGAGTTTATAACTTGCATCTTTGACGTTGTTATTAAAACTTATTTGTAGGATACTCCAAATTGTACTGGGTACTATTTGGAGACATATGATATTCAAGGTTTATATGAAAATAATATAAAAAGATATGACAAAATATCTCAAAGTATTTTGGTTTAAAGTTGCAATAGTAGGTTGTGAAAAGGCCGTTTTGATAGTGACAATATGGTGTTGAACAAAATACATGTACATAATTCTCTAGATAAGCTCACAATAGATTTTTCCAAATGCTTTAAACGTTGTAGTCAAGTCAACAATATTACACGATGTGAGAGAGATGTATGCCTATTTTTTGTGGGTTGGGTTTATTTATGTAGTCAACGAAGTTGTGCCTTGGGGATTGACATATTATATCAACCATGGAAATAAATAAGGAGACTAGTTAGGGTTGCTCTTTTTTCTCTTGTCTTACATCATCTTATTTATAAGATCAAAAACAATTGCAAACATCCTCCTCATTCTTGATATCTTGATAATGTGACCGCCATAGGAGATTCAAAATAGGTGGCTAATGCCATTAATATCACTTAGGAGACAATTCATGGCTTATGTCTTGAATTGAATATATGTAAGGCAGAGATCTTTTGGCATTTGTATAATGACAATAATCACCGTAAGGATTATTCATTTAGGATATTTCCAAAGGTCAATGTTTGGGATTGAAATTTCTCAGAAGGGCTATTAGTTGAGATAGAGGTTTTATTCATAGAATGTCCATAAAAAATTGTCTAAGATGTTCATTTAATGTCTCTTCTTCCATAGTTAATGGATCCAGAAGTTGAGTTTCATCTACTTCGATCATCCATAATTATCAACACAATATTTTTTACCTTAGACATGCCAACTGATTCACAAACAGGAGGCAATTATTTGATTTGATAAAGATTTGCGACTGGTGGTTAAAAACAATTTGGTTAATGAAGATCCTTTCTTAGGGAAACTTTAACAGACGATGGTTTATGTACCTAGAAGGGTTGGATAATGTGTATGTACTCAGAACTAGAGGCTTCCTCATAGATTTTTGTGATATTGAAGGCTTAATCATTGGTCTTACAAGAGCCAATATTGAGAGACAATGTGATATATGGTATATATATTGATTTTGACAGAGCTTTGGATGAGTTTTGTAGAATGATTATGGGCTTTGACCTTAGTAGTGTTACTAGCAAAAATATTTCTCCTAAAACCTAACATGTTTTGACAAGTGCTCTTTTTAGTAAAAGTGTTCAAGACATAGAATTAAAGTTTGATATGATAACAAGGTAGAAATTAGTTTTTGGGCGTTTGCAAGTAGCACATACTCATTATTTTATTTTAACTATGTCTATTGATGGGTTATGCTAACTTATAAACTATCATACAATCCCAAAGTATTTCCTCGTAATTTCATTATTTCTTATTGATGAGATTTACTTTGTTTTTTGTAAGACGTGTAAAGATACCTTTGGGGAGCACACATTTCACTGTAGGAATCTTTGTGACTTTAAATACATGCATAACTTTATTAAGGATGTCCCTTTTTTATATTTAGAATGGTGAAATTATTTGTGAAGAAAAACAGGCTTGTGAACTTCTTGACTGATACACATGAGAGAATATCAACACTTAGGTCAATAGGTATTCTGGTGTACTGATAGGCAAAAAATGGAAACATACATGTATAATGAGATGCTTGTGAACTTTTGACTGATAAACATAAATATAATTCAAGTAATATAATTTATGAATATTTTAAACTAATCAACCATATATCTATTAATAAAAGATACATGCAAACTATCAATAGTGTCCTTCACTTTAAAATTATTTACACTTGCAAAAGATTCAAATATTAAAAAACTAATCTCCCAATTAATTCACTCCACTTCAATCACATGCTGCCAAGTGTCAAGTTCTTATTTGACAAATTTCAACTTTTATTTTTCCTTCCACTTCCTCCTCTTTCACTCACCATCTTATTATTCTCTCAAATTAAATTCATTTTTCTTTTATATTTTTTTTCTATTTGTTACTTCATTCTTTTATCTTTTTTATCATTCTCATAGTTACTAATTTATTTTTGTTTTTCAGATCTATCAACAATGCAAATGAAAAAGGGAAATTCTGGCACATACATAACATTGCGGAACTGATGTTACAATCATCAGAAGAAGATGTCGTGACTGATGTTACAACATCTTTTCAAATATTGTGCAACAATATCAAACTGATAAATTTTACAGAAATATAAACGCAGAATGATAAAGAACACATCGATGTCTTAACCTAGTTTGGTGTAACTCACCTACTCTGGGTCTACCAAGCCAGGAAGGAAATCCTCTATCAGTAGTACTAGTTTAAAGCTAAACTCCCCCGTTTATAACTTATTGCCTAATCCCTACCCATTGCAACTTCTACCTAGGTCCTCTCTAGATATGAGAAATCACCATCTCACTTCCAATCACCGCAGTGATAAAAACTCCCAATCACAAGGAAAACAGTTCCAGTCCCAGAAACTGTTAGGAAGTACACACTTCCCTATTACAACCAAAAGAACAATTCCAATCCCAGAAACTGCCAAGAAGAACATACTTCCCAATTATAAATACATAGTTAAGACTCTTAACTACAAACAATACTTGGGTTGCTTAAAATCTTTCACCAAGAACAATACTTACTCTTACTTCACAACTTTGATGAGAACAATACTCAACTCATTAGCTAAAGGTTTCTGAGTGAAAACAAACGTATACCACAAATATCAAAAGACACAAGGGTAACTTACAGTCACAAGAGCACACACGACTCTCTAAACGACAAACCCTTATTCTAAAACCAAAAATAACTAACTAGAACTAACAATGCCATAGTTGGTATTCCTTTTATAAGCTTCAGTTGTCCATAGACTTCGAAGTCTTTACCCGATTCTTCCTTAATCCATGCGCTGATTGTTGCAGACAATATCTCCTAAAATCTTGGAACAAATCTTCGAGTATCCTAAATTAGCTTAACAACCAAATTTAGAAACTTCTAATGGTAATGGAGATTTGATTCTTTTGTTCCAGATTGCATATTCTTGACCTACGAAAATAAATGAGATATAACCAAAAGAAATCTCAGAAAATCAAATCAAATCTCATCAAGAAATATCAAACAGCAGCACTTGCTGCACCAGACCAAGATGTCATGACATTATCTTTGACATCTGGTTATAAAACACATAACAACACATCCTGTCATGACAAATCATATTTTGCCAAAATTTAGTCAATCACAAAACCATAGTACTAACAAAAAATATAAAAACACATAAAGAAGTAGAAAAATAAACAAAATAACACGAATGAATAAAAACAAACATTTTATACTTTTTTCATAATTATTAATCTATTTTTGTTTTTCGTATCTAACAATGTAAATGAAAAAACAAAAAATACATGAATAGATATAAAAACAAAACAAAAGAATACAGGTGAATATAAAAACTACAAAAAAAACGTTATTTGCTAGGGATTTAACCCCTCACAAATGGTAAAATCCCCTCACAAACACAAATTTTGCGAGGGGACTGGTCCCCGAGTTCGCAAGTTTCGCCACACTCCAACTGCACTTTCAATCCAAAGAACCGATTTCGCTATGGACTCAGAGATAGATCGATGATCCATGCTAAAACTATAGTATTGCATCTGATCCAAGGCGCATAGAGCACATCAGACACAAGTGGTTTTGGAAGCGTTCCGTCGATGAATCTTTCCTTGTTCTTCGAGATGAGAGCAATGTGCATGGATCTTGCCCATGTATGATAGTTCTTATCATTTAGGAGAGGAGTAACAAGGACGAGAGACTGATTCTCATTCGGGTGCAGATAATAGGGATTGGATGAATTTGTGGCAAAATCGGTGAAATTCTGGAACGCCATCGAAGAAGGTAAAAAAAACAAGATCGATTGCAGAGAGAAGTAGTGATTACAGAAAAGAAACGAATCTCAAGGATGAAGATGAACAATAGCGATTGCATGCAATAACCAGAGCTGAGGAACAAGAAAGCTGCAATCGAAGCGAAAATGGAAGAGTTTTACCATAAGAAAATGCGATGGCTACCAGAGCTTTGAAAGCTCTGATACCATGTTAATGGTGTAAAACATACCATGAAACTCCATGAAGAAGATGAAGCCAATAATAGAAAACTAACTGAATAACATAATCAGTTAAAGGATAGATTTCATATACTTTATTGATTATCTCAATAGGTTACAAATGAGCTTATATACAAAATAAAATGACTGAACCTTATCACAAATGTGTGATAGTAAGCTAAAGGTAAGGTGCTGATGTGGCATTGTAACTAAAAGGTATAAACCTACTATGTATAGTATAAACTATACTCTATACATTGAAGTAAAACAGTTAGAGGAAAGTACACTATATTAACATAAACACTTAAACTCTATAACATCATTTACATTTTTTTCTTTAGTTTATTTATTTGAATTTGCATATATGTTGATATTGTTAATGGTCTAATAGATCGTTTGAATATAGATTGATTAATTACTGTTGTTTCTGTTTTTTTCCCACTTTCCCAGTAATTTCAGATGACAAATATAAACGAATGATTTTGTATTTCATGGTGCTTTCAATATTCTGTATTGTATATGATTTGTTAGATCTGAACATTAGTTTATTTCTTTATTATTAGAAAGGTGGGGAATATACCCGTGCTCAGACATTCGGTAAGACCTCACGAAAACACCTTTTGCACCACAAACCATTTAAAAGATTGCTTCCATTGCTATAAAGGTATAGTTTTATTTTTGTACTTTATAGGACTTAGCTGCCAATCCTAAATGTCCAGTGCTTGTGGCTAGAGATCATGAAGATGGGACTGATTTGGTGATCAACTTACATGGTGACTCTATCTTTGTAAGTTTCAATCTTCTGTTCATTTCCCAGTAGTTATATATTATTTATTTCTGTGTCTTCATTTCCTTTTACTATACAACGGGAAAGAAGTTTAAATGTAGTCCTGAATTTTTACTCAGGTACCTGAAAAGGATAATGAGGCGATACGAGCTGCATATTTGACAAGACATCTCAATGCATTTTGGATAACTTTGTTCATCATTCTTCCATGTAATTTGTTTATTTTCCTTATTATGCCTGTCATCCAAAAATTAATACCTACAGATAAACTATTCATATTGAAGGTTGATTTTGGAGATTTCCAATTCGTACACATTAAACCAAAAATTGAATGATTTGTGTCACGTGTTTCTACAACTTTGTTAGGACTAGGGGGTTTGTTAACCTTGCTACTCTTGTTGTTTATTTTGTTGTTAATGTTGTCATATGTTCGAAGGGAAAAGGGAAAGAACGATTAAATGGCTTGAAGATTTATTTATCATAGTGAACACTTTGAAGTTAAGGGTTTGTTTTGTGGCTGTCTCATGCTATTATCTAACACAAATTTCTCTTTAAAGTGAGCAAGAGTGTGTGAATTGAACCTGTTATGGACTGTCTCGACAACTAGAATGGGTCCAGTCTAACCCTTTCGTTCGGTATAGCCTGCACGTCCATGGCCCAAACCGCCCCGCTCTCCGAAGGGAAATATCGACTCTTTGTCCTCCCAAGCCGACACTGGCCTAGGATGATCGACGAGCACCTCTCAGTCTACCCGACATCAAGTCGTGCAAGCAATCAGGAACCGACTAGAGAGATGTTCGTAAGTTGTCTCCTCCTTAGAACCAACGACTAGTTACGGGCACATCTGCCCGGTTTGACCAAGTCCTGTTAGTTACCTAACTTGACGGACCCACATATCCAAGCGCAAAAACAAGAACCAATGGTCATGTCCCAAAGGCATTATATAAACCCTCACACCTGTGAGGGCCAGGTATCAAATATTCATTATTCACCACCAATACCTTAACACTTTGCTTGTATCTCTTTGTTCTCACTCTTACTTGATCGTCAGAGTGTCTTGCAGGTACAACCCCTTTTTTTCCTCCTCGACATCACAACTCGACTACAGATCATCATTCGGCCACCTTGCAGGTTTTGATCAATCGGTAAGATCGGTGGTGCCGTCTGTGGGAAACTGCTCTCCCCTTCTTTCTTTCCTCGAAACTCAAAGATCAAACAACTTTTCAAGATTCCTTTCACTAATCATGGCCGACCATGATGATCTTCATCTGCTCGGAAAGACTATTCTTTCCCCTGTTAACAAAACGGACGGAAGTCAGGAACATCCTCACCTTAAAGACAACCTAAGATTCTGAGACGGATAGACTGCATCTCCAGATTCAATTGACGCCTGACGCGGTGACGACATATTCTTGGACAAGGGACACGCCAATAATCTCACCAAGGAACTGCTAGAGATCATACAACTAGTTCCCATCCCTCTCAGTGTTGACCCGACCATTGCAGTGTTGCTCGCTGCTATCAATCAGACCAACACCCTCATCCTACAACAGAACCAAAGGATGGGGACCTGGGAGAACAAGCGGTCGAGGTCTCCCCCTCGGAGTACCCAACGACGAGACTCCTCTAGTATATCACTGCCTAGGCACAACCCCCCACCAAAAAAGGAGAAACGCGACATTTCATTCTTCAAGAAACACAACCGCACACCTCCTGTGAAAGATCAAGACTCCCCTTCATCCAAGAAGAGGAAAGATGATTGTCAAATCGACCACACTCGATTACCCTCGCCTTTACAAAGACAAAAATTAAGGAGTCCCTCCCCCCGACGAGACTGTGACGATCGACGGGGCAGAAATTATCACTCCATTTCTCCGTCCCCCGCGGATAGTGAAGACGACAAGCCCTGTGGCTCGCTATCAAGGGAAATTACAGAAGCCCCACTCCCTGTCGGCCTAGAGAAGCCACCTCCGTTGGGAACCTACAATGGAACGACGGACCCCGACGAGCATATCGAGAACATTGACGCTCTCCTCGACTATCGAGGAGTCAGAGGGGCCATCAAATGCATATTTTTCCCAACCACTCTCAGGAAGGGAGCGATGTCTTGGTACAAGAGTCTCCTGGACAAATCCATCACCTCCTGGAAGCAGTTCGGGAGGATATTTTTGAGGCACTTCACTGCCTCTTATCGACACTCGAAGTTGGAGGCTTCGCTCAAAGCAATCATCTAGGGCAGAGACAAATTTCTATGGGCATACATTGAACGCTTCAACAAGGAAGCAGTCTAGGTCTCAATGACCGACAACATGAAGAAATATCTCCTCGAGCGCGGGCTCCGTCCCCGTAGTGACTTTGCCAAAGCTGTGGGCATTGAGACACCGACCATGCTCGACTCTCTCCTCCTCAATGCATAAGCGTACATCAAGTACGAGGAGAAGGAAGCAGACAACAATGCAAGGGAATTGAAGCATAGAGAGAGTGTCAAGTCCTCGAGAAATGACGAGCCCTCGACATCCCGTCGGGGAGAAAAGAAACGGGAAGACAAGTCCCGGGATTCCAAGGAATAAAAGGGGCTAGCTGGTCGTTTCCACGACTACACCCCTCTGACTACCTCAAGGGAGTGTATTCTATTTGAATGCGCCAATTCTGAATTTAAGTAGGTCGGGGTGCGCTTCCCCCAACAAACACCGTCTAAACCGGGAACTGACAAGAGCAAATATTGCAGGTTCCATAAAAGTCATGGGCATAACACCGAAGATTGCATTCATCTCAAGGATGCAATTGAAATACTGATTCAAGATGGGCACCTCAAACAATATAAAAAGAAGGAGGGCGCTCGCCAGAAAATAAAAACGTTCAAGAAGGGAAGAAGTCCCCCGACATCAACGCCATATCGGTCGCTATGAGCATCTCACGGCCGGAGAATTTCTACTTCCCCGACATGGAGAACGTCCCCATATACTTCCCCTCTCACAGTCCTTGGGAATCTTTCCCTGCAGCCATGGTCATCTCAGGTGGGGGATTTAACAAGCACACGGTTGGCTCGGTAAAAAGAAGATTCGACCAGTCATCGAAGCTAACTCGGATATGAACGCCACGCTCGACAAGTTCCAGGGAGGCTTTCATCCCCTCTCCTTCTACAAGGAGGAACTGTTGGGTGGAGCCCCAAATTCGACCATCCAGTTACTTGTGAGAGATTGCTTGGCGAATTTCGACATGCATATTGGTCGATCAAGGCAGATCGGTGGACATCATGTACCCCAACTGTTCACCACTACCCCCAGTTGTTCACCACTTTGCAGTTGAATGAAAACCATCTGACCCCGTACGTGGGATCATATCTCCAGGGCTTCAATGAAGCCATCACAAAATCCTAGGGATATGTCGAGTTGATCGTCACCTTCGAGAGAGGGGTATCAGCCAGAGCCATCAAGACCCAATTCCTAGTGGTAGATTTCCCATCTCTCTACCAGTGCATCTTCGGGAAATCCACTCTCGTCGAACACATCGCGGTTCCCTCCACCGTGCATCTCAAAATGAAGTACTACACCGCTGAAGGCTTGGTCGCCACCCTCCACGGGGACATCCAAGCAGCAAGAAGGTGTTTTGAAGCTTAAGACAAGGGCCTCAGTTCCATCAATGTTCAACCTTGAACGACCACCAGAGCCACACTGCCCTCCATCTCCGAGGAAGTCAAGCCATTGCCGAGGGTCGACACCATCGACCTCGACAGCCGCTTCTCCAAGGAAGATCGTGTTGAACAAAGAAGGAAGGGAAAGGAGCCCATGGTCGAAGGTGATGGTTCGAACCCCTCTACAGATCATGATGAAATTTTGAGTCACGCACATTCAATCCCAAACAGCGACTTCGAGCTAGTTCCCCTCGGAGAAGATCCCACCAGAGGAGTGAAGATTGGACCAGACCTCCTCGACTTGGAAAAAAGGTAACTCAAAGCTTTCCTATGGGAGAATGCTGATCTGTTCGCCTGGAGTGCGGATGAGATGCCCGGATTAGATCTAAAAATTGCATGCCATCACTTGACTATAGATCATGCCCTCAAGGCGGTCACACAACGCAGAAGAAAACAATCTTCAGAGAAAGTGGAGGCTGTAGAACTAGCTTTAAAAGACCTTCTAGAGGCACTTTTTTTCTCTCAAGCCCAGTACACAACCTGACTCTCAAATGTAGTTCTTGTAAAAAAAATCTAATGGAAAATGGCACATGTGTATTAATTATACTGATCTCAATCAGGCTTGCTCGAAAGATGCTTATCCCCTCCCCAATATCGACAAACTAGTCGACAACTCGGCCGGTTTCAAATTGCTATCATTTAAGGATGCATACTCTGATTATAATCAAATCCCAATGGCAAAAACAAAAAAAAATGCACTGCTTTCATGACCGAATCGGGCAACTATTACTACAATGTAATGCCTTCGGCCTGAAAAATGCGGGCGCTACGTACCAGCGCATGATGAATAAAGTTTTTCATAACGAGATAGGCGACATGCTCGAAGTCTATATGGACGACATGATCGTCCAGTCCACCGAAGAGCTCAACCATGCCGCCCACTTAAAGAAAGTGTTCGAGCAGGCTCGAAAGTGCCAGATGCGATTTAACCCAAAAAATTGTACCTTCGGTGTACGGGCAAGAAATTTCCTCGGATTCTACCTAACAGAACGAGGAATTAAAGAGAACCCCGACAAATGTCGGGCATTTCCGAATTTCCGATGTGCACCTCGAAAAAATCCATCCAAATCTTAAACGACATGCTCACTTCTCTCTCTCGTTTCATGGAAAAATCCGCCCAGCACACGCTTCCCTTGTTCAAACTCCTACGCAAGGAAACTGCCTTTGAATGGACGCCCGGATGTGAGTGAACCCTCATTCATTTAAAACGAGCACTATCACAGCCACCCGTCCTTTCTCGACTCGAGAAAGATGAGGTCCTCTACCTCTATCTGGTCGTCGCCTCCGAGGCGATAAGTGCGACACTTGTTAGAGAAACTCCAAAGGGACAAAGGCCAATTTACTTCACGAGCAAGTCCCAGAGACGAGATATCCACAAATCAAAAAGTATCTCTAGCCCTTGTTAACATGCCAGGGAGACTCAAACACTACTTCCTGGCCCACACCATAGTCGTCCGAATAGATCAGCCAATAAAGCAGCTGCTCGGAAGACCAAAAATGGTCGAATGAATATTGAAATGGTCCTTAGAGATCTATGCATTTGACATCTAATACAAGAGCAGGAAAGCCCTTAAGGCTCGGGGCTTGGCCGACTTCGTAGCTGAAATGACCGAGCCTGCAGATCCCGACGATCATGCCGCTGGAAGATTTTCGTCGATGGCGCCTCTAGTTCGACAGGAAGTGGCGCTGGAATCATATTGGAAAACAAAGAAGGGACCCTAATCGAGGTCTCCCTCTCTCTATCTTTTTCGACCTCCAACAATCAGGCCGAATACGAGGCATTCCTCACAGGCTTATGGCTGGCCGAAGATCTAGGAGCCGAGGAAGTAAAGATCTTCACTGACTCTTAGCTGGTTGCTTCTCAAGTCCGAGGCGAATACCAGGTGAAAAATGACAAACTCTCTGAATATTGGGCCCTAGTCCAGGAGAGGAAAAAGAAATTTAAATTTATAGGTGTACAACATGTTCCCCGTGAGCATAACACCCGCGCAGATATCCTTTCTAAGCTGGCAAGCACGAAGAGGAAATGAGGGAATAAGTCGGTGATATAGGAAATCCTTCCTCGACCAAGCACCCAGAGGCCACCCTCTACCTTAGAAGTGTTCGCCACCGGGGACAGCGATTTCTGGATGACCCCCATACACGATTACCTCACTAAGGGAAAACTCCTCGATGACCCAAAAGAAGCGGTCGTTGTCAGGCGAAGAGCTTGCTCATACGTTTTGGTCAAGGGTAAACTTTATAGGAGAGGATTTTCTTTCCCCTTCTCAAATGCGTCGACCGAAACAGTGCAGATCATGTCTTGCTCGAAATCCACGAGGGCATCAGCGACCAACATCTGGGCGGAAGATCCCTCGCGAGAAAAGCTTTGCGAGCAGGATATTATTGGCCTACCATGTAGCACGATGCAAAAGAGAACGTGAAAAAAATGCGACAAATGCCAACGACATGGGGACATGCATTTAGCTCTTCCTAACGAGCTCGAGTCCATCTCCTCTCCTTGGCCCTTCGCTTGGTGGGGATTGGATCTACTTAGTCCATTCGTGGTCGGAACCAATCAGAACAAATATCTAATTGTAGCGGCCCTTTCTGATAATTTTTAAAATCTCCTCCATCTCTTGGGTAGATGGGTCCTCAATGGTAATATCTTTTGTGGGCGCCTCCGTCCTGACAGGCTCAGTCATTTTTTCCTTTCTTCGTGTATCAGCAAGATGTTTAACAACAGTAATACAAATGGGTGTAGTAGCGGTTATCGGTGGTGAAATCTATGGAGATAAGATCCTCCCCGTCCTAGTAACTTTACTTGATCCAACAATGTTTGTAATGTTAGTAGTTTCATCTTTATCAATCCAGGAATCTTGTTTGATACCATGATAATACACTTTCGCCTCATAATTCCAGGGTACAACCTTATCAGAAGAGTAGGGAACTGGCCCTGGTGTGGTGATAATTAGTGGAGCTATTCTTGGTTCAACGGGAATCCTAATAGGACATTTAGAGGTGATCCTAATAGGTTTTTTGAGATAATAATGATGGACACGTCTTCAAATTCTTGAGATACACTTTGGGTCAAACTTTTCACAGATGGAGATCTTTCAAATAGAATCTAATGGCTATCCATTAGGTGTTGGACACCTTTCTTCGGCCATTCACAACCATTAATTTGTACATCACAATAGCAACAGTCTTCAAGGCAGCCAAGGAATACCCTGGCTTTTAACAAATTCTCTTTAACAGTCTTCAAATGAGTGGTCAAGTCATTAATAGAGGTAACAGAAAAAGCATCTTCAATAGCGTTGACACCCTTACCATGATTTTGCATGGGTGCGATGATCACATTTGGAGTTGGCGGAGGGTCGAATTCAATCGTCTTGTTATCAATTAGGTCTTGGATTTATTATTTAATATCCAACAATCATTGTTATCATGTCCGGGTCTATTTGAATGGTAAGCACATTTGGCATTGGGGTTGTACTTTGGAGAAGAAGTGTTAGGGTTGGAAGGGGGATCTCGCAAGGTCACCAAATCATCTTTTAATAGGTGTTGCAGAGCTTGAGATATTTGCATATTGATTCTAGTAAATTGTCTTCTTTGGGAATCTGACCTTTGTTGGTTATTTTGGTGACACGGATGTTGAGTTGGAGTTGGATTGAAGATAAAAAATGCCCCTACTGAATGATGACGGTCATTCTTTGCACGACTTCTTGATCCATACACAACATTAGTATCTTTTTTACCAGTAAATGGTTTTTTCAAAGCATTTAAGGTGGAGGCCATAGTTATCTTCCCGCTTTTAATCCCGCTTTCAACCCTCTCACTAGTTAAGATCAACTCAGTAAATCCGGATGACGAATTCCCAATCAACAAGTTGAAGAATGGTCCAGTCAATGTCCCCATAAACATATCTACCAATTCTCTATCAGTTAAAGGTGGTTGCACCCTGCCAGCCAAGTCTCTCCACTTTTGGGCGTACTCTTTGAAGCCCTCATTTGAACTCATGGTCATGCCTTAAAATTGTACCCGAGTTGACGCAAGATCAGCGTTATATTGATATTGGCTGTAAAAGGCAGCGGCCAAATCCTCCCAAGTATGGATTTTTGTTCCTTCCAATTGGTAAAACCACTCCAACTACATCACATATAGACTCTCTTGGAAAAAGTGCACCCATAGTTTCCTATCAGCGGTGTGCAGTTGGATCTTACGGACATAAGATCTTAAATGAAGTTTCGGACATGAAACTCCATCATACTTGGCAAAGACTTAGATCTTGAATTTGTAGGGAATGACTACCCCAGGTGTTGTACCCCAAAATTTTCACTCTCATGTTTCTCAAAACATTGCAAGGAAAATCTCCAAGTTGCTCAAGTTTGCTCAAAATTGGGTCAGACAAATCATCTCCTAAGGCAGTCAACCCCAAATTAGGGTTTTGTGTTGCATCAAGATCCTTGAGTCCAAATGACCTCAAATTATCCCTAATGTCCTAATATGTTATCAAGGTCATCCATGACAAATTTCAAGCCTTGCAGAGGAAGTTTACTCAGTCAATTGCTCAAAGGGTCCAAAAATCGATTGTACTAGGGCAAAAGTCAACTGTGACCCAAATACAGTCAAACCTCAAGATTTTTTGTCAACATTCTCATTTTGAAGGATATTTCATCACTTGATCAAGGGTTGGTCATGATTCATCAAGGATTGCTCAAAATTTATCAAGACTCAAAAGTTGCTAAATTAGGGTTTTGCAGGAAAAGTCAACTCAACTTTGACCAAGCATAACTTTCTCATACTTTATGAGAAATGACCCATCCAAAGCTCATTTTGAAGAGGATGCAATTTCATACAATCCATCTCCATACCCCAAGATCAGAAAATTCACTCACAAGAAGTTATAAATTTGGACATTATAGGTCATTTTTGAAAGTCAACAAAAACACCTTTTTTGCCAAAGCTTATAACTTGAGAATGTAATATCAAAAATGCGAGGAGACAAAAATAGTTGGTTAGAGGAAATCTCAAGCTTTCTAAAAAGTCCAAGAACACTTCCAAAAGTTCAAAATTGAAGAAGTTGTGCATTGTTGAAGTTGGGCATTTTTGCAAAATTGTCAAAAGTCAACTATCCCCAAAACATCAAATTTTGTCAAATGGGCCCATTCTTTTCCACTTGATTTGATCTTTCCACATTGCACACGTGTCCTAGCTTCATCCTTATGTCAATTTATCAATTTTATTATTTTATTTGATTTTTTATTGAATTATTTCATTTTTAATCAAATTAAATCAAATTAAATCCAAATATTGATTGCTTGATATCTTTTTGGCTATTTTAGGACTAAATCATCATCATCAAGGGTATCAAACTCATATCAAGCATTTCATGTGCAAAAAGATTGAGTTTTTGACAAATTTGGCAAGTTTTCAATGGTGAATCAAATCAAATCCCATGGCATTGATGTGGAAGGATTCAAAGCATATTTGTTGACCTAATATATTCCATGATACATATAGAAGGCAAAGGCACGAAATTGAGGGTTAGAGGCTGAAAGAACAGAAAGAACAAAACTTGGAAAACGTGTGAAAAAGCTTGAGTTCGAATCCACCCTTAGAGGCAAATTTAGAAGCCGAGAACGATTCCAATCAATTCCTGAGTGATCACATAACCCTCATGGATCCCAAGCAAGCTCTCAAACACGCTCAAAAGCACTGTAAAATTAGCCCCAACAATGGCCATGGACATGACCGGAAGAGAAGGACGAACTCAACCATGTGCTTGGAATTGATTTTCATGGACTGGAATGGATTTTAGAGTGAGCCTACGCATTTAGTTGCGGATCTAAATCCGCGGGTAAAGTTGCAGGGATAGAAGGTCAGGGACGACAACGTGTCTCCCTCTGATTGGCCTGATTCAAACACGCGCGCCCTTTTTTATTTTTCTGGCATATTAATTCATTTTCTCATATTATCATTATTTTGTATATAATTAACAATTGAAACGCAATGGCTGAGTGGTGGGCGTGTATATCCAATGACCAACAGGACCTGGGTTCGAATCCCAAGTCCCCCCAATTTGCATTTGTTATTTTTCTACAGGTTATCACATGCAGATCCAAGTGCATAGCCTACCATACTCCCTCACTCAATCAAGCGCCAGATGGCCCAAGGCCAGATCTGATGATCCAGGATGATGGTCCACCACGGGACCAAGTCAAAAGGCGCACATGGAATCCAAAAATTCCACCAGGCCAGCGTGTTATTGGGCCTTGGAATTTCTATTCAGACCTCCAAAAACCAGGCCCATATACCTCTATCTCTCTCTATTTTCATTTAGTTTATTTAATTGTTTTATTATATTTTTAATATTAATTAACCAATCAATTCTTTTTCTTAATAAAATTAAAATCACAAAAATAATATTTTTCTTCATTAAAATCAAATTTTAATTTTTATTAACAAATATTAATTTAATTAATTTAGGCTTTAAATAGGAATAACTTTAATATATTTTTAATAATTAAAATCAATTAGACTTAATTAGATTTTTACTAACATTGATTTATTTTATTTTATTTCTTTAAATACCAAAAAATCCAAAAATATTTATTTTCATTAATTAATTAATTTATTTATTTAATAATTAACTTAGTTTAATTTCTTTCTTAATTCAAAAAATAACCAAAAAAATCTTTTCTTTAATAACAAAGGGTCAAAACCCTAGAACTTGCGCCCGATTTAATTTCCCGCACGCGATCTATTTTTCATATTGTATTTGTTCCCGGAATGTAATAGATAATTAGGACTATTTTTATCGCTTTATTTATTTTCCGCATTTAATTTTCAAAGGGTTGTTTTTGGCGATGTAAATACCCGATGCCTTGTAATAGTTAGTTAAATTTCCGCAATTTAATTTCCGCAACTTATAAACTGTTAGATGTTTGATAATGGGGATGCATGACAAGAATAAATGTTTAACCTAAAATCAACATAGATAACCATTGACATGTACAAAGACAAAATAACTGAAAACAACACACTCGCACATGCGCACTCTTAGGGTACACCCCACTTGGTTGCCTTCGTACGCGGTCATTAAGTATAGGTCACTTTAGAGGTCGCACTCTTGTCCAAAGATCATAGTCGCCTCGGAACGGTTGTCTCGAATATTGTTGCCTCAAAACAAATGATCTAAGACATTAGGGTTACCGCTAAAGCATCCTAACATTGCTTTAGTGACCGCCCGTCCCTAAATTCGAATTGACCCTTAAACTCCAACGACGGTGCTACCTAATCATCAATAGTAGGATAGTATTGTCTAAAGGAAGATAGCATAGAACGATTCCTTTTTCGAGTAGGTAGATGGTTCTTAAGTACTTGCTCTTTCAAAGAAACAAAAACTTTTCACGCTTACACTTTTCAAATAAAGTTTTCAAAAATACTTCATATACTCTTGAGGACAGAAACAAGAGTTAAATCGAAGTTTTCAAACAAAAACTTTTTCAAACCCACAAGCACAAAGAAAGCAACATTTTGAAAACAATATGAGCAAGTATCTAAGAGCCCGTGGATAACCACAGATAAAAAGGGTGCTAACACCTTCCCTTTCTATAATCTACCCCCCGAACCCGAGAAATATCTCGAAAAAGGAATTTTTCTGTGCTTTTTTCCTTTCCTTGTTGGATAAAATAAAAAGTCGGTGGCAACTCTTGCTTACCGCGAGATTTTGCGAACACAAACGCAAAACGCAAACCAGCATTCCAAAAAAGCAGTCAGTTCTCTCCCACTGTATCACAGAATTGGCGACTCTGCTGGGGACTCTTAATAAGTGGGGTTTACCTTAGGATTAGATCATTGTGTTTTCAATTGCTTGACTTATATGCTTTATATTTGTGGGCTTGTATCGGAGTTACTATAGATCCTAACCCGGATCTGGGGGCACCCTTTAGGTAAGTAGCAATAAACTGTGAGGGAACTGTACGGCATAGACCGATACGGTTGAAGCAGTAGCTATGTTGGTGTGGCATTTAGTATGTACCGATATCCCTTGTGTTGGAACAAGGAGAATATGGGTCTGCTAAGGGGTCATTAAGCACCAACTGACCTTAGAACCTTTAAATTGACCAACTTGGCCATAGAACAGTAGCAGTATGCTACACTCATTGAGACTAAACTCTCGCGATGATTCCGGCCGCAAGAAAAGGTTGCTAAACTGGAATTATGACCGATTGAGGGTAGTCAGTAACATTGAGATCCTCTAGAACCCGGTTACTATTTTTAGGACAGGTTTAAACCAACTGAACTGAAAGAGGGTAGTACCTAGACTCCTTGCCAGCCTGAAATCTAAGGGCTCTCTGTGTGACTTGTGTGCCTTTACCATGTTTGCTATTTGTGGATACTTGTGGTGTGCTTTCTATCATGACATCATAACATTGCATACATCTTGCATTGGACTAACCTATTTCAAAGACAGGAGGGATTCATCTTTGTTCTGTTTTGTAGGTCATGGCACCCATGCGTAGGAACACCATCCAGATCAACTTTGTCCAGGTTCCCACTATGCTTAAAGAATTGGTTGCAAAGATGTCAGATAATACCTCCTTTATCAGGAGACATGGTCACCTCTCGGGCTTGGTCACTTCCAAATTGGACGAGCAGATGATGAGTGTCTTGGTCCAATTCTATGATCCACTGTACCATTGCTTTACTTTTTAGGACTACCAGTTGGTCCCCACCTTAGAAGAGTTCTCTGATCTGCTTGGTATCCCCATCCTGGAGCAGACCCCGTTCACAGGTTGGGAGAAGATCCTTAGGCCAGAAGAGATTGCTTTGGCCCTTCATATGACAAAGGATAAGGTAATGGCTAATTGGGAAACTCGTAGTGGAGCAAAGGGCTTTCTGACTAAGTTCTAGGTTGGTAAGGCTAATCACTTCTGGGATAGTCTAGACTTCTAGGCATTCAAAGATATTTTGGCTCTTCTGATATATGGTTTGGTACTGTTTCCTAACTTCGACTCCTTTGTTGATGTGAATGCGATAAAAATCTTCATCTCTGGTAACCATGTACCCACTCTCTTGGGTGACATTCTTCATCAGCTTTATGCCCGTACTGCTCGGAAGCGGGGAACTTTGATGTGTTGTGCTCCATTATTGGCAAGGTGGTTTATTTCTCACCTCCCCAAGTCAGTTTTGAAGAACAAAGAAGGCATGGGCTGGGCTTATAGGGTTATGTCTCACTCTCACAATGACATCATTTGGACTATTAAGGGTATGGATGAGGTGGCCGTTATTGATCGCTGTGGGGAGTACCCCAATGTTCCATTGATAGGAACCCATGGAGGAATTACTTACAATCCATGCTTGGCCTTACGTCAGTTTGGGTGAGCCAGAAGGGAAGGACCTCA
Source organism: Vicia faba (assembly GCA_948472305.1). NCBI lineage: Eukaryota > Viridiplantae > Streptophyta > Magnoliopsida > Fabales > Fabaceae > Vicia > Vicia faba. The sequence continues at coordinate 1,252,518,001 of OX451736.1, forward strand.
TGAGTTGCTAATGCCTAGTATCATCTTTGATTTTCAGGGGGATAGTGACGAACAACGCCGCAGATTCATAAGGGCTTGGGATAGAGTTCACAGATCTGATCCACACGAGCTGGGTCAAAAGACTTCTCTTCCGATGGAGCCATATCTTAGATGGGTTCGCATCCGTGCCCAAAAGCTGGGAATGCCGTATGAAGCCGTCTTGCCTATCATTGTTGAAGTTGCTAATGAAGAGGGGGTTCTTCCTACCATCCTCCACCCTTACATGCCTACTGACATTGGGGCATTGAAGAGGTCCTGGATGCAGCTAAGAGAAGAACGAGATACTTATAGAGAAAAGTATCACGAGCAAGAGCGAAAGATTCAGAAGTTGACTAGGCAGCTGGAGAGGGAGCAGATCATCAATGACTATGTCAGCACTAAAGGCAAACGACCATGGGAGATTTGATGTCCTTTGATTATATCCAGTTTTTATTTACTTTTCAGTATTTCCTTTCTTGTAACGCCTTAATGGCATCTGTTGAACAATTTGAATTTCAAGTTTATCTAATAAAAGTGTATTTCATTACTTGTTTACGAATTTGAATCTCTCGACGTCTTTGAAATCATATCATACGCATTTCATTCCATGCACCTCATAACAGGTACCCTTACAGGTTTTATCATCTTCTTCGCTATTTATTTCAGTATCATGTCTTCTGAACAAGCAATCAAGGCTCTGCAGGCTCAAAATGACCAATTCCAAGAGCTGTTCATGAATCTAGCAAAGGGCCAGCAAGATCTGAAGACCCTTATTATGAAAGATAAGAAGAAGAAGAAGAGGACAGTTCTGTTTAACATAGGTCACAGGTTTGGAAACAGACTACGAGACGAATTTAATTTGACCACCTCATCTGGAGGGAAAGATAGTCAAGAAGAAAGGAGGGCTCCTAGCCCTGTGGTTTCAGACAATGAGACGGACTTCGACGAAGACCAGTATCCTCCGGCCGATGATAGATACAAACAACTGGAAGACCGTTTGAATGCGATGGAAGTTCATAAAGTACCTGGTCTGGACTTTGGTGATCTGGGTCTATCATATGGTGTGGTGATTCCCCACAAATTCAAAGCACCAGCCTTTGCTAAATACAACGGAATTTCTTGCCCGAAACTGCACCTCTGGTCGTATGTAAGGAAGATTCAGCCGTACACCGCTGATAAGAACCTATGGATCCACTTCTTTCAAGACAGTCTCTCAGGGACTCAACTTGAATGGTTTTACCAGTTAGAAGGAGCCAGTATCCGCAGTTGAGAAGATTTGGCTGCTGCTTTCTACAAGCAGTACCAATACAATGCCGACCTCGCTCCCACACGTACCCAACTCCAGGGTATGTCGATGGGTGCGGACGAAGGTTTCAAAGATTATGCTCAGAAGTGGAGGTATCTCGCTGGAATAGTGCAACCACCCTTGGCTGATAGGGAGCTAGTGGATATGTTTCTGGGGACCTTGTCTGGTCCGTTTTTCAACCATCTGATTGGAAGCTCTTCGTCTGGGTTTACAGAGCTAATTATGACCGGTGAAAGGATTGAGGCTGGTATTAAGTCTGGTAAGATACAAAAGGGTGCTTCATCGAGCACCGAGAAAAAGCCTTTTAAGAAGGAGTCCAGTGTTGTTTACAGTTTGAAAAGCCAGAATAGACCTGAACGCCGCCAAGCTGTTAATGCGGTTGTTATTTCAAGACCTGTTGGGGCTCCTCAGCGCAACAATCAACAAAAGGCCGAGAGACCTCGAAGGCAATTAACCCATCTCAACATGACTCTGTCTCAGATTTTTCCGTAGTTATTGAGAACCAATCTAGTAACTCCAAGAGAGGCTCCGCAGAATCCCAACACTGCATCGCCTAAGTACAACCCTAATGCCCGCTGTGCTTTTCACTCAGATAGCCCGGGACATGATACAGATGATTGTTGGGCTTTGAAGAACAAAGTACACGACTTAATTGATGCTAAAGAGATCGAGTTCGGAGCACCAGAGAAGCCTAAACAGGATGCAGGGGTGAATGTTGTCAGGGATGACGATGATGAAGAGTTTGATATTGACAGCTGGATATACCCAACTGTCGATGGTGGATTAAGAAACTGGATAACAAAGGATTCTATGCCTGTTTCAGTTATTACCCAGTAATGAGACTTTTTGTTTTGTGTTTGTAATAGACAATGTTTTAAACTTTACGGCCCGGTGTCTTACCCGGGGCACCGTGGCCTCATTTGTGAGGGATTTATGTGTGTCATTTACATATATCATTAATAAAAGCATTGGACGTTTCTTGCATTTCAAATTTTGCGCTCCTTGTTTTTCTTTTATTACATATTGCAAAACAGCTATTTTAGACACACTCACATGTACAGGTCTACATCCACTCTGGATCTCACTGGTAACGACTCTGCTATTGCCAGTTATGACTTGGAGAGTCCGATCAACTTAGTCGAAGATGAAGGTAAAGATGATTGCGAAGTTCTGAGTGAACTTGCAAGACTGTTACTTCAGGAAGAGAGGGTTGTTCAGCCGCACGAAGAGTCGGTGGAATCAGTGAATCTGGGTACAGAGATAGACAAGAAAGAGGTCAGGATCGGTGCAAATCTGGAGCTTAGTGTGAAGCAACGGTTGATTCAGATGTTGCGTGACTACGTTGAGATCTTTGCCTGGTCTTATGAAGATACGCCCGGGTTAGATACCGATATTGTGGTTCACCGCCTGCCTACCAAGGAAGACTGTCCTCCAGTGAAACAAAAGGTCCGCCGAATGTGCCCAGAGATGTCTGAGAAAATCAAGGCTGAAGTTATGAAATAGTTTGACGCCGGTTTTCTAACAGTTACTTCTTACCCACAGTGGGTGGACAACGTGGTTCCTGTACCGAAGAAGGATGGTAAGGTTCGAATGTGTGTCGACTATAGGGATCTGAACAGGGCAAGTCCTAAGGATGATTTCCCTCTACCTCATATCAACGTTCTGGTTGACAACACTGCTCAGCATAAGGTTTTCTCCTTTATGGATGGTTTCTCCGGTTATAATCAGATTAAGATGGCTCCCGAAGACATGGAGAAAACAACCTTTGTTACTCAGCGGGGTACCTTTTGCTACAAGGTCATGCCCTTTGGATTGAAGAATGCTGGGGCAACGTATCAGCGTGCCATGGTTGCTTTGTTTCTGACATGATCCATCACGAGATTAAGGTATACGTCGACGACATGATTGCAATATCCCAGACTGAGGAAGAACACCTTGACCATCTGCAGAAGTTATTTGATAGGTTGAAATTGTACAAGCTGAGGTTAAACCCGAACAAGTGCACCTTCGGGGTGAGATCTGGTAAGCTATTGGGTTTCTTCGTAAGCGATAAGGGTATTCAAGTGGATCCGGCAAAGGTGAAGGCTATACAGGAGATGCCAGCTCCCCAAACAGAGAAAGAAGTCAGAGGCTTTCTGGGACGTCTGAACTACATTGCCTGATTCATCTCGCACCTGACTGTTACTTGTGAGCCAATCTTCAAGCTACTGAAGAAAGATCAAGTGGTACGTTGGAACGATGAATGTCAGGCCGCTTTCGAAAGGATCAAAGAGTATCTACAAGAGCCACCTATTCTGATGTCGCCAGTTGAAGGGAGACCTTTGATCTTATACTTGACAGTACTCGACTATTTAATGGGGTGTGTGTTGGGTCAGCATGACGAGTCTGGCCGAAAAGAGCATGCTATTTATTACCTTAGCAAAAAGTTTACCGACTGTGAGACCCGATACTCACTGCTCGAGAAAACTTGTTGCGCTTTGGCATGGGCTGCTCGCCGGATGAAACAGTATATGCTGACTCACACTACTCTATTGATATCAAAGATGGATCCAATCAAGTATATCTTCGAGAAGCCTGCCTTGTCCGGAAGAATAGCAAGATGGCAGATGATCTTGATTGAGTATGGCATCCAATACACAACCCAAAAGGCAATCAAGGGAAGTGTGTTAGCAGACCATTTGGCACATCAAGCAGTGGATGATTACTAGTCTATGAACTTTGAATTCCCGGATGAGAATATCATGATAGTGACTGATTGTGAGACACCTGGACCGGATGAAGGACCTGAGGAAGGATCCCGATGGTCTATGTACTTTGATGGAGCTTCAAACGCTTTGGGCAATGGCATTTGCACCGTGATCATATCTCCTAAAGGCTCTCATACTCCGTTCACCGCCCGACTATGTTTCAATTGCACCAACAATATGGCGGAGTATGAAGCATGCATCATGGGTCTTCGAGCAGTAATTGACATAAGGATTAAGCTCTTGAGTGTTTTCGGAGATTCCGCTCTCGTGATCAGTCAGATCAAAGGCGAGTGGGATATGAAACACCCAAATCTTATTCCTTACAAGGAGTATGTATTGACGTTGCTTCCACATTTTGAGGAAATAAACTTTGAACATTTCCCTAGAGAGGAGAATCAGTTGGCGGACGCGCTGGCTACGATATCTTCTATGTTTAAAGTCAATTGGGACAACTAAGCTCCCCAGATTATCATTGAAAGACGGGACGAACCTACACATTGCTGTGACCTTGAGACAGAAGAGGTAGCGGATAAACCCTGGTTTCATGAGGTGAAGAGATACCTTGAGGCTCAGGAATACCCGGAGGGTGCATCTGTTAATGATAATAAGTTTCTAAGGAGGTTCGCGGCAAAGTTCTTCATCAGTAACGGTATCCTTTACAAGCGTAACCATGATTCAACCTTACTGCGATGTGTGGATAAGAACAGGGAAAAAAGATCATGGCATATTTACATGAAGGGACTTCCGGAACTCATTCCAGTGGACACACCATGGAAAAGAAAATCTTACGGGCAGGATATTATTGGTCCACGATGGAAGCCGACTGTTATCAGCATTCTCGGACATGTCACAAGTGCCAAGTCTATGCTGATAAGGTGCACATACCTCCAGTTCCTCTGAACGTCTTGACAGCTCCTTGGCCTTTTGCCATGTGGGGCATTGACATGATCAGAGAGATCAGACCTACGACATCCAATGGGCACCGTTTCATCCTGGTAGCCATTGATTACTTTACGAAGTGGGTTGAATCAACTTCCTTTGCTACTGTAACCAAGAACGTCGTGGAACGGTTCATTCGGCATAATCTGATTTGTCGATACGGTGTACCAGAGAGGATCATTACGGACAATGGTACGAATCTTAATAACAAGATGATCACTGAGCTCTGCAAGCAGTTCAAGATACATCATCATAACTCTTCTCCCTATCGGCCGAAGATGAATGGGGTTATAGAAGCAGCTAATAAGAACATTAAGAAGATTGTGCAGAAGATGACAGTGACATACAAGGATTGGCACGAGATGTTACCATTTGCTCTTCATGGGTACCGTACCTCAGCATGAACGTCAAGAGGGGCAACACCCTATTCCTTGATGTTGTACCCCAAAATTTGCCCTCCCATTTCCTCAACATTTTCCCATCACAAAACCCTTGGAGCTCAAGATCCAGTTAGGGTTTCCTCTGCTCAAGACTTCTCCTTGCACTGTTGACCCAAATTAGGGTTTGTGTTTGCACAAAGATGTTTTGACCTAAAAAGCCTAAGATGACTTTCATGCTTCATGTTGGACTCCCAAGTTTATCCATACAAAGTTTCAAGTCTTGATTCCAAATTTTGCCTAGTCAATTGGACAGTTGACCTAGAAATCAATTGTATTGGGGAAAAAGTCAACTGTGGCCAATTGACAGTCAAATCTCATGAAAATTGACCCACATCAACATTATGAACTCACATGGACCATTTTATCAAGTTTGGATCACAATTCAACAAGAAATTTGATCAGATCATCAAAAGGGCAAAATGGTCATTTTTAGGGTTTTGACTGCACCAAGGCAATTTTTGACTGTTTGACCTAGCCAATGGCAAACCAAGCTCACATATGGACTCAAGGGCCCCATGGAATTATCTTGACATGCTCAACAAGTTCAAAAGATCCCAAGTACATAAGATTGACAGTTGAATTTCCCAGTCAATTGATCAATTTTGACTGTATGCTGAAAAGTCAAACTTTGACTTTTTGGTCAAAATCAAGGGTCAAGATTCATTTTTCATCAAAACATGCCAAATCATGAAACTTGTTCACCAAGAAATCAAAAAATGCAAATTAGGGTTTGAAATGAAAATTTTTCATAACTTAGAATTTTTCTAAGTTATGGAAAACCCTAATTTTTTCCAACTTTGCCCCACTTTCTCACCAAGATTCATTTGGATTCAAACAAAAGTCAAAACATGAAAGTTGTAGCTTGTTGCATAATCTACAACTTTGATTCACAAAGTTTTCCCAAATGAGGCTTGTATCTCAAGTTACAATTTTTGGAATAAGGGTACTAAACCATTCTTAACTTAGTGAAATTTTAACCTATTTTGGCAAGGTTTTCTACCTAACTTCAAGGCCATTTTCCATACACTTCCACTTGGAATTTCACTTTGCATTTCAAAGATGGATTGTAGTACACATTCCAAGCTTTCCAAAATGTCCAAGAACTTCTCAAACAACCCCATGGTTAGGGAGAATCGAATTTTGCAATATGGTAAAAACTCACTTTTGATTAGGCCAAGTTACATGTTCATAGCACTATGCATTTCAATCTCAGCTTGCACAACTTGATTACAGGCCTTTTATCTCAATTACACTCATACATTTAATGCATATTCATTGTGCCAAGACCATGTCCTTTGTGTTCTAGCATTGCATAGTGGATTAATCCCAAAATAGATAAAGTACTTTATCCATTTTTGCAAAAGCAAGCTTTATGTCAAATTGAAAATCCAAGCAAGTACAGATACAATCTGATTGGCACAAGATGATGAGCATAACACACTGATCAAGGAGGAGTTTTGCAGCATGATTAGGGGCCCTCTACATGCCTAGAACACAACTTGGCTTTTCTTGCTTAAATGTTAAGAAACATCCCATAGCATACAAGAACTTTCATCTCAACATTAGTAACCTTAAGCAAATATTGTAGACATATTTCAAACATCCTAACCAAGCTGAAGCACGACCCTAAGACCATCAACACCTCCCCATTGCCAAAATCACTCTCAAACTGCAAAAACAGAGCTACCTCTGCAGATTGAGTTCCAACTCTCAATCCTTTCAAGCATTCTTGCCCAAACCACTTCAGACACCTTCCCTACCATCAATCCAAACTATCCAAAGCCTTAGAAGCAACCTGTAACTCCTCTAACCCTTTTGGCCATTTTCACTTTTCTGATTTGCAGGTGAAGAGCTCTAGCACGATTCAAAAGGTTTCAAGACAAAGTAAAGCTTGGAATAGCATCCCTGGACATCAAGGAAGCTATACCAATCATCACCTTGCACTGAAAGCTTCTCCATTGCCAGATAGAACCTCAACTGAACAGGTAAGTTCATGAACTCGTATCTCTCTTATTAGGCATTGTTAGCTTTAGTTTTGTGAAGATAATATGTCACATTCATAGCCCTGAACATGCCCATGTAATTATATTTCATTTATGTTATGTGTGCTGCAAGAATTTTGAGTCTGAACATGGCAGAAAACTTAGGTCAGGATTTGGGAATGTCAAAATTCTCTCTCATTTCTGAGAGTTAGGATGAGTTTTTTATATCTTTGGAATCGTGATTCAATGCTTAACATTTCTTATGTTGGAAGTTTGTGCAAAAGATCAAGGAATCAGGATGTTTGAACTTGGTCACAGGCGCGCGTTTTTGTGAATGTTTTTTGGCTGGAGGTTGAAGAAGGGTTATCTGGGCTGGGCTTGCTTCTGAGTTACTTTTCACACCACATTTCTAATTTCACACCCCCTGAGCCCAATTTGTGTATTTTATTGATTTTTTGATTTTTCTTTTTTCATTTTGGTTTATTTATTTTTCCTAATGATATTAAAAACATAAAAAAACATTTTTACACCATTTTTCTATTTTTTAGGCATTTATTTGTTTATATGGACATTTATACATAAATATATATATATATATATATATATATATATATATATATATATATATATATATATATATATATATATATATATATATATATATATATATATATATATATATATATATATATATATATATATATAATATATATATATATATATACTATTATTTAAGAAAACTAAAAAATAGTGCAAATATACTTTATTTCTGATTTTTGTTTCATTTTTTTTTTGAAAATATTTTATACAAAATATACTTTTTTTTTATAAATATTAAATATTATTATTTTTATATATATAGTACTTATTTAATAAACAATAAAGATATATATATATATATATATATATATATATATATATATTATATATATATATATATATATATATATATATATATATATATATATATATATATATATATATATATATATATATATATATATATATATATATATATATATATATATATATATATATATATATATATATATATATATATATATATATATATATATATATATATATATATATATATATATATATATATATATATATATATATATATATATATATATATATATATATATATATATATATATATATATATATATATATATATTAATATACTTAGGGTTAAAAATGCAAAATACATACACTTTTTATTTTTTTTTATTATTAATATTTAATATAAAAATACTTTTTGTAAATATATTTCATTTCATTTTATTTTTGTACATAATAACATGAGATTGTCCACCAAATACAATGGTGGAACAAACTTATTAAAAGGGTTAAAACATAGCAATAAACTTTGAGAAATTTAGGAGTAGATAACCTCTTAGTTACTTGAATCAAAACTTGCAAAAACAAAACACTTGCCTATTTTCTAAAACCACACCTCACAACACTTTCAAAACAACTTTCAAAAACAAATGAAAACCTTTTCGAAAGACATACATCTTTGTATACATCCCCACATGGATCATTACAAAGGTTGCCACCACATTGGCTTCTTTTCAAAACATTTTCAAACCCACACACACGAGCACCATTTCAAACAATTGAAAACAAAAGGCAAGTGATCTAAGCAAGTAACTAAGAGCCCATGGATAACCATGGATAGAAAGGGTGCTAATACCTTCCCTTTCTATAATCTACTCCCCGAACCCAAGAAAACATCTCAAAGGTTTTTGCTGTGCTTTTTAAACCTTTCCTTAGGATAAAATAAAAAGTCGGTGGCGACTCTTGCTCAACCGAAACATTTGCGAAAACAAACGCAAAACCATAGTCAGTTCTCCCACCGTATCACAGAACTGGCGACTCTGCTGGGGATAATGTTTAAAGTGGAGTAACCTTAGGGCTTAGATCACCCTCTTGCATGACTAATTGTTTGAATTGTTTGCTTTATATCTTGGCTCTATTGTTTGGGTTTGCAATCCTACACCAGGATTTTGGGAAACATTCATAGATAGAAATACGTTGTGGAAACTGTGCGGGGTATACCGACACGGTCGAAGCAATAGCTATATTAGTGCGACATATTTGTGAGTACCGGTAACCCTTGAGTTCAATCAAGGAGAGTACGGGGCCGCTGAGTGATGTCACTAAGCACTAATAACCTAGAACCTTACTTGACCATCTTGGCCTTTTATTAGGGGTAGTGAGATGACCGGCTTTGGTGCAGTCCGAAGTTGGTAGATACTCGATACTACACTCATTGAGGGTTGTTTTCTTGGAATATTTTGGTCGCTAGTTAAGTGGCTAAACCAAAACAATGAACAATGAAAACAATCCAGTGATATTGAGCTCCTTAGAACCCGGTTACTATTTATAGGACATGTTTTTAAGCCAACTACACTCAAGAGGGTACTTACCTATGAAACCCCATGCAAGCCTGAAACTAGGGTTTGGTGTGAATTGCTTGTACACATGTTTTGTGCATACATCATAAACATCATGAAGCATCATATGCATTCACTAACCATTTCAAGGGTTTGGATCTTCATCTTTGTTCTTGTTTTGTAGGTCATGGAAATTCCTCGCAGAAACACCATTCAAGTCAACCTTGTGAGAATCTCTCCTCAACTCAAGGAGCTCACCTCAAGAATTCCAGAAAATTCATCCTTCAGTGAAAGACATGGTAGACTGCTCAGCCTAGTCAACACCAACATTGAAGAAGACATGATGAAAGTGCTATTCCAGTTCTTTGACCCTCTTCACCACTATTTCACTTTCCCTGATTACCAGTTGGTGCCCACTTTGGAGGAGTTTTCTCAACTCCTAAGAATCCCTATCCTTAATCAACTACCCTTCAACGGTACGGAAAAGGAACCAAAGCCGGAAGATGTTGCTCGAGCATTACATCTACAACCATCTGACATCAAGGGGCATTGGGAAACCAGAAGCGGCGTCAAAGGATTCTTAGCAAAATTCTTGTTTGAGAAGGCACAAGAATGTTGGAATTCATTGGACCTTCAAGCCTTTGAAGAAATTGTGGCACTCCTTATCTATGGGTTGGTCCTGTTCCCAAATCCTGACCAATTGGTAGATGTCAACGCCGTCAAAATCTTCTTGTCCATAAATCCAATACCAACATTGCTTGGGGACATCCTTCACTCATTTTACACACGAACAATGAGAAAGAGGGGTGTTCTCATGTGCTGTACTCCTTTCCTTGCAAGGTGGTTTATTTCGCACCTTCCACAATCTGTCCTGAAGAATGACCAAGGCTCAAGGTGGTCCCAACGGTTGATGACTCTTACTTACTCTGATGTACATTGGTGTTCTTGGTCCAGAGAAAATGTCATCATCGTTGATCGTTGCGGAGAATTTCCTAATGTTCCTTTACTTGGAATTAGAGGAGGTATCACCTACAACCCTTGCCTAGCTTTGATACAATTTGGATATGCACGGAGGGATGGCCCTCATGACATGTTGATTCCTGACCTAGTTTTTGACTTCGACAACGATGCACAAGGACTTCGCCAAAGATTCATCAGAGCTTGGGGAAAACTCAACAAGGTTGATAGCAAGACTCTGGGACACAAGAACTCCATCCCTCTTGAGCCTTATCTCAAGTGGGTACGAGACCGAGCCCAAAGTCTGATGATGCCTTATCCTCATGTTCTCCCTGTGATTAAAGAGCCCGTCAAGGAAGGAGAGGTTCCCTACACCATCCTACATCCAGACATGCCTACATCGTGGGAGGAAATGCAGAAAAGTTGGATTCAGCTCAAGGAAGAACGGAATACTTTTGAAGCTAGCTTCTATGCCAGTGAGAAGAAGGTTCTAGAGCTTACCCGCCGACTCCATGAGCAAGAGGCCCTCAACACCTACATCGCACCAAAAAGGATGCGCAATGTCTTTTTGCCTTAACAAGTTTATTTTGTAATATTTGGCCCATGGGGCATTTATGTACTGACAAATTTCTTCTTATTAATATGACGTGCGTTCTTCTTTGTCTGAAACAATTTTGAATGTCCTAAATCCTTGAATGCATTGCATACATAAGCATACCATTCATCATGTGCATAAGCAGGTCTCATTCCAGGTTTCCTTATCTGTATGCTGTTTATTTCAGTAGGATGGATCTCGAGCAAACAGTCAAAGACCTACAAGCTCAAAATGCACAGTTCCAGCAACTCCTGATGACCTTTGCTAAGGGTCAGGAGGATATCAAGACTCAATTGGGGAACAAAGACCCAGTGAAAAAGAAGAAAAAGAGACTCGGGGTGGCTACTTTGGGGAGAAGATTTGACGGAGAAGCTCGGAGAGTGCTTGAATTTCCTCCTACTTCTGATGAAGGAACCAGCAAAGGAGGTGGAGTTGCGGTACCTTCCGAGTCTGATGCGGAAGAAGAAGAGGTCGAAGAGGATGAAGATTATACTGATCAACAATACCCTCCAGCTGATGATAAATACAAAGGGCTAGAAGACAGGTTGGCCGCCATGGAGCTACAAAGAGTACCGGGTTTGGATTTTGAAGACTTGGGTTTGGTTGCCGGGATTGTGATTCCCCCAAAATTCAAAGTGCCAGTGTTTGTAAGGTATGATGGGCTGTCCTGTCCAAAAATGCATCTTAGGTCCTACGTGAGAAAGATCCAGCCCTATACGGCAGATAAAAACCTTTGGATTCATTTATTTCAAGACAGCCTTTCTGGAGCTCAATTGGAGTGGTTTTATCAGCTAGAGGGAACCAGCGTTCGAAATTGGGAAGATTTGGCCACCGCTTTCTACAAACAATACCAATACAATTCTGACCTTGCCCCTACTCGTACCCAACTTCAGGGTATGTCGTTAGGAACAGGCGAAGGATTCAAAGAATACGCACAAAAATGGAGGGATTTGGCTGGCAGGGTGCAGCCTCTTTTAACCGACCGTGAGCTTGTTGATATGTTTCTAGGGACCCTATCTGGGCCATTTTTCAATCATCTGATTGGTAACTCTTCCGCGGGGTTTACCGATTTGATCTTAACGGGCGAAAGAATAGAAGCTGGCATCAAGTCAGGAAAGATTCAGAAGGGTGTTGCTGCAAGTACTGAGAAGAGGCCTTTTAGGAAAGAAGCAAGTGCCGTCTATGGTCCTAGAAGACAAGTCAAGCCAGAAAGTCGCCAAGCCGTCAATGCTTTGGTAATTTCCAAACCTGTTGCTGCTTCTCAGCAGTACTATCAACAAAGAGGTGAAAGGCCCAAGAGACAGTATACTCGGTTGAGCATGACCTTGTCACAAATTTTACCCCAACTGTTATCAACCAACTTGGTGACCATCAAAGAAGCTCCTAAAGTCGTGAATACTACATCTCCTAAGTATAACCCAAATGCCCGTTGTGCTTATCATTCTGATAGCCCCGGGCATACTACTGATGATTGCTGGGCCTTGAGAAACAAAGTGCAAGATCTTATCGACGCGAAGGAAATTCAGTTTGAAGCGCCTGAGAGGCCGAATGTTGTAACTGCTCCTATGCCCCAGCATATAGTAAATGCCATTGAGGAAGAGTTGTATGCTGTTTCAGTGAATGATGTTGCTACCCCTCTGTTGACTGTTAAGAGGAACTTACTACTAGCCGGTTTATTTCCGGGTTGTAGCAAGGGTTGTCTCCTATGTGCTGTTATCCCTACCGGTTGTCCGCTGCTGAAATCAGGCATCCAAAGCCTGATGGATAGCAAGGAAATTCTGTTCAAGAAAACTGCTGTTCCGTTTGTTTCCGTTGAAGAAATATCTGTTGTCACAATTTACAATCCTGCCAAGGCTCCCATGAAGAAACCAGTCCAAATTATGTCTGTTGCACCCATTACTATTACTGTTCCGGGGCCTCTCCCATATGAGTCTGATAAAGCAGTCCCCTGGCATTATGGGGCCGACATATATGTGCTTGGGGTGAAGCAGGAGTTCAACACCAATACCAGTATCAGTAACATCACTGGTCCCGCCAAGATTACCCGTAGTGGCAGGCTCTTCTCGCCTGACATTGCACCGCTAGTTATCCGAAAACCTCTCACCATCACACCCGCAAGTGTGCATGTTCCAATTCAAGTTCCTGCGTCTACTACTGCCGCCGAGTCCTCTGATACTCGGGGCAAAGAAGTTTCTACCGATTTGCCTGCCAGGACGGAGACACCAAAAAAGACTGCTGTGGAAGCCTCCCAACAAGAAATGGAGGAAATTCTTAAAATCATCAAAAGGAGTGACTTTAACGTTGTTGAACAGTTGGGGCATACTCCCTCCAAAATCTCTATGCTATCATTGCTGCTATGCTCAGAGGCCCATGCAAAAGCCATGATTTCATTTCTGAAAACGGCCCATGTGCCGCAAGAGACCTTCGCGGATCAATTCACTGACTGTGTGGCTAATTTGACGGCTGACAATGGCTTGGGGTTCTCAGATGATGACCTTACCGCCAAAGGGAAAATTCACAATGATGCCCTGCATGTTTCCATAGAATGCAGGGGAACTACTCTCGCGCACGTGTTAGTGGACACCGGCTCTTCCCTGAATGTTTTACCCAAGAAGGCATTGGACTGCTTAGATTGTGAGGGTCTGGAGTTGAAACCTAGTAACATCATTGTTAGAGCCTTAGACGGTTCTAAAAGGATGGTGCACGGTGAGGTAGACATCCCTATTCGTGTGGGTTCCCAGGTTTTCGACTCAACGTTCTATGTAATGGATATTCTTCCATCTTACTCCTGCTTGTTGGGTCGACCCTGGATTCACAAAGCTGGGGCAGTAACCTCCACTCTACACCAAAAGCTCAAATACCCTGTCAAAGGGAAAATTGTTACTGTACAGGGTGAGGAGGAATACATGGTTAGTCACTTGAATTCATTCCGGTATATTGAGATGGACGGGGAGTTTATTGAAACCCCCTTTCAGCATTTTGAGGAAGTACCTCCAATTTTGGCATCAGCTGAAGCAGTGGTTGAAGAAGACTTTCCGTTGAAGATGGCATCCTTGAAGGATGCCCGGGCTGTAATCGAGAAAGGCAATTGTGCAAACTGGGGTCAGCTTCCTGTCTTCACTCAAAAGAATGACAAGTTTGGGCTGGGCTTTACTGCAGAGGCTCAGAGGGCTGTGCGCAAAGAAAAAATCAGAAAGGCTCCAGTGTTTATCACCAGTCCAAGGGTGAATGCTATTGAGGAGGATGTAGAGGAAGCAGAGTTTGACAGTTGGATCTACCCGACTACCAGCAACGGACTAAGCAACTGGACGACAAAGGATTTTACACCTATCACATTTGTCACGCAGTAATTAATTCTTTTGATTTTCAATTTGTAACAAACAATGTGTTAAAACTTTTATTGGCTCGGTGTCCTACCCGGGGCATCGTAGCTCCATTTGTGAGGGATTTTTGTATGACATTTCCATATATCATCAATCAAAACATTGGACGTTTGTTGCATTTCAAATCTTGTGCTCTTTTTCTTTCTGTGTTATATATTGCAAAACAGCTATATTTACACACACTCACTTATACAGGTTTCAATCCACTCTGGATCTCACTGGTAACAGCTCTGCTACCGCCAGTTATGACTTCGAGAATCCAATCAACTTGGCCGAAGACGAAGGTGAAGATGATTGCGAAGTGCCTGGTGAACTCGCAAGACTGCTACTCCAGGAAGAGAGGGCTATTCAACCACATGAAGAGCCGGTGGAAACAATTAACCTGGGTACGGAGATAGATAGGAAAGAGGTCAAGATTGGGGCTAATCTAGAGCTCAGCGTGAAGCAACGATTGACTCAGATGTTACATGACTACATGGAAATCTTTGCCTGGTCCTACGAAGACATGCCCGGGTTGGATACCGACATTGTGGTCCATCACTTGCCTACCAAGGAAGACTGCCCTCCGGTCAAGCAAAAGGTCCGCCGTATGCGTCCAGAGATGTCTGAGAAGATCAAAGCCGAGGTTATGAAACATTTTGATGTCGGGTTCCTCGCAGTGACTTCTTACCCTCAGTGGGTTGCCAATGTGGTGCCAGTGCTGAAGAAGGACGGTAAAGTCAGAATGTGTGTTGACTACAGGGATTTAAACAGGGAAAGCCCCAAGGATGATTTTCCTCTACCTCACATTGACGTTCTCGTTGACAATACTGCTCAACACAAGGTTTTCTCCTTCATGGATGGTTTTTCAGGGTATAATCAAATCAAGATGGCTCCGGAGGATATGGAGAAGACTACCTTTGTGACTCAGTGGGGCACCTTCTGTTACAAGGTCATGCCATTCAGATTGAAAAATGCTGGGGCAACCTATCAACGTGCCATGGTTGCTTTATTTCATGATATGATCCATCATGAGATTGAGGTATACGTTGATGACATGATTGCAAGGTCTCAAACTGAGGAGGAGCACCTTGATCATCTGAGGAAGCTATTTGACCGACTGAAGTTATATAAGCTGAGGTTGAATCCCAACAAATGCACCTTTGGGGTGAGGTCCGGAAAATTGCTAGGTTTCATTGTAAGTGATAAAGGTATTCAGGTGGACCCTGCCAAGGTAAAAGCCATACAAGAGATGCCAACTCCAAAGACAGAGAAAGAAGTCAGAGGCTTCCTGGGACGACTGAATTACATTGCCCGATTCATCTCACATCTGACTGCTACTTGTGAGCCAATCTTCAAATTACTGAAGAAAGATCAAGTAGTACGCTGGAACGATGAATGTCAGGCTGCCTTTGAAAAGATAAAGGAATATCTCCAAGAGCCACCCATTCTTATGCCGCCAGTGGAAGGAAGACCTCTGATACTATATTTGACAATACTTGACAATTCAATGGGGTGTGTGCTGGGACAGCATGACGAGTCTGGCCGAAAAGAGCACGCTATTTATTACTTGAGCAAAAAGTTTACCGACTGTGAGTCTCGCTACTCACTGCTTGAGAAAACTTGCTGCGCTCTAGTATGGGCTGCTCGCCGGCTGAGACAGTATATGCTGACTCACACTACTCTGTTAATTTCAAAGATGGATCCCATCAAGTACATATTTGAAAAGCCCGCTCTGTCTGGAAGAATAGCGAGATGGCAAATGATCTTAACAGAATATGATATCCAGTATACAACTCAGAAAGCAATTAAAGGAAGTGTACTGGCAGATCATTTGGCACACCAACCTATGGACGATTACCAATCATTGAACTTTGATTTTCCGGACGAAGACATCATGGTGGTAACTGACTGTGAAATACCTGGACCGGATGAAGGACCTGAGGAAGGATCCCGATGGTCTATGCATTTTGACGGAGCCTCCAATGCTTTGGGTAACAGCGTCGGCGCTGTAATCATATCTCCCAAAGGAACTCATACTCCACTCACCGCCCGATTATGTTTCAACTGCACCAACAACATGGCAGAATATGAGGCATGTATCATGGGTCTACAAGCTGCAATCGACTTAAGGATCAAATTTCTGAGTGTCTTCGGAGATTCCGCTCTCGTGATCAATCAGATCAAAGGCGAGTGGGATACGAAACACCCAAATCTTATTCCTTACAAGGAGTATGTGTTGACCTTGCTTCCCCACTTTGAAGAGATAACTTTTGAGCACTTCCCGAGAGAGGAGAATCAGCTAGTGGACGCACTGGCTACGATGTCTTCAATGTTCAAAGTTAAATGGGACAATGAGGCTCCCCGGATCATTATCTGGAAGTTGGACGAACCAGCATACTGCTGCGATCTTGAGGCCGAAAAGGTGACTGAAAAACCCTGGTATCATGAGGTGAAAAGGTACTTGGAAGCTCAGGAATACCCTGAAGGCGCATCTGTCAATGACAAGAAGTTCATGAGGAGGTTTGCGGCAAAATTCTTCCTCAGCAACGACATTCTCTACAAACGGAATCATGATTCAACTCTACTGCGTTGTGTGGATAAGGCTGAAGCAGAGAAGATCATGATAGAACTGCATGAAGGTACATTCAGAACACATTCCAGTGGACACACCATGGCAAAGAAAATCCTTCGGGCGGGGTATTTCTGGTCCACAATGGAAGTCGATTGTTACCAACACTCTCGAACTTGTCACAAATGCCAGATCTATGCTGACAAGGTGCATATTCCTCCAGTTCCTCTGAACGTCCTGACGGCACCTTGGCCTTTTGCAATGTGGGGCATTGATATGATCAGTGAGATCCTACCGACGGCATCCAATGGGCATCGCTTCATCTTGGTGGCGATCGATTACTTCACGAAGTGGGTTGAGGCAGCTTCCTACGCAACGGTAACCAAGAGCGTCGTGGCACGTTTCATCCGGCATAATCTGATTTGTCGATACGGCGTCCCGGAAAGAATCATTACAGACAATGGTACCAATCTCAACAACAAGATGATCACTGAGCTCTGCGAACAATTCAAGATACAGCACCATAATTCTTCTCCCTACCGGCCGAAGATGAATGGGGCTGTAGAGGCAGCCAATAAGAATATCAAGAAAATTGTGCAGAAGATGACAGTAACCTATAAAGATTGGCACGGGATGTTACCGTTCTCCCTTCATGAGTACCGTACCTCAGCAAGGACGTCAACCAGGGCAACTCCTTTCTCCTTGGTCTATGGCATGGAGGCAGTCCTGCCAATTGAAGTCCAGATACCCTCTCTCCGGATAATGAAGGATGCAGACTTGAATGAAGATGACTGGATACAGACTCGACTTGATCAATTAAACCTGATTGACGAAAAGAGGCTCACCGCTATCTGCCATGGTCAGACGTATCAAAAACGGATGATCAGGGCATTTAACAAGAAAGTCAGACCGCAAGAGTATCAAGTTGGGGACCTGGTAATCAAACACATCATCCTTCCTCAAAGTGATCCCCGGGGCAAATGGACCCCTACTTACGAAGGGCCATTTGTGGTTAAACATGTGTTCTCAGGAGGAGCCATGATACTAACCACCATGGATGGTGACGACCTTCCTCACCCCGCCAATGCAGACATAGTAAAAAGATACTACGCATGAAGAAAAGACCCACTAGGTTGACATACCTAGGAAAAAATAAGGGCTTCCCGGCGAACCAAAAGGGTTCGGGCAAAATAAGGGATGAAATGAAAAAAATCTGTACATCCGGCAAGTCGAAAACCTGAAAAGGCGGCTTGGGCAAAAATGGGTATCCCGGTGGACTGAAAACCCAGAAGGGCGGTCCAGGAAAAAGTTAGGGATAAAGCGTAACACTATGTCTCATTGGATCACTTCGCATCCGGAATTCGGCATCAACTATCTGGCTCAGATTTCGGCATCGACCAATCAGCTTCATCTTCAACTAGGCAGCAAAGCGATGAGACGCTTGGAGACATAAAGGCGATAGAAGAGTTGGAACCCAGTGGGATTGTTCACATAGCTGTTTTGTTTTCTTTTCAAAATTGTAAATTCAGTGTTATTCGGCGGCGTCCTCTTATTAGGATGTCAGCCTCTTGTACAAAACGCCTATTCACAGGCAAAATTCAAATCAATACAAATTCACTTGTCCATACAAATTGCCATTGTTTTTCCTTTTTCTGTTTTGTCTTGCGAAGAACGTCCAATGTTCATTTTTGATATATGCATTTGATATTAAATTGCTGATTCATAAATATTTGCATATGAAACAAAAGATTAATTACAGGTGACATCAGAAACATGGGCAATGTAAGGTTGTCTGATGCAGTCTGGTTGCTTTGTCCACCAAGGTACCAAGGTAGATTCGACTGAAGAATGTGACCAAATCATCTCAACGCCCCGCAGAATAAGACAAGATTCAGCAATGCTTTCCCCAAGCGGAGTTGACTCCCCGTCAATCCTGAAAAGGCACAACTTTCCCCGGCAGGTCTTAAAGCTTATCCCCAGTAGATTCTGGAAGCTTGTTCCCTGCAGAATACGGACGTCTCTCCCGAGCTTTATTCAGAGTTATTCCTCACAAGGGCTTATAACTGGGTTATCCTCAGCTAATTGCCACGGAAGATCGCCATCAACAAAGTTCTTTCAATCCCCAACGGAGTTTATCTTTGGTATCCCCAGCGGAGTTTATCATCATTATCCCCAGCGGAATCCATCATTGAAGTCCTCAGCAGGCCTCTCATCAAAAACTTCAGCAAAGTATCTCTTCCACAGAGCAATTCCCCGGCCGATCGTCAAGGATTTATTTTCCTAAGACGAAAATACATTCATAAACATTTCACGTTTTCATACATCCTGCTTACATACATGATAAAGTGCATACAACACTATCTCATGTTAAAACATCATGCATATCATACATCATGACATTGCATACAACTTATGTTTTGCCTTTTCAGGGAAAAAGACAATCCCAAAGACAACTACCTTCAACTGTCACAATTCCAGATTCGATACCTGTATCTAGCCAGGGCATATCTGAGAGTGATCAGTTTCCAGACTCGATTTCTGTATCTAGCCAGGGCACGTCTGAAGAGTTCAAAGATTCAATTCCTGTATCCAGCCATGGCACATCTATCAACTACAACATTTCCAGATTCGATTCCTGTATCCAGCCAGGGCATATCTGTTGACCATATTTCCAGACTCGATTCCTGTATCTAGCCAGGGCACGTCTGAAGAGTTCGAAGATTCAATTCCTGTATCCAGCCAGGGCATATCTATTGACGACTATTTCCAGATTCGACTCCTGTATCCATCCAGGGCACATCTGTGAGCAACCGATTGTAGATTCGATACCTGTATCTAGCCAGGGCATATCTACATAAGGAGATTGAAGATCAAACACCTGTAACAAGCCAGGAAAACATCTGTCTTTCTCAAATACACAAAGTTCTCGCTAAGGAATCTCTTGTGCGATCAACACTTCCAAATGGCATCTATAAGCCCATTCCCGACAAGGTTCTGTCACATCTCCAGATGGCATCTATAAGCCCATCTCCTTATCCACCACCTATCCAAATGGCATCTATAATCCCGTTCCCGACATCACATTGTTGATACTCCAACATGCGAGTGCAAATTTCCGGGCACTCTAGTGTCCAATCTCCTTTTACCCTCGAGTCACGAAAGGCAAACTTGCCAATCTAACTCTTCAGATTCAAGAAGATTGAACAGGGGAAACTGTTGTACCCCAAAATTTGCCCTCCCATTTCCTCAACATTTTCCCATCACAAAACCCTTGGAGCTCAAGATCCAGTTAGGGTTTCCTCTGCTCAAGACTTCTCCTTGCACTGTTGACCCAAATTAGGGTTTGTGTTTGCACAAAGATGTTTTGACCTAAAAAGCCTAAGATGACTTTCATGCTTCATGTTGGACTCCCAAGTTTATCCATACAAAGTTTCAAGTCTTGATTCCAAATTTTGCCCAGTCAATTGGACAGTTGACCTAGAAATCAACTGTATTGGGGAAAAAGTCAACTGTGGCCAATTGACAGTCAAATCTCATGAAAATTGACCCACATCAACATTATGAACTCACATGGACCATTTGATCAAGTTTGGATCACAATTCCACAAGAAATTTGATCAGATCATCAAAAGGGCAAAATGGTCATTTTTAGGGTTTTGACTGCACCAAGGCAATTTTTGACTGTTTGACCTAGCCAATGGCAAACCAAGCTCACATATGGACTCAAGGGCCCCATGGAATTATCTTGACATGCTCAACAAGTTCAAAAGATCCCAAGTACACAAGATTGACAATTGAATTTCCCAGTCAATTGATCAATTTTGATTGTATGCTGAAAAGTCAAACTTTGACTTTTTGGTCAAAATCAAGGGTCAAGATTCATTTTTCATCAAAACATGCCAAATCATGAAACTTGTTCACCAAGAAATCAAAAAATGCAAATTAGGGTTTGAAATGAAAATTTTTCATAACTTAGAATTTTTCTAAGTTATGGAAAACCCTAATTTTTTCCCAACTTTGCCCCACTTTCTCACCAAGATTCATTTGGATTCAAACAAAAGTCAAAACATGAAAGTTGTAGCTTGTTGCATAATCTACAACTTTGATTCACAAAGTTTTCCCAAATGAGGCTTGTATCTCAAGTTACAATTTTTGGAATAAGGGTACTAAACCATTCTTAACTTAGTGAAATTTTAACCTATTTTGGCAAGGTTTTCTACCTAACTTCAAGGCCATTTTCCATACACTTCCACTTGTAATTTCACTTTGCATTTCAAATATGGATTGTAGTACACATTCCAAGCTTTCCAAAATGTCCAAGAACTTCTCAAACAACCCCATGGTTAGGGAGAATCGAATTTTGCAATATGGCAAAAACTCACTTTTGATTAGGCCAAGTTACATGTTCATAGCACTATGCATTTCAATCTCAGCTTGCACAACTTGATTACAGGCCTTTTATCTCAATTACACTCATAAATTTAATGCATATTCATTGTGCCAAGACCATGTCCTTTGTGTTCTAGCATTGCATAGTGGATTAATCCCAAAATAGATAGTACAGATACAATCTGATTGGCACAAGATTATGAGCATAACACACTGATCAAGGAGGAGTTTTGCAGCATGATTAGGGGCCCTCTACATGCCTAGAACACAACTTGGCTTTTCTTGCTTAAATGTTAAGAAACATCCCATAGCATACCAGAACTTTCATCTCAACATTAGTAACCTTAAGCAAATATTGTAGACACATTTCAAACATCCTAACCAAGATGAAGCACGACCCTAAGACCATCAACACCTCCCCATTGCCAAAATCACTCTCAAACTGCAAAAACAGAGCTACCTCTGCAGATTGAGTTCTAACTCTCAATCCTTTCAAGCATTCTTGCCCAAACCACTTCAGACACCTTCCCTACCATTAATCCAAACTATCCAAAGCCTTAGAAGCAACCTGTAACTCCTCTAACCCTTTTGGCCATTTTCAGTTTTCTGATTTGCAGGTGAAGAGCTCTAGCACGATTCAAAAGGTTTCAAGACAAAGTAAAGCTTGGAATAGCATCCCTGGACATCAAGGAAGCTATACCAATCATCACCTTGCACTGAAAGCTTCTCCATTGCCAGGTAGAACCTCAACTGAACAGGTAAGTTCATGAACTCGTATCTCTCTTATTAGGCATTGTTAGCTTTAGGTTTGTGAAGATAATATGTCACATTCATAGCCCTGAACATGCCCATGTAATTATATTTCATTTATGTTATGTGTGCTGCAAGAATTTTGAGTCTGAACATGGCATAAAACTTAGGTCAGGATTTGGGAATGTCAAAATTCTCTCTCATTTCTGAGAGTTAGGATGAGTTTTTTATATCTTTGGAATCGTGATTCAATGCTTAACATTTCTTATGTTGGAAATTTGTGCAAAAGATCAAGGAATCAGGATGTTTGAACTTGGTCACAGGCACGCGTTTTTGTGAACGTTTTTTGGCTGGAGGTTGAAGAAGGGTTATCTGGGCTGGGCTTGCTTCTGAGTTACTTTTCACACCACATTTCTAATTTCACACCCACTGAGCCCAATTTGTGTATTTTATTGATTTCTTGATTTTTCTTTTTTCATTTTGGTTTATTTATTTTTCCTAATGATATTAAAAACATAAAAAAACATTTTTACACCATTTTTCTATTTTTTAGGCATTTATTTGTTTATATGGACATTTATACATAAATATATATATATACTATTATTTAAGAAAACTAAAAAATAGTGCAAATATACTTTATTTCTGATTTTTGTTTCATTTTTCTTTTGAAAATATTTTATACAAAATATACTTTTTTTTTATAAATATTAAATATTATTATTTTTATATATATAGTACTTATTTAATAAACAATAAAGATATATATATATATATATATATATATATATATATATATATATATATATATATATATATATATATATATATATATATATATATATATATATATATATATATATATATATATATATATATATATATATATATATATATATATATATATATATATATATATATATATATATATATATATATATATATATATATATATATATATATATATATATATATATATATATATATATACATATATATATATATATACATATATATATATATATATATATATATATATATATATATATATATATATATATATAGATATATATATATATATATACATACATATATATATATATATATATATATATATATATATATGTATGTATATATATACATACATATATATATATATATATATATATATATATATATATATATATATATATATATATATATATATATATATATATATATATATATATATATATATATATATATATATATATACTTAGGGTTAAAAATGCAAAATAGATACACTTTTTTTTTTATTATTAATATTTAATATAAAAATACTTTTTGTAAATATATTTCATTTTATTTTATTTTTGTACATAATAAACAAATACTTGTATTAAATTAAATAATATATATGTTACTTAATGAAAATTAGGGTTTTACCCTAAATATGAAAATATTCCAAAAATAATCCTTTTTTATTTTTATTTATTTGACATAGATAATACCTTTTTTTTTCATATACATAAAAACCTTTTTGCATTTTTGCATCTTTATTTTATTTTCCATTTAATTTATACAACCAATTACTTGTAAATATGACAAAAATGATGTAATAGCTAGGTTTAATTTCTTTGTCTAAATATCCCCCCATTTGAACATTTGTACCCCCCTTCCCATATTGTGTTGTAATAGTGTAGGAATTTTAATTTTCGCACTTTAAACGCTTCATAAATATACCATGCTAGAATTAGGGTTTGTATGCAAATAAAAAGAACAAAATAGCTTGACCTAATTTCAAGATAATCAAAGCATGAAAAATGGATAACACATATCACACTTGCACCCCCTAGGGTATTCCACTTTGTTGCCTTCAAATAAATGGGCCATATTGCATGTTAGGTCTCTTTGGGCAAAACAAACACAATTCAAATGATCATAGTCCCTCGATGACGCTTTCAAAATGTTGCCTAAACAAATGATCAAGTCCCTTAAAGAAAATTGCCCAAAGATACTTAGCACCATTGCAATTATGGTCTAAACGATGACCCGCGCCCGTCCCTTTCACATCCTTACATGAGATTGTCCACCAAATACAATGGTGGAACAAACTTATTAAAAGGGTTAAAACATAGCAATAAACTTTGAGAAATTTAGGAGTAGATAACCTCTTAGTTACTTGAATCAAAACTTGCAAAAACAAAACACTTGCCTATTTTCTAAAACCACACCTCACAACACTTTCAAAACAACTTTCAAAAACAAATGAAAACCTTTTCGAAAGACATACATCTTTGTATACATCCCCACATGGATCATTACAAAGGTTGCCACCACATTGGCTTCTTTTCAAAACATTTTCAAACCCACACACACGAGCACCATTTCAAACAATTGAAAACAAAAGGCAAGTGATCTAAGCAAGTAACTAAGAGCCCATGGATAACCATGGATAGAAAGGGTGCTAATACCTTCCCTTTCTATAATCTACTTCCCGAACCCAAGAAAACATCTCAAAGGTTTTTGCTGTGCTTTTTAAACCTTTCCTTAGGATAAAATAAAAAGTCGGTGGCGACTCTTGCTCAACCGAAACATTTGCGAAAACAAACGCAAAACCATAGTCAGTTCTCCCACCGTATCACACTTGGTTTATGGCATGGAGGGAGTCTTGCCCATTGAAGTTCAGATACCCTCTCTTCGGATTATGAAGGATGCAGGTTTGAGCGAAGATGACTGGATTCAGACCCGGCTTGATCAGCTGAACCTAATCGATGAAAAGAGACTTACTGCTATTTGTCATGGTCAGACGTATTAAAAAAGGATGATCAAGGCATTTAACAAGAAAGTCAGATGACAAGAGTATCAAGTTGGGGACCTGGTGATCAAGCGCATTATCCTACCTCAAGGTGATCCCAGGGGTAAATGGACCCCTACTTATGAAGGGTCATTTGTGGTTAAGAACATTTTCTCAGAAGGAGCTATGATTCTAACCACCATGGATGGTGACGACCTTCCTCACCCCGTCAATGCAGACATAGTGAAAAGATACTACGCATAATCAAAGACCCGCTAGGTTGACTGGCCTAGGAAAAAATAAGGGCTTCCCAGCGAACCAAAAGGGTTCGGGCAAAAATAAGGGATGAAAATGAAAAAATCTGTACACCCGGCAAGTCGAAAACCTGAAAATGCGGCTTGGGAAAAAATGGGTATCCCGGTGGACCGAAAACCCGAAAGGGAGGTCCAGGCAAAAATTAGGGATCAAAGCGTAACACTACGTCTCATTGGATCACCCTGCATCTAGACTTCGGTATCAACTATCAAGCTCGGACGACACTAATCAATTTGATCTACCTTCAACCAAGTAGCAAAGTGATGAGATGCTCGAGGGCATAAAGGCAATAGCAGAGTTGAAACCCAGTGGGATTGTTCACATAGCTGTTTTGTTTTTCACAATTTGTGTAAATTCTATCTGCTCGGCGGCGTTCTCTTACTAGGACGTCAGCCTCTTGTACAAAAACGCCTATTTACAGGCCAAACTTCAAATCAATACAATTCATTTTCAAAGAAATTTCAAACTGTTTTTTCTTTATCTGTTTTGATTTGCAAAGAACGTCTAATGTTCATTTTTGATATATGCATTTGACATTAATTGCTGCTCATGAATATTTACATGCGAAACAAAAAATGATTACGGGTAACATCAGAAACAGGGGCAATAAAAATTGACCAAACTATACAGTTGCTCTGTCCACCAGGTACAAAGGTAGATTCAGTTGAAGGATATGGTTAAGGTACTTTCACTTCCCGCAGAGTAAGACAGTAATGATAGCTCTCCCTAGCTGAGACTTGTAACTGTGAATGAATCAGTAATATTCTCCCCAAGCAGAGTTTATCTACCATCATCACTAAAAAGGCTTGATACCCCCGACAGTCTTAATATTCCCCAACGGAATATAAGAATGCTCCCCGACAGGGTACAAGATATCCCCAGTGGAGTTAAAATATTCCCAGCGCAGTCTGAAAAAGCTTCCCCGACGGAGTTGGGAGAATCATCCCCAGTAAACTCTGGAAGTTTATCCTCAGCCGAGTACAAAAATAAATCTCCCCAGCCGAGTTCAAAGGATCATTCCCAGCAGAACTCAAAGGATTATCCCCATAAGAGTCTAACAGGTTATCCCCAGTGAAGTCGCCACTGAGAGATCGTCCCCAGCGGAGTTCTTTCCTTTCACAAACAGGAGTTCCATCCCCAATAGGATTCAGTATCACCAACAACGATAATTCATCCCGACGGAATTTATCCGTGGAATCTTCAGCAGAACATCTCTTCCCCATAGAGTAATCTCCTCATCAGTTTATTCCCCCAACGGAGTCATCCTCTCCTGCAGGTTTATTCTCTTTGTTCTCCATTCCCAGCGGAAACGGAGAATCCAACTCTATTCTTCAGCAGCTATCATGGATTTATTTTCCCAGCTAGAACCATTACATTTTCATACATCATGATACATGCATATACGCATCATACCACACAATCTCATTTATTTTGAGAGCATCATTGCTGGATATATATCATGCATTTCATACATCATGACATTGCATATGACTAACACTTTACCTTTTCAGGGAAAGACGAATCAATAAACACCGTTGACTACTTATATGACCTGGTAGTCCCCTCAAAAACTACATCTATCGAGGGCTATTTCAGCGAATTCCTCAGAAAGATATCACAAGACTTTCGTCTAGTTCAGTTAAATCGATTCTAAGATTTTTCTGATTCTTATCCAGTCAAAGTTAATCCAAGACCTTCTCTGGTTCAGTCAAAACGATGCTAAGATCTCCCTGATTCTTATTCCAGTTGAAGATATTCCAAGACTTTCGTCTGGTTCAGTTAAATCGATTCTAAGATTTTTCTGATTCTTATCCAATCAAAGTTAATCCAAGACCTTCTCTAGTTCAGCCATATCAACGCTAAGATCTCCCTGATTCTTATTCCAGTTGAAGATATTCCAAGACTTTCGTCTGGTTTAGTTAAATCGATTCTAAGATTTTTCTGATTCTTATCCAGTCAAAGTTAATCCAAGACCTTCTCTGGTTCAGTCAGATCTACGCTAAGATCTCCCCGATTCTTATTCCAGTTGAAGATATTTCAAGACTTTCGTCTGGTTAAGTTAAATCGATTCTAAGATTTTTCTGATTCTTATCCAGTCAAAGTTAATCCAAGACCTTCTCTGGTTCAGTCAGATCGACGCTAAGATCTCCCTGATTCTTATTCCAGTTGAAGATATTCCAAGACTTTCGTTTGGTTCAGTTAAATCGATTCTAAGATTTTTCTGATTCTTATCCAGTCAAAGTTAATCCAATACCTTCTCGGGTTCAGTCAGATCGACGCTAAGATCTCCCTGATTCTTATTCCAGTTGAAGATATTCCATGACTTTCGTCTGGTTCGGTTAAATCGATTCTAAGATTTTTCTGATTCTTATCCAGTCAAAGTTAATCCAATACCTTCTCGGGTTCAGTCAGATCGACGCTAAGATCTCCCTGATTCTTATTCCAGTTGAAGATATTCCAAGACTTTCGTCTGGTTCAGTTAAATCGATTCTAAGATTTTTCTGATTCTTATCCAGTCAAAGTTAATCCAAAACCTTATCTGGTTCAATCAGATCGACGCTAAGATCTCTCTGATTCTTATTCCAGTCGAAGACCTCCTATCAACAATCTCCAAATGGCATGTGTAAGCCCATTCCCGACATCACCAGGCTGATACCACTTCATGCGAGTGCAAATTTCTGGGCACTCTAGTGTTCAATCATCTTCCACCTTCAGATCACGAAAGGCACGAAAGCCAATCTATATCCTCAGGTTTAAGAAGATTGAACAAGGGCAGCTGTTGTACCCCAAAATTTTCCCTCTCATGTTTCTCAAAACATTGCAAGGAAAATCTCCAAGTTGCTCAAGTTTGATCAAAAGTGGGTCAGACAAATCATCTCCTAAGGCAGTCAACCCCAAATTAGGGTTTTGTGTTGCATCAAGATCCTTGAGTCCAAATGACCTCAAATGCTCCCTAATGTCCTAATATGTTATCAAGGTCATCCATGACAAATTTCAAGCCTTGTAGAGGGAGTTTGCTCAGTTAATTGCTCAAAGGGTCCAAAAATCGATTGTGCTAGGGCAAAAGTCAACTGTGACCCAAATACAGTCAAACCTCAAGATTTTTTGTCAACATTCTCATTTTGAAGGATATTTTATCACTTGATCAAGGGTTGGTCATGATTCATCAAGGATTGCTCAAAATTCATCAAGACTCAAAAGTTGCTAAATTAGGGTTTTGTAGGAAAAGTTAACTCAACTTTGACCAAGCATAACTTTCTCATACTTTATGATAAATGACCCATCCAAAGCTCATTTTGAAGAGGATGCAATTTCATACAATCCATCTCCATACCCCAAGATCAGAAAATTCACTCACAAGAAGTTATAAATTTGGACATTATAGGTCATTTTTGAAAGTCAACAAAAACACCTTTCTTGCGAAAGCTTATAACTTGAGCATGGAATATCAAAATGAGATGCGACCAAAAGGGTTGGTTATAGGACATCTCAAGCTTTCTAAAAAGTCCAAGAACACTTCCAAAAGTTCAAAATTGAAGAAGTTATGCATTGTTGAAGTTGGGCATTTTTGCAAAATTGCCAAAAGTCAACTATCCCCAAAACTTCAAATTTTGTCAAATGGGCCCATTCTTTTCCACTTGATTTGATCTTGCCACATTGCACACGTGTCCTAGCTTCAGCCTTGTGTCCATTTATCAATTTTATTATTTTATTTGATTTTTTATTGAATTATTTCATTTTTAATCAAATTAAATCAAATAAAATCCAAATATTGATTGCTTGATATCTTTTTGGCTATTTTAGGACTGAATCATCATCATCAAGGGTATCAAACTCATATCAAGCATTTCATGTGCAAAAAGATTGAGTTTTTGACAAATTTGGCAAGTTTTCAATGGTGAATCAAATCAAATCCCATGGCATTGATGTGGAAGGATTCAAAGCATATTTGTTGACCTAATACATTCCATGATACATATAGAAGGAAAAGGCACGAAATTGAGGGTCATAGGTTGAAAGAACAGAAAGAACAAAACTTGGAAAAAGTGTGAAAAATCTTGAGTTCGAATCCACCCTTAGAGGCAAACTCAGAAGCCAAGAACGATTCCAATCAATTCCCGGGTGATCACATAACCCTCCTGGATCCCAAGCAAGCTCTCAAACACGCTCAAAAGCACTGTAAAATTAGCCCCAACAATGGCCATGGACATGACCGAAAGAGAAGGACGAACTCAACCATGTGCTTGGAATTGATTTTCATGGACTGGAATGGATTTTAGATTGAGCCAACGCATTTAGCTGCGGATCTAAATCCGCAGGTAAAGTTGCAGGGTTGGAAGGTCAGGGACGACAACGTGTCTCCCTCTGATTGGCCTGATTCAAACACGCGCGCCCTTTTTTATTTTTCTGGCATATTAATTCATTTTCTCATATTATCATTATTTTGTATATAATTAACAATTGAAACGCAATGGCTGAGTGGTGGGCGTGTATATCCAATGACCAACAAGACTTGGGTTGAATCCCAGGTCCCCCCAATTTGCATTTGTTATTTTTCTACAGGTTATCACATGCAGATCCAAGTGCATAACCTACCATACTCCCTCACTCAATCAAGCGCCAGATGGCCCAAGGCCAGATCTGGTGATCCAGGATGATGGTCCACCATGGGACCAAGTCAAAAGGCGCACATGGAATCCAAAAAGTCCACCAGACCAGTGTGTTATTAGGCCTTGGAATTGCTATTCAGACCTCCAAAAACCAGGCCCATATACCTCTATCTCTCTCTATTTTCATTTAGTTTATTTAATTGTTTTATTATATTTTTAAAATTAATTAACCAATCAATTCTTTTTCTTAATAAAATTAAAATCAGAAAAATAATATTTTTCTTCATTAAAATCAAATTTTAATTTTTTTTAATAAATATTAATTTAATTAATTTAGGCTTTAAATAGGAATAACTTTAATATATTTTTAATAATTAAAATCGATTAGACTTAATTAGATTTTTACTAACATTGATTAATTTTATTTTATTTCTTTAAATACCAAAAAATCCAAAAATATTTATTTTCATTAATTAATTAATTAATTAATTTAATAATTAACTTAGTTTAATTTCTTTCTTAATTCAAAAAATAACCAAAAAAATCTTTTCTTTAATAACAAAGGGTCAAAACCCTAGAACTTGCGCCCGATTTAATTTCCCGCACGCGATCTATTTTTCATATTGTATTTGTTCCCGGAATGTAATAGATAATTAGGACTATTTTTATCGCTTTATTTATTTTCCGCATTTAATTTTCAAAGGATTGTTTTTGGCGATGTAAATACCCGACGCCTTGTAATAGTTAGTTAAATTTCCGCAATTTAATTTCCGCAACTTATAAACTGTTAGATGTTTGATAATAGGGATGCATGACAAGAATAAATGTTTAACCTAAAATCAACATAGATAACCATTGACATGTACAAAGACAAAATAACTGAAAACAACACACTTGCACATGCGCACTCTTAGGGTACACCCCACTTGGTTGCCTTCGTACGCGGTCATTAAGTATAGGTCACTTTAGAGGTCGCCCTCTTGTCCAAAGATCATAGTCGCCTCGGAACGGTTGCCTCGGATATTGTTGCCTCAAAACAAATGATCTAAGACATTAGGGTTACCGCTAAAGCATCCTAACATTGCTTTAGTGACCGCCCGTCCCTAAATTCGAATTGACCCTTAAACTCCAACGACGGTGCTACCTACTCATCAATAGTAGGATAGAGTTGTCTAAAGGAAGATAGCATAGAACGATTCCTTTTTCGAGTAGGTAGATGGTTCTTAAGTACTTGCTCTTTCAAAGAAACAAAAACTTTTCACGCTTACACTTTTCAAACAAAGTTTTCAAAAATACTTCATATACTCTTGAGGACAGAAACAAGAGTTAAATCGAAGTTTTCAAACAAAAACTTTTTCAAACCCACAAGCACAAAGAAAGCAACATTTTGAAAATAATATGAGCAAGTATCTAAGAGCCCGTGGATAACCACAGATAGAAAGGGTGCTAACACCTTCCCTTTCTATAATCTACCCCCCAAACCTGAGAAATATCTCGAAAAAGGAATTTTTCTGTGCTTTTTTCCTTTCCTTGTTGGATAAAATAAAAGTCGGTGGCGACTCTTGCTTACCGCGACATTTTGCAAACACAAATGCAAAATGCAAACCAACATTCCAAAAAAGCAGTCAGTTCTCTCCCACCGTATCACACCAGGTACCAAACCTAAGTCTTTAAAGTCCAATCCAGGCACAACTTGGATCTCCGCAGCTTTCAGTCTATCTTCTAGTGGCTTATATTTGTCATCGGCCGGCGGGTATTGCTCATCATAAAAATCCTCGTCTTCAGAGATTTAATTGTTTCCACCCCTAGCACAGGTGCTCCTAGCATCTTCATCTTGATTTTCATCCTCTTCGGAGGAATCCTCTTCAACTTGGACTTGTCTGGCGAACCCTTTAAACCTCTTCGCCATGTTGATTACAACTTTCTTCTTTGTCTTCTTCTTCGTGACAATAAAAGACATTATTTCTTGTTTCCCCTTTGCTAAGTTGAGCAGAGTCTCTTGGAATTAGGAGTGTTGAGTCTGCAAGTCCTTGACAGTTTTCTCGAGATCCATCTTATACTGAAATAAATAGTAAAAAGATGAGAAAACTTGTGTCAAAAAACCTGCTTATGATATAATGCATGTTACGTTAATGCAATGCTTTCAAGGATTTTAAGAAATTTAAATTTTCTAGACAAAGAGAAGACGACAAACATTAATTGTATTAATAAATTCAGGAATTACAAATGCCTCTCGGGCTTACAATGGAAGAAACAAAAAGGTTTCAAAAATGATACAAAATAAACTCCTAAAACAAAAAGGACTCAAGCTTTCCATGGGTGTATCCTCTTTGGTGCAATGTAGGCATTCAAACTTCGCTCTTCATGAAATTTCCTTGTGAGCTCCAAAACCTTCTTATCGCTTGCGTAGAATTGTGCTTCAAAGGTGTCTCGTTGCCCTTTGAGTTGAATCCATAATCTTTGCAATTCCTTGAAGTCAGTAGGCATGTCAGGATGAAGAAGGGTGTAAGGGGTGTCTCCCTCAGCAACGGGCTCCATAATCATAGGTAGGATGGCTGGGTAAGGCATCATGAGGCTTTGAGCACGAGTTTGTACCCACTTGAGGTAAGGCTCAAGAGGGATAGAATTTTTATGCCCCAAATTCTTGCTATCCACCTTGTTTATCATTCTCCAAGCTCGTACAAACCTTTGATGATAGCCTTGGACGTCGCCTTTGTAATTGAATACTAAGCCTTCGATGAGCGCATCATAGGGACGATCTCTTCACGCATACCCAAGCTGTCGTAATGCAAGAGAAGGGTTATAGGTAATACCTCCCCTAATGCCCAGGAGTGGAACATTAGGGAACCCACAATGGTCAATGATGGTAATATCCTCCAAAGATCATGAACACCAATGAATATCCGAGTGTGAGAGCGACATCATCCTTTGAGACCATGTCAAGCCTTGTTCGTTCTTCAATTTTGATCGGGGTAGGTGCAAAATAAACCGCCTAGATAATAATGGAATACAACACAAAAGATCCCCTCTCTTCTTCATGGTGCGAGTGTGAAAACAATGTAGGATGTCTCCAAGTAGCGTAGGCACGAGATTACAAAAGAGAAAACCCTTGACGACATTCACATCTACGAGTTGGTCTGGATTGGGGAATAGAACCAAACCATGGATAAGAAGGGCCAAGACATCTTTAAAAGCTTGAAAATCCATATCTTCTCAAAACAATCGAGCCTTCTCCAACAGAAACTTAGCTAAAAAACCCTTAACTACATTCCTTGTTTCCCAATTTTCCATAATGTCGAATCTCTTCAAATGCAAGGCTTTAGCAATAACTCCAGGCTCTAGAGTTTCCTCTAAACCGGTGAATGGTATTTGATCAAGCACATGCACTCTTAGTAGTTGAGAGAATTCTTCCAATGTAGGCACCAATTGGTAGTCGAGGAATGTGAAGCAATGATGTATATGATCAAAGAACTGAAAAAGCACACACATCATTTCTTCTTGAAAGCTTGAGGTAGCCAAGTTGAGAAGTCGACCATATTTCTTGGTGAAGGGAGAATCTTTAGGCACCCTTGATGCTAGCTCTTAAAGTTGAGGAGGAACTTTCACAAAGTTGACTCGGTTGGTATTTCTATAAGTGGAAGCCATGCCCTATAAAACATAACAAAGATAAATTCCTGAATCCTTGAAATGGTTAGTGAGAATGCTTATGATGTTTATGATGTCATGAATAAATAATCACAAAAAAGCACACAAGGATCTTAGGTTTAGGCTTGCATGGGTTTGACAGGCAAATACCCTCTTGAAGTTTAGTTGGTTTAACTTATCCTAGAAAGTAACCAAGTTCTAGGGAATCTCAATATCACTGATCTTTCTTCATCAGACATTATTTTAGAACTATCAATCTTTTCTTGTGGCCAAAATATCCCGAAAGTCTGATCTCAATGAGTGTAGCATCGAGTATCAACCAATCTTCAGCTTTGCACCAAAGTCGGCTATTTCACTACTTCCTAATGGCCAAGTTGTTCAACTAAAGGTTCTACGGTCAGTTAGTGCTTCATGACACCATACAAAAACCATGTATTCTCCTTGATTTAACACAAGGGATACCGATACCAAAAAATGTGTCACACTAACGTAGCCATTGTTTCAACCATATCGGTCTATGTCGTACAGTCTCCATAATCTATTGCTACTTACCTAATAATGCCCTCAGATTCGGGTAGAGGATATATACAAAACCCAAACACCCTTTTAAGAGTAAAGCAAGGAAGTCAAAAAATGGAAGCATTTAAATGTGATCTAGTCTCTAAGGTAACCCCACTTTTAAGTTTGTCCCCAACAGAGTCGCCAGTTCTGTAATACAGTGGGAGAACTGACTTGAGTGTTTTGCGTTCTATCACAATTGTTGTGGATAGCAAGAGTCGCCACAGAATTTTCTTTTATACAATAAAGGAAAGGTTGAAAAGAACAGGAAAGACCTTTTAAGATATTTTCTTGAGTTCGGGGGGGGGGGGGGGGGAGGTTATGAAAAGGGAAGGAGTTAGCACCCTTTTCATCCGTAGTTATCTATGGGATCTTAGTTGCTAGTTGTTGTACCCCAAAATTTTCCCTCCCATATTCCTCAAGATATATCAAGAATCATCTTCAAATGGTTCAAGATTTCTCAAGGGTTGCACAATCAAACCACCTCCTAAGCCAGTCAAAATTAGGGTTTTGGTTCTTTCAAGGAATTTGAGGTTTTCAATGGCCCAATCAAGTCTCATAGGCTCATATACATCCTCAAGCATCTACATGTCAAGTTGCAAGACTCACAATGCCAAATTGCACAGTCAAAAGCTCCATTTCCTTCACAGTCAACTACAGGGGCAAAATGGTCATTTTACAGTCAAAAGTCAAGATTTTTGGTCAACATCTTATTTTGAGCCCACAATCATCATTTGATCAAGCCTTGATCATGATTCCTCAAGCATGGCTCAAAAATCATCAAGATGCAAAAAGTTACTATTTTTGGACAGTAGAAAAGTCAACTGTATCTTGACCAGGGCATAACTTTTTCATGTTTCATCAGAAAAATCCCATCCAATGCTCATTTTGAAGGGGATGACATTTCCTACAACTCATCTTCACATTCCAAGTCCAAGAAATGCTCTCACAAAAAGTTATCAATTTCTACATTATAGGTCAATTTCAAAAGTCGACAAAAATGCACTTTAAGTCAAAGACCATAACTTGATATTGGTAAATCCAAATGACATGGGACCAAAGACATTGGTTAGAGGACTTCAAGACCTTTCCAAAATGTCCAAGAACATGTTCATATGATCAAAATTGAGCAAGATATGCATTGGAGAAGTTGGGAAATTTTTGTGAATTTGCAAAAGTCAAGTTTGCTCAAAATACCTTATTTTTGCTAATGGGCCTCAAATTCCTTCTTGAAACTTTATTCAAAGCTTATGCACGACCCATTGAGATTATTTGAATTTATTTTCTTATTTTTTATTAATTAATTGGATTTTTAATTAATTTTAATTCATTTAATTAATTTAAATTGTAGGAAATTCAAAGATATGGTTTTTCAATCTTTTTTTGAAGCAAAAATGACCTAATCAAGCTGGCAAATTCGTGTGCAAATCAAAGGGACAAAAATCTCCAAGTTTGGCAAGTTTTTCCAATCAAAAAGATTCAAAAATATTTGATTTTCAATCAAATATTGAATCATTATTTCATGGATCTTTTCCCAAGGATTTAACCTAATTTTCTTCCTCTATAAGTACACAAGTGAACCCTAATACATTGGACGTGAAATTGCTGCAACCAAAGCCATAACCATATTGACTTTTTTCAAGAAAATTTCCAAAATTGTTTTCTATATTCCAGGGACATTCAAAGCAATTGGTTGATTCTAACACCTTGCAGGGGTTCCCATGAACGTATAGCAATTAAATTCACACGCTAAAGCTCAAGGAATCCAAGGAAACAGTTTCACGGTTTGAACATCTTTTCCAGAATTGCAACTCATCATTCATGTGCATTTGACATATTTTATTGGTTGTTTTGTGTTAATAGGGACCATACGATGCTTTTGGCATAGGTTAATTGGATTAAAACGTCCTAAATCACAAGTTGCCATGTTCAAATTCTAGGGTTCATAAGCCTTCGAATTGGGGCTTTACAATACAGGAATAATTAGGGTTCATAACGCATATGGTTGAATTCAGGAGACTCATACGAACACGCAGGGACCATCGCAACATATTTATATTCAGCATAGACCTATTCGCTATTTTTCCTTTTTGCAGTTTGTGGGGGTTAAAAACCCCCGCTATCTAACCTTGTTTCTTGAAGTTTCAGCGAAGACGATGATGAGTTGTTAACATGCTATTGGACCATTCAAAAATAAGCGCGCGTTTTCTTTTTATGCAGCATACTGTTTGATTTTCTAATATAATGATTACTTTGTATTATAATATCAAATGCAAGCGAATGGTGTAGTGGCTAGTGAGCTGGCTGGTGATCATTGGGACCTGGGTTCGATTCCCAGGTCCACCCCAAATACTCCTATATTATTTTGTTTAATATATTCACATGCAGGCAGTCCAAGAGGGTTCCACCATGCACTCTCATATCCCAGGCGCCATGTGGCTTCAAGCAGCCATCTAATGGCCATGATGGAGTGATTACCATACTCCTGGTCAACCCTGCGCGTGGACAATTCCCCAAGGTCAAACAGGCTGGAGAGCTTAATGGGCCAGATTTCCAAACAAACCTCCTCTTTGGGCCAACACCCCCCTAGTTCATTCATAATTTTATTTTTATTTTCTTTTTATTTTCTTTTACTAATTATTTTTACTAATTATTATTATTTATTTAATTAACTTAATTAATATTTTTCATAATAAATTCAGACAACTAAAAAATGTAAATATTTTTATTATTATTATTATTTATTAATTTCACTTTATTATTTTGTAAATAAATACTAACAAATCAATTTAGCTTAATTAGGTTTAATTTTGACATTTTCACAATAAATAAAATAAATTAGAATTAGGGTTTTTTACTAACTTTTGACTTTATTTTATTTTATTTTCATTAAAAACATAAAAAACATTCTTTTTTATTTAATTAATTAGAATTAGGTTTAAATAAATGCAAAAAAGACCAAAATTCATTCTTTTCTCAAAAAAGGGTCAAAACCCTAAGGACTATCCCGATGCAATTTTGTTTCGCGCATATTTATTCTTGATTATTATTTTGATCATATTTATGTAATTGCTCCGAGAATGTAATAGATAATTAGGACTTTTATCGCTTTCTTTAATTTTCTCGCAATTTACTTTTCAAAGGGTTATGTTTTTGGCGATGTAAATACCCGACGCCTTGTAATAGCGTAGATTTACTTTCCACAATTTACTTTCCGCACAATTATTAACTGTTAACTATGCATGACAAGACTTGCCTAAAAAATAAAATCAAAACGTAGCTCACCATAACTTGTGCAAAGATAATCTTAACATGAAACTTGACACACTCGCACATGCCACTCCTAGGGTACGCCTCACTTGGTTGCCTCGACGTGGTCATTGAGTATAGGGTGTTTTAGAGGTGGCCCTCCTGTCTAAAGATCCAGTTGCCTCGAAACGGTTTCCTAGGATAAAAAAGGATCTAAGACATTAGGGTTACCGCTAAGGCGTCCTACTATTGCTTTGGTGACCACACATGTCCCTATAATCGAATTGACCCGAATAACTCCAACGACGGTGCTACCTACTTCTCAATAGTGGGATAGTACTGTCTAAAGGACTCTTACACAGCTTAATTCCTTAGAGTAGGTAGATTTCTCCTGGGTACTTGCTCTTTCAAAACAAAAAAAATAACTTTTCGCACCTACACCTTCAAAAACGTTTTCAAACAAACACTTCATACACTCTTGAGGACTGATACAAGAGTTACCTAGAAGTTTTCAAAATGAAACTTTTTCAAAACCCACAAACACAAGAAAAGCAAACAATTTTTGAAAACATAGTGAGCAAGTACCTAAGAGCCCGTGGATAACTACGGATAGAAAGGGTTCTAACACCTTCCCTTTCTATAATCTACCTCCCGAACCGAGAAATATCTCGAAAAGGAATTTTGTTGTGCTTTTGTCCTTTCCTTGTTGGAGAAAATAAAAGACGGTGGCGACTCTTGCTTACCGCGACATTTTTCAAAACGCAAACGCGAACCAACATTCCAAAACAATCAGTTCTATTCCCACCGATCACAGAACTGGAGACTCTGCTGGGGAGTTTTAATAAGTGAGGTGTACCTTAGGATTAGACCACTCTTGTTTTCAATTGCTTACTTTGTTTGCTTTAATATTGTGGGTTTGTTTTGGAGTTTCATAGATCCTAACCCAGATCTGGGGATACCCTTTTAGAAGTAGCAACAAACTGTGAGGGAACTGTGCGGGGTATACCGACACGGTTGAAGCAGTTGCTACATTGATGTGGCACTTTGGTGAGTACCGGTAACCCTTGAGTCAAGTAAAGGAGAGTACGGGGCCGCCGCGTGGTGTCGTGAAGCATCAACTGACCTTAGGAACCTTACTTGACCATCCTGGCCTCTTTAGGGGTAGTGAGATGACCGACTTTGGTGCAGTCCGAAGTTGGTAGATACTCGATACTACACTCATTGAGGGTTGTTTTCTTGGAATATTTTGATCGCCAGTTCAGTGGCTAAATCAAGACAATGAACATAGAAAACA
This sequence comes from Vicia faba, assembly GCA_948472305.1. Taxonomy (NCBI): domain Eukaryota; kingdom Viridiplantae; phylum Streptophyta; class Magnoliopsida; order Fabales; family Fabaceae; genus Vicia; species Vicia faba. The sequence continues at coordinate 1,252,556,907 of OX451736.1, forward strand.
ATCCAATGATATTGAGCTCCTTAGAACCCAGTTACTTTTGATAGGACAGGTTTTGAGCCCACCAACTTCAAGAGGGTAGTACCTAAACTTCATGTTGGCCTAAACTCTAAGGGCTATCTGGTGTGACTTGTGTGCCTTATCATGTTTGCTTTTTGTGAATACTTGTGGTGTGTCCTTATCATAACATCATAACATCATAAAGCATCATATGCATTTACTAACCACTTCAAGGGTTCGAATCTTCATCTTTGTTCTTGTTTTGTAGGACATGAAGACTATCCGCAGGAGAACAATTCAGGTCAACCTTGTAAGGGTCCCTCCTCAGCTTAAGGAGCTTACTTCCAGGATTCCCGAGAACTCTTCCTTCAGTGAAAGGCATGGTAGACTACTTAGCTTGGTCAACACCAACATTGAAGAAGATATGGTGAAAGTGTTGTTCCAGTTCTTTGACCCCTTGCACCACTGTTTTACTTTCCCGGATTATCAATTGGTGCCTACTTTGGAAGAGTTTTCTCAACTTCTGAAGGTTCCTATTCTTAGTCAACTACCCTACCACGGTACAGAGAAGGAACCAAAACTTGAAGAGGTTGCTCAAGCATTACGTCTGCAACCATCTGACATCAAGGGGCATTGGGAAATCAGAAGTGGTATCAAAGGATTCTTGGCAAAGTTCCTGTTTGAGAAGGCCCAAGAATGTTGGAATTCTCTCGATCTACAAGCCTTTGAAGAATTTGTGGCACTCCTTGTCTATGGGTTGGTCTTGTTCCCAAATCCTGATCAACTTATAGATATAAACGCTGTCAAGATTTTTATGTCCAGGAATCCTATACCTACGTTGCTTGGGGACATCCTCCACTCATTTTACACTCGAACAATGAGAAAAAGAGGTGTTCTCATGTGCTGCACTCCTCTCCTGGCAAGGTGGTTTATTTCGCACCTTCCACAATCAGTTTTGAAGAACGAGCGGGGTTTAAGGTGGTCACAACGGTTAATGACTCTTACACATTCTGATATACATTGGTGTTCTCGGTCCAGAGAAAATGTTACTATCATTGATCGTTGCGGAGAATTTCCTAATGTTCATTTACTTGGAATTAGAGGAGGCATCACCTACAACCCATGTCTGGCTTTGAGACAGTTTGGATATGCTAGGAGGGATGGCCCTCATGACATGTTGATTCCTGACATAGTTTTTGACTTCGACAACGATGCACAAGGACTCCGCCAGAGATTCATCAGGGCTTGGAGGATGCCTAACAGGGTTGATAGTAAGACACTGGGGCACAAGAATTCCATCCCCCTTGAGCCTTACCTCAAGTGGGTACGAGCCCGCTCCCAGAAGCTTATGATGCCATATCCTCACATTCTCCCCGTGATCAAAGAGCCTGTTTTGGAAGGAGAAGTGCCATACACCATTCTACATCATGACATGCCAACATCATGGGAGGAAATGCAAAAGAGCTGGATCCAACTCAAGGAAGAGCGGAATTCTCTTGAAACCAGTTTACATGCCAGTGAGAAGAAGGTCTTGGAGCTCACACGCCTACTTCACGAGGAAAAGACCCTCAACACTTGCATCGCTCCAAAGAGGATGCGCAGTGTCTTTTGGCATTAAGTATTTTGTAATGTTTTGCCCATGAGGCCCTGATGTACTGAACAGATTATTTATTAATATAACGGGTGTTCCTTTTTGTCTACAACGAATTTGAACTTTCGAACCCTTGAATGCATTGCATAAATAACATACCATGCATCATATGCATAGCAGGTACCCCCTTTTTACAGGTCACTTATCTTCTTCGCTGTTTATTTCAGCAATCATCATGTCTTCTGAACCTACTACTGAACAAGCTATCAAGGCCCTCCAGGCCCAGAACGCCCAGTTCCAAGAGTTGGTCATGAGCTTAGCCCAGGGTCAACAGGAGTTGAAGACTCTGATTCTGAAGAAGAAGAAGAAGAGGACTGTGCTGTTTAACACCGGACGCAGATTCGGGAATGGACTACAAAATGAGGCTGATCTGGCTACTTCCTCTGCAGGGAAGGAAAGTCCCCAAGAGAGAAGGGTTCCTAGTCCCGTGGTCTCCAACAACGAGACAGATTACAATGATGAATAGTACCCTCATGCGGAGGATAGGTACAAACAGCTGGAGGACCGCCTAAGTGCTATGGAGATTCAACATGTGCCTGGGTTGGACTTTGGAGACCTAGGCTTATCCTCTGGGGTGGTGATTCCCCATAAGTTCAAGGCGCCTACTTTTGCAAAGTACGACGGAGCTTCCTGTCCTAAGCTGCATCTCAGATCATATGTAAGGAAGATCCAACCTTACACTGCTGACAAGAATTTATGGACCCATTTCTTCCAGGATAGTCTTTCAGGGACTCAACTCGAATGGTTCTATCAGCTGGATGGAGCCAACATTTGAAACTGGGAGGACTTGGCTACTGCGTTTTATAAGCAGTATCAGTATAATTCCGACCTCGCTCCTACGCGTACCCAACTCCAGGGTATGTCACTAGGGACGGGTGAAGGATTTAAGGAGTATGCGCAAAAGTGGAGAGACCTGGCTGGAAGGGTGCAGCCACCTCTAACTGACCGTGAGCTCGTGGATATGTTCCTGGGGACCCTGTCTGGTCCTTTCTTCAACCATCTGATTGGGAATTCTTCTGCTGGGTTTATAGATCTGATCTTAACTGGTGAGAGGATAGAAGATGGTATCAAGTCTGGGAAGATACAGAAAGGTGCCTCCTCGAGCACTGAAAAGAAGCCCTTCAAGAAAGAATCTAGTGCTGTTTATGGTTCGAAGAGACAGAATAAACCGGAACGCCGCCAAGCTGTCAACGTGGTGGTTATTTCAAAGCCTGCTGCTGCTCCTCAGCAATATAACCAAACAAGGGGTAAGAGACCCAGAAGGCAGTTCACTCGACTCAGTATGACTTTGTCCCAGATACTGCTGCAACTACTGTCAACCAATCTGGTAACTATAAAAGAAGCTCCGAAAGTAGTGAACACAACATCTCCAAAGTACAATCCTAACGCCCGCTGCGCTTATCACTCTGACAGCCCGGGGCATACTACGGATGATTGTTGGGCTCTGAGGAATAAGGTTCAGGACCTTATTGATGCTAAAGAGATAGAGTTCGAGGCGCCCGAAAGGCCCAATGTTGTGACTGCTCCCATGCCCAAGCATGGAGTGAATGCTGTAGAAGAGACCTGTATGTAGCCTCTGTGGATGATATTGTTACTCCGCTATTGACTGTCAAAAGGAACCTGTTTCTAGCCGGTTTATTTCCGGGATGTAGTAAAGGTTGCCATCTATGTTCTGTTTCACCTGCTGGTTGTCCTTTGTTGAAGTCAGGCATCCAAAACCTGATGGATAACAAAGAGATCTTGTTCGAGAAGATTGTTGTTCCTGCTACCCCTACTGAAGAAGTGTCCATTGTTACTATTTTCAACAACTCTCCTAAGGCTCCCTCAAAGAAGCCTGTCAAAATCATGCCTGCTCAGAAGATTGCTCCTATCATCATCACTGTTCCGGGGCCCCTCCCCTATACATCCGACAAAGCTGTCCCGTGGCACTATGGGGCAGATGTTTATGTGCTTGGAGTTAAACAAGAGTTTGATACTAGTACCGGTGTCACCAACATCACCGGGCCTGCTAAAGTCACTCGCAGTGGCAGGCTCTTCTCACCAGATATTGCGACACCAACTATCCAGAGACCTATTGTCATCACACCTGCAAGTGTGCCCACTTCCCTGCCTGACCAAGTTCCTATTTCTACCCCTGTTGCCGAGTCATCTAACGCTCGGGGCAAAGGGATCGCTACTGATATGCCTGTCCGGACGGAGGCACCAAAGACAACCACTGTTGAAGCTTCCAAGCAGGAGATGGAAGAGATTCTCAAGATTATCAAGAAGAGTGATTTCAATGTAGTTGAGCAGCTGGGGCACACCCCATCTAAAATTTCTATGCTATCACTATTGTTGTGTTCAGAGGCCCATGCCAAGGCTCTGATTACCTTTCTGAAGACGGCCCATGTGCCACAAGAAATGTCAGCTGATCAATTCACCGATTGTGTGGCCAACTTAACTGCTGATAATGGTTTGGGTTTCTCCGACGCTGATCTGACTGCTAAGGGTAGGAACCATAACGATGCCCTGCATGTCTCCATTGAATGAAGTGGCACTACTCTTGCCCATGTGCTGGTTGGCACTGGTTCCTCGTTAAACGTATTTCCCAAGAAAGCTCTAGACAGGCTGGATTGTGAGGGTTTAGAGCTCAAGCCAAGTAACATTGTTGTCCGGGCCTTTGACGGGTCCAAAAGGATGGTGCATGGTGAAGTTGACATTCCAATCAGGGTTGGCTCTCAGGTCTTTGACTCTACATTTTATGTGATGGATATCCGACGATCCTACTCTTGTTTGCTGGGTCGTCCTTGGATCCATAAGGCTGGAGTTGTGACCTCCACACTACATCAGAAGCTGAAATACCCGGTCAGAGGGAAGATTGTTACAGTTCAGGGGGAGGAAGAGTATATGGTCAGCCATCTAAACTCGTTCCGGTATATAGAGATGGATGGGGAATTCATTGAGACCCCCTTTCAACACTTTGAAGAGGTTCCTCAAACACTGGCGTCAGCTGAGACTGTGACTGAAGATTCTCCTTTGAAGATGGCTTCCTTAAAGGATGCCCGGGCTGTTATTGAGAAGGGTGAGTGCGCAAACTGGGGCCGACTTCCTGATTTTACTCCGAAGACTGACAAGTTTGGTTTGGGTTTCACTGCAGAAGCTCAGAGGGTTGTTCGTAAGGCAAGGATTGGAAGACCTCCCGTGTTCATCACCAACTCGGGAGTAAATGCTATTGAAGACGACGTGGAGGAATCCGAATTTGACAGCTGGATCTACCCAACGACCAACGATGGACCAAGCAACTGGACTGCGAAAGATTTCACACCTATTACTTTTGTCACTCAGTAATGAACTCCTTTGTTTTGAATTTGTAACAAACAATAATCTGAAACTTTATGGCCCGGTGTCTTACCCGGGGCACCGTGGCTTCATTTGTGAGGGCTTTTGTGTGTCATTTTCATATATCATTAATAAAAGCATTGGACATTTTTTGCATTTCAAATCTTGCGCTCCTTGTCTTTCTTTATTATATATTGCAAAACAGCTATATTTACACACACTCACATATACAGGTCCCAATCCACTATGGATCTCACTGGTAACGACTCTGCTACTTCCAGTTATGACTTCGAAAATCCGATCAACTTAGCCGAAGACGAAGGTGAAGATGATTGCAAAGTGCCTGGTGAGCTTGCAAGACTGTTACTCCAGGAAGAGAGGGCCATTCAGCCACATGAAGAGCTAGTGGAAACGGTAAATCTAGGTACTGAGACAGACAAAAAGGAAGTCAAGATTGGTGCAAATCTGGAGTCTAGTGTGAAACAACGGTTGATTCAGATGCTACATGACTATGTGGAAATCTTTGCCTGGTCTTACGAAGACATGCCCGGGTTGGATACCGACATTGTGGTTCATCACCTGACTACCAAGGAAGAATGCCCTCCGGTAAAATAGAAGGTCCGCCGTATGCGTCCAGAGATGTCCGAGAAAATCAAAGCTGAGGTCATGAAACAATTTGATGCCGGTTTTCTAGCAGTGACTTCTTACCCTCAGTGGGTCGCTAATGTGGTTCCAGTGCCGAAGAAGGATGGTAAGGTCCGAATGTGTGTTGACTATAGGGATTTGAACAGGGCGAGCCCTAAGGATGATTTCCCTCTGCCTCACATCGATGTTCTGGTTGACAACACTACTCAGCATAAGGTATTCTCCTTCATGGACGGGTTCTGCGGTTACAATCAGATCAAGATGGCTCCTGAAGACATGGACAAAACCACTTTTGTTACTCAGTGGGGAACCTTTTGCTACAAGGTCATGCCTTTTGGGTTGAAGAATGCTTGGGCAACCTACCAACGTGCCATGGTTGCTTTGTTTCATGACATGATCCATCATGAGATAGAAGTATATGTCGATGATATGATTGCAAGGTCCCAAACTGAGGAGGAACATCTTGACCATCTGCAGAAGCTGTTTGACCGGTTGAAGTTATACAAGCTGAGATTAAACCCAAACAAGTGCACCTTCGGGGTGAGATCTGGAAAACTGCTAGGCTTCGTCATGAGCGACAAAGGTATTCAAGTGGACCCTGCCAAGGTGAAAGCCATACAAGAGATGCCAGTTCCCAAGACAGAGAAAGAATTCAGAGGCTTTCTAGGACGTCTGAACTACATTGCCCGATTCATCTCGCACCTAACTGCTACCTGTGAACCAATCTTCAAGCTACTGAAGAAAGATCAAGTAGTACGTTGGAACGATGAATGTCAGACCGCTTTAGAAAGAATCAAAGAGTATCTCCAAGAACCACCCATTCTTATGCCACCGGTTGAAGCGAGACCTCTAATCTTATACTTGACAGTACTTGACAACTCAATGGGGTGTGTGCTGGGGCAGCATGACGAGTCTGGCCGAAAAGAGCACGCCATTTATTACCTTAGCAAAAAGTTTAACGACTGTGGGACCCGATACTCACTGCTCGAGAAAACTTGCTGTGCTTTGGTATGGGCTGCTCGCCGGCTGAGACAGTATATGTTGACTCACACCACTCTGTTGATTTCAAAAATGGATCCAATCAAGTACATCTTCGAAAAGCCTGCCTTGTCCGGAAGAATAGCAAGATGACAGATGATCTTGACAGAATATGACATCCAGTACACGACTCAGAAAGCAATCAAGGGAAGTGTATTGGCAGACCATTTGGCACATCAGGCAGTGGATGATTACCAGTCGATGAACTTTGAGTTTCCAGACGAGAATATCATGGTAGTGACTGATTGTGAAGTACCTGGACCGAATGAAGGACCTGAGGAAGGATCCCGATGGTCTATGCACTTTGACGGAGCCTCAAACGCTTTGGGTAATGGTATTGGCGCTGTGATCATATCTCCAAAAGGCACTCATACTCCACTTACCGCCCGACTATGTTTCAACTGCACCAACAACATGGCGGAGTATGAAGCATGCATCATGGGTCTTCGAGCTGCAATTGACCTAAGGATCAAGTTTCTGAGTGTCTTTGAAGATTCCGCTCTCGTGATCAGTCATATCAAAGGCGAGTGGGATACGAAACACCCAAATCTTATTCCTTACAAGGAGTATGTATTGACGTTGATCCCCCATTTCGAGGAGATAACTTTTAAACATTTCCCAAGAGAGGAGAATCAGTTGGCGGACGCGTTAGCTACGATGTCTTCTATGTTCAAATTCAAATGGGACAATGAGGCTCCCGGATCATTATTTGGAAGTTGGATGAACCTGCACATTGCTGTGATGTTGAGACCGAAGAGGTAACAGAAAAACCCTGGTATCATGAAGTAAAGAGGTACTTGGAAGCTCAAGAATACCCCGAGGGCGCATCTGTTAATGACAAGAAGTTTCTGAGAAGATTCGCGGCAAAGTTCTTCCTCAGTAATGACATTCTCTACAAACGAAACCATGATTCAACCTTACTGCGTTGTGTGGATAAGACTGAAGCAGAAAGGATCATGGAAGAACTGCATGAAGGTACCTTCGGAACTCATTCCAGTGGACATACCATGGCAAAGAAAATCCTTCGGGCGGGATATTACTGGTCCACAATGGAAGCTGATTGTTACCAATATTCTCGGACGTGTCACAAATGCCAAATCTATGCTGATAAGGTGCACATTCCTCCAGTTCCTCTGAACGTCTTGACAGCACCTTGGCCTTTTGCAATGTGGGGCATTGATATGATCGGCGAGATCATACCTACGGCATCCAACGAACATCGTTTCATCCTGGTAGCAATTGATTACTTTATGAAGTGGGTTGAAGCAGCTTCCTTCGCTATGGTAACCAAGAACGTCGTGGCACGGTTCATTCGGCACAACCTGATCTGTCGATACGGTGTACCTGAGAGGATCATTACGGACAATGGTACCAATCTTAACAACAATATGATCACTGAGCTCTGCGAGCAATTCAAGATACAGCACCATAACTCTTCTCCCTACCGGCCGAAGATGAATGGGGCTGTAGAAGCGGCTAATAAGAACATCAAGAAGATTGTGCAGAAGTTGAAAGTGACGTACAAAGATTGGCACAAAATGTTACTGTTTACTCTTCATGGGTACCGTACCTCGGCAAGGACGTCAACAGGGGCAACACCCTTTTCCTTGGTCTATGGCATGGAGGCAGTCTTGCCTATTGAAGTTCAGATACCCTCTCTCCGGATAATGAAGGATGCAGGTTTGAACGAAGATGACTGGATCCAGACTCGGCTTGATCAATTAAACCTGATTGACGAAAAGAGACTCACTGCTATTTGTCATGGTCAGACGTACCAAAAACGGATGATCAAGGCATTTAACAAGAAAGTCAGACGGCAAGAGTATCAAGTCGGAGACCTGGTAATCAAGCGCGTCATTCTACCTCAAGGTGATCCCAGGGGAAAATGGACCCCCACGTACGAAGGGCCGTTTGTGGATAAGAACATCTTCTCAGGAGGTGCGATGATTCTAACCACCATGGATGGTGACGACCTTCCTCACCTCGCCAATGCAGACATAGTAAAAAGATACTACGCATAATTAAAGACCCGCTAGGTTGACACACCTAGGCAAAAATAAGGGCTTCCCGGCGAACCAAAAGGGTTCGGGCAAAAATAAGGGATGAAATGAAAAAATCTGTACACCCGGCAAGTCGAAAACCTGAAAAGGCGGCTTGGGCAAAAAAGGGTATCCCGGTGGACTGAAAACCCGAAAGGGAGGTCTAGGCAAAAGTTAGGGATTAAAGCGTAATACTATGTCTCATTGGATCACCCTGCATCTAGACTTCGGTATCAACCATCAGGCTCAGACGGCACCTATCAATCAGCTTCATCTCTAACTAAGCAGCAAAGTGATGAGAGGCTTGAAGACATAAAGGCGATAGCAGAGTTGGAACCCAGTGGGATTTTTCACATAGATGTTTTGTTTTCTTTCCACAAAATTGTATAAACTCTATGTTGTTCGGCGGCGTTCTCTTACTAGGACGTCAGCCTCTTGTACAAACGCCTATTTACAGGAAAATTTCAAAATCAATACAAACTCACTTTTCAGACAAATTGCCAATTGTTTTTCCTTTATCTGTTTTGTTTTGCAAAGAGCGTCCAATGTTCATTTTTGATATATGCATTTGACATTAATTACTTCTCATAAATATTTGCATGCGAAACAAAGGACCAATTACGGGTGACATCAGAAACAGGGGAAATAATAATTGTCTAAGTGGTTTAGTTGCTCTGTCCACCAAGGTACCAAGGTAGGTTCGGCTGAAGAATGTAACCAGGATACCTTCACTCCCCGCAGAGTAAGACAAGATTCAGCAGTACTCTCCCCGAGCAGAGTTGGTCTCCCATCAGCCCGAAAAGGCACGGTATCCCTAGCAAGTCAGCAACACTTTCCCCAAGCAGAGTTAGGCTACTGTCAGCCCTAAGGAAGTTGGATATCCCCAGAAGATCTCAATATTCTCCAGCAGAGTATACAGATATTCCTCAGCAAGCATCCCCGACAGTATTATTATTCCTCGACAGAAATATAAGATTGTTCCCCGGCAGAATACAGACATCCCAGTGGAGCCATTTCCCCAGTACAGTCCAAAAGTTTCCCAAGGAGAGTTGAACCATCTCCCCAGTAGATTCTGGAAGCTTGTCCCCTGCAAAGTACAAATATCTCTCCCCGGCCATATTCAGAAGGTTATCCCCCACCAGAGCCTAACTGGGTTATCCTCAGCAAATTACAACGGAAAGATCGTCCTCGGCGAAGTTCTTCCTATCCCCAGCGGAGTTCATCAAATACCCCAACAGAGCTTATCGATGGAATCCCCAGCGGAGTTATCAATTCTCAACGAAGTATCTCTTCCCACAGAGTAATTCCCCGCAGAGTAATATCTTCGCCAAGTTTATTCCCCAATGGAGTCATCTTCTCCTACCGGTTTATTCTTGCAATCATCATCCCCAGCGGAAACGGATAACTCTACTCTTCAACATCAGCCCAGGATTTAACAAGCTCCCGGCATTCGTCAAGGATTTATTTTCCAGACGAAAATACATTCATAAACAATTCACATTTCATATCTCCTATTTACATACATGATAAAGTGCATACGACACGATCTCATTTATCTTTGAGAACATCATGACATCATGCATTCCATACATCATGACATTGCATACGACTAATGCTTTCCTTTTCAAGAAAAGGTCAATCAAAAGATATTACCATCACCTTTTGAAGTTCCAGATTTGATACCTGTATCTAGCCAGGGCATATCTGTGATCGATTGATTGTAAATCTATACCTGTATCTAGCCAGGAAAGTATCTACATGAAGAGATTGAAGATCAACACCTGTAATAGGCCAGGAAATTATCTTTCATTCTCAGGTTAGAGGTCTACGCCTGTATCCAGCCAGGAAAGCTATCTCGATCAACCTTTTGAAGTTCCAGATTCGATACCTGTATCTAGCCAGGGCATATCTGTGAGCGACTGATTAGAGGTCTGTGCTGTATCCAGCCAGGAAAGCTATCTCGATCAACCTTTTGAAGTTCCAGATTCGATACCTGTATCTAGCCAGGGCATATCTGTGAGCGACTGATTAGAGGTCTATGCCTGTATCCAGCCAGGAAAGCTATCTCGATCAACCTGTTGAAGTTCCAGATTCGATACTTGTATCTAGCCAGGGCATATCTGTGAGCGATTATTTGTAGATTTGATACCTGTATCTAGCCAGGAAAGTTATCTACATGAAGAGTTTGAAGATCAACACCTGTAACAGGCCAGGAAATTATCTTTCTTTCTCAGGTACGCAAGTTCTCGCTAAGGAAACTCTTACGCGATCGACACCCCTGGATGGCATCTTTAAGCCCATCTCCACAACTATCTGTTACATTTCCAGATGGCATATATAAGCCCATCCTCCTATCCATCATATCTCCAAATGGCATCTGTAATCCCATTCCCGACATCACACTGCTGATACCACACTATGCGAGTGCAAATTTCTGGGCACTTTAGTGTTCAATCATCTTCCACCTTCGGATCACGAAAGGCACGCAAGCCAATCTACATCCTCAGGTCTAAGAAGATTGAACAGGGGCAACTGTTGTACCCCAAAATTTGCCCTCCCATATTCCTCAAGATATATCAAGAATCATCTTCAAATGGTTCAAGATTTCTCAAGGGTTGCACTGTCAAACCACCTCCTAAGCCAGTCAAAATTAGGGTTTTGGTTCTTTCAAGGAATTTGAGGTTTTCAATGGCTCAATCAAGTCTCATAGGCTCATATACATCCTCAAGCATCTACATGTCAAGTTGCAAGACTCACAATGCCAAATTGCACAGTCAAAAGCTCCATTTGCTTCACAGTCAACTGCAGGGGCAAAATGGTCATTTTACAGTCAAAAGTCAAGATTTTTGGTCAACATATTATTTTGAGCCCACAATCATCATTTGATCAAGCCTTGATCATGATTCCTCAAGCATGGCTCAAAAATCATCAAGATGCAAAAAGTTACTATTTTTGGACAGTAGAAAAGTCAATTGTATCTTGACCAGGGCATAACGTTTTCATGGTTTATCAAAAAAATCCCATCCATTGCTCATTTTGAAGGGGATGACATTTCCTACAACTCATCTTCACATTCCAAGTCCAAGAAATGCTCTCACAAAAAGTTATCAATTTCTACATTATAGGTCAATTTCAAAACTCAACAAAAATGCACTTTAAGTCAAAGACCATAACTTGATATTGGTAAATCCAAATGACATGGGACCAAAGACATTGGTTAGAGGACTTCAAGACCTTTCCAAAATGTCCAAGAACATGTTCATATGATCAAAATTGAGCAAGATATGCATTGGAGAAGTTGGGAAATTTTTGTGAATTTGCAAAAGTCAAGTTTGCTCAAAATACCTTATTTTTGCTAATGGGCCTCAAATTCCTTCTTGAAACTTTATTCAAAGCTTATGCACGACCCATTGAGATTATTTGAATTTATTTTCTTATTTTTTATTAATTAATTGGATTTTTAATTGATTTTAATTCATTTAATTAATTTAAATTGTAGGAAATTCAAAGATATGGTTTTTCAATCTTTTTTTGAAGCAAGAATGACCTAATCAAGCTGGCAAATTCGTGTGCAAATCAAAGGGACAAAAATCTCCAAGTTTGGCAAGTTTTTCCAATAAAAAAGATTCAAAAATATTTGATTTTCAATCAAATATTGAATCATTATTTCATGGATCTTTGCCCAAGGATTTAACCTAATTCTCTTCCTCTATAAGTACACAAGTGAACCCTAATGCATTGGACGTGAAATTGCTGCAACCAAAGCCATAGCCATATTGACTTTTTTCAAGAAAATTGCCAAAACTGTTTTCTATATTCCAGGGCCATTCAAAGCAATTGGTTGATTCTAACACCTTGCAGGGGTTCCCAGGAACGTATAGCAATTAAATTCACACGCTAAAGCTCAAGGAATCCAAGGAAACAATTTCACGGTTTGAACATCTTTTCCAGAATTGCAACTCATCATTCATGTGCATTTGACATATTTTATTGGTTGTTTTGTGTTAATAGGGACCATACGAAGCGTTTGGCATAGGTTAATTGGATTAAAACGTCCTAAATCACAAGTTGCCATGTTCAAATTCTAGGGTTCATAAGCCTTCGAATTGGGGCTTTACAGTACATGAATAATTAGGGTTCATAACGCATATGGTTGAATTCAGGAGACTCATACGAACACGCAGGGACCATCGCGACATATTTATATTCAGCATAGACCTATTCGCTATTTTTCCTTTTTGCAGTTTGTGGGGGTTAAAAACCCCCGCTATCTAACCTTGTTTCTTGAAGTTTCAGCGAAGACGATGATGAGTTGTTAACATGCTATTGGACCATTCAAAAATAAGCGCGCGTTTTCTTTTTATGCAGCATACTGTTTGATTTTCTAATATAATGATTACTTTGTATTATAATATCAAATGCAAGCGAATGGTGTAGTGGCTAGTGAGCTGGCTGGTGATCATTGGGACCTGGGTTCGATTCCCAGGTCCACCCCAAATACTCCTATATTATTTTGTTTAATATATTCACATGCAGGCAGTCCAAGAGGGTTCCACCATGCACTCTCATATCCCAGGCGCCATGTGGCTTCAAGCAGCCATCTAATGGCCATGATGGAGTGATTACCATACTCCTGGTCAACCCTGCGCGTGGACAATTCCCCAAGGTCAAACAGGCTGGAGAGCTTAATGGGCCAGATTTCCAAACAAACCTCCTCTTTGGGCCAACACCCCCCTAGTTCATTCATAATTTTATTTTTATTTTCTTTTTATTTTCTTTTACTAATTATTTTTACTAATTATTATTATTTATTTAATTAACTTAATTAATATTTTTCATAATAAATTCAGACAACTAAAAAATGTAAATATTTTTATTATTATTATTATTTATTAATTTCACTTTATTATTTTGTAAATAAATACTAACAAATCAATTTAGCTTAATTAGGTTTAATTTTGACATTTTCACAATAAATAAAATAAATTAGAATTAGGGATTTTTACTAACTTTTGACTTTATTTTATTTTATTTTCATTAAAAACATAAAAAACTTAAAAAACATTCTTTTTTATTTAATTAATTAGAATTAGGTTTAAATAAATGCAAAAAAGACCAAAATTCATTCTTTTCTCAAAAAAGGGTCAAAACCCTAAGGACTATCCCGATGCAATTTTGTTTCGCGCATATTTATTCTTGATTATTATTTTGATCATATTTATGTAATTGCTCCGAGAATGTAATAGATAATTAGGACTTTTATCGCTTTCTTTAATTTTCTCGCAATTTACTTTTCAAAGGGTTATGTTTTTGGCGATGTAAATACCCGACGCCTTGTAATAGCGTAGATTTACTTTCCGCAATTTACTTTCCGCACAATTATTAACTGTTAACTATGCATGACAAGACTTGCCTAAAAAATAAAATCAAAACGTAGCTCACCATAACTTGTGCAAAGATAATCTTAACATGAAACCTGACACACTCGCACATGCCACTCCTAGGGTACGCCTCACTTGGTTGCCTCGACGTGGTCATTGAGTATAGGGTGTTTTAGAGGTCGCCCTCCTGTCTAAAGATCCAGTTGCCTCGAAACGGTTTCCTCGGATAAAAAAGGATCTAAGAAATTAGGGTTACCGCTAAGGCGTCCTACTATTGCTTTGGTGACCACACATGTCCCTATAATCGAATTGACCCGAATAACTCCAACGACGGTGCTACCTACTTCTCAATAGTGGGATAGTACTGTCTAAAGGACTCTTACACAGCTTAATTCCTTAGAGTAGGTAGATTTCTCCTGGGTACTTGCTCTTTCAAAACAAAAAAATAACTTTTCGCACCTACACCTTCAAAAACGTTTTCAAACAAACACTTCATACACTCTTGAGGACTGATACAAGAGTTACCTAGAAGTTTTCAAAATGAAACTTTTTCAAAACCCACAAACACAAGAAAAGCAAACAATTTTTGAAAACATAGTGAGCAAGTACCTAAGAGCCCGTGGATAACTACGGATAGAAAGGGTGCTAACACCTTCCCTTTCTATAATCTACCTCCCGAACCGAGAAACATCTCGAAAAGGAATTTTGTTGTGCTTTTGTCCTTTCCTTGTTGGAGAAAATAAAAGATGGTGGCGACTCTTGCTTACCGCGACATTTTGCAAAACTCAAACGCGAACCAGCATTCCAAAATAGTCAGTTCTATTCCCACCGATCACACTAGCTCACTTTGAAAATGCTTTGTGAAATGTGTTTGTGTTTGTTTTGAAAGTATTTTTGAAAAACGCCTTTGTTTAGGCGAACTTTGTAATGATTCTCGTCTCTATAAGAATGTATACAAAGGGTTGACTTTTGAAAATATTTCATGAAAGTGTTGGTGTGTTTGAAAGATGTTTTGAAATATTGTGAGCAAGCAACTACGAACGTTATACCTACTCAAAAAGTCCTTGTTCTTTTCCTCCTTGTTGCACCCCAAAATTTTCCCTCACATTTCTCAAAAGATTATCATGGACCCCGCTTCTGGCAAGTTTCAAGTCTCAAATTACAATTTTCCAAGAAAGTCATTCACAAGGGAAAAATGGTCAAAAGCACACTGGAAAGTTAAAGTTTAACTTTTTGATCAAAAATCAAGTTCCAATAATCATATTTCATCAAGACATGAAATTGGTTCTTCAAGAAGTCAAAAGTCAGAAATTACTTTGAAAAATAAAATTTCTAAACATTTAGAAAACTTTCTAAGTGTTAAGAGAATATGGTACTTCAGAACTTCTGGGCCAGCCTCCATACAAGTGCAATCAGAATTTGCAAACATGGTTCAGAGCATGACTCGTCAATCAGAACATATAGAAACTGTGTTCTTCAACCAGAACATTATTCTTCAGCATCTGAAGACTATGATGAACGCTTCAGTCAAAACATCACCCTTCGAGTCTCATGCTGGTCTTTTGCGATCAGAATATCTCTAAATCCTAAAACCTCGTTTAAGCAGCCTGCTGCACTGCTACAGCACAGTCCTGCAATGAGCTGCTGATCTATTCCACGCCTGCATTTTCTCAAACCCCATATTTGCATCAAATTAGCATACAAAAGTTGTGATTAAAAAGCAATGAAACAGTGTGCCAAAAAGGTTTAAATACCATTTGTCCCCCCCCCCCCAAAACCACAACAAATTCACCTGTAAATAAGTTGCTCCATCACACTTTCAAAGGGCTGGCTTTTGAAAAGAGAGAATTATAAAAGAGAGAAAAGAAAACAGTAAAACATTCGTGAACCCTGAATTCCTAAACAAAACCAAAACCTTTGTTCTTCCCTTTGAATCAAAGAACATAGCATTTTATGTTTCGTTGCTCTTGCTGACTCCAGAACATCTGAAGGCAGCAACTAAAGTCCCAAACACACGCTTCAGATTCAAGGTAAGTCTTTCTGACTTTGCATCTTTTCATTCAGAACATCA
This sequence comes from Vicia faba, assembly GCA_948472305.1. Taxonomy (NCBI): domain Eukaryota; kingdom Viridiplantae; phylum Streptophyta; class Magnoliopsida; order Fabales; family Fabaceae; genus Vicia; species Vicia faba. Next base: position 1,252,573,047 of record OX451736.1, read on the forward strand.
TTAAATATGTAAATATCATAATGTTGGTGCTGTTCATATCATTGCATAAGTAGAAAAGCTGTAGATAAGAACTTCTTGAATAAGGCCAGACTCAGAATTAAGATTAGAATTTCTATAAACTATTGTGCTTTTATCTTTCTGGTTTGTTGTCATTAAGAACTGATTAAGCTACAGATGTTTTGACCAATGTAAGGAATGAGGCGATGTGTAACGCAGAATTTCTGGATTTCTTTCCCACTGGTTAGCACAACACAGAACTTCTGAGTTCTCCTCACTGTTTTAACACAAAACTTCTAGGCTTTCTTACTGTTAACATGCACAGAACTTTTGATTTTCACTCACTGTTAACACACAAAACTTTTGATTTTTGCTCACTGTTAACACACACAGAACTTATGATTTTTACTCACAGTTTAACACAACACATAACTTTTGACTTTTTTCCCACTGTCTAAACACAACCCAAAACTTCTATTTTTGCCTTCTAACGTTTCTTTCAGGATTCCAATGACATCAACCCAGAACTTCTGATCACCTATAACGTTTCTGGCTGAACCACATCGCGCCTGGCATAAGAACTTGTGGTCCTCTTTATTTTGATTTCAGCAACATGCTGATCCTATTTCTCTTTATTTTTCCTTTTTATTTTTTTTTATTATTAATACTATTTTTTTATTAATATAAAAAAGACACAAAAATATTTTATTTTTATTAACTAATTATTTCCTTCCTTTCTTCTAATTCATTAAGACAAAAAACCATTTTCAAAACAAGTCTTTTCTTTTTCTTATATTGTAAAATTCAATATGGTTGTAATAGATAATTAGAATTTAAAATTCTTGCAAACCCCCATTTGTAATTACGTACCTCTATCCCTAAATGATGTAATAGCGTAGGACTTTACATTTTTGCAATTTATCGCTTTCAAATATAAATGCTATTAATTAGGGTGTGTATGACAAGACATGAAATCAATAAATAGATAACCCTAATCAAGACAAAATGCATGTAAACTAAACACACTTGCACACTAGCACCTCTAGGGTGATCTCACTTTGTTTCCTTTCGGAAAAAATAATCATGTCCCTCGAACATGGGCGTTTTAGCAAAGACCCTCAATAAAAGATCGTAGTCCCTCGATGACCCTCAATGTTTCCTTCGGTAAACGATCTAGTCCCTAAACGACATTGCTAAAATATTCCACAAGTTGCCCTCTATGACTATACAAACGTCCCACGCCCGTCCCTTCACATCCAACGATGGGGATTCTTACCAAATTAATGGTAAGATAGCAATATCTAAAGGAGGAGGAAAAAACATTTAAGACCTTTTGAGTAGGTAGGTTACTCCTTCTTTCTCGCTTGCTCACAACAAAAACATTTTACACCCACAACTTCACTTTGAAACATTTTTCAAAAGACAAAACACTTTGTACGCGTTCTTATAGATACGAGAACCATTACAAAGACACTCCTTTTTAAAATAATTTCAAAACCCATATCACAAACACACTTTCAAACAAAAAAGTAAGTGATCTATCAAGCAACTAAGAGCCCGTAGATAACTACGGATAAAAAAGGGTGCTAACACCTTCCCTTTTTATAATCTACCCCACGAACTCAAGAAATAATCTCGAAAGGTCTTTCCTGTTCTTTTCAACCTTTCCTTTTGGATAAAAAAAGTCGGTGGCGACTCTTGCTAACCGTGACAATTGCGATCAAACGTAAAACACCCAAGTCAGTTCTCCCATCGTGTTACAGAACTGGCAACTCTGCTAGGGAATATCACTTAAAAGTGGGGTTACCTTAGGGCTAGATCACCTTTACTTGCTTTCCTTTGTTTGATTTTGTTTGCTTTATATTATGGTTCATTGTTTGGGTTTATTTTGATCCTCTACCCAGATCTAGGGCACCTTTTAGGTAAGTAGCAATAGATTGTGGAAACTATACGACATAGACCAATATGGTTGAAACAATGGCTACATTAGTGTGACGCATTTTTTGGTACCGGTATCCCTTGTGTTGAATCGAGGATAATACAGGGCCGCTGAGCGGCATCATGAAGCACTAACTGACGTTAGAACCTTAATTGAACAACTTGGCCATTAGGACGTAGTGAGATAACCAGTTTTGGTGGAAAGTTGAAAATTGGTTGATACTCGATACTACACTCATTGAGATTGGACTTTTGGGATATCTCGGCCGCAAGAAAAGATTGATTATGCTGAGACAATGCCTAAAAGAAAGGCCAGTGATATTGACACCCTTTAGAACCCTGTTACTATTGCTAGGACAGGTTTGAGTCAACTAAAACTTTAAGAGGGTACTTACCTATAAGACTCCATGCAAGCCTAAACCTAAGGACTTGTTTGCCTTATGTGTATATGCTTACTTGTACATAACATCATAAACATCATAACATCATAAGCATTCTCTCTAACCATTTCAAGGATTTAGGAATTTATCTTTGCTTTGTTTTGTAGGCCATGAACTCCGTCCGAAGAAATACCATCGAAATCAACTTTGTGAAAGCACACCCTCAACTCTAAGAGTTAGCGTCAAGGTTATCTGAAGACTCTCCTTTCATCAAGAAGTATGGTAGACTCCTCAATTTGGCTACCTCTAATTTCTAAGAAGAGATGATATGCGTGCTCTTCCAATTCTTTGATCCCATGCATCATTGCTTCACCTTTCCTGACTATCAGTCGGTACCTACACTAGAAGAGTTCTCTCTACTATTAGGAGTGTCCGTGCTGGAGTAGATACCGTTCACCGGTCTAGAAGGGGTTTTGAAACCTGATGTCATCGCCGAAGCTTTGCATTTGAAGAGAGCCGACATTATAGCAAATTGGGAGACAAGAAGTAGAGTCAAAGAGTTCCTAGCCAATTTTCTATTGGAAAAGGCTCGTTCATTCTGGGAAGATATGGACTCTCAAGCCTTTGAAGACGTCCTGTCCCTTCTCATCCATGGTTTGTTTCTATTCCCCAACTCGGACCAATTTATAGATGTAAATGCCATCAAAGTATTTCTCTCTCGCAATCCTATACCTACCTTGCTGGGAGACATCTAACATTGCTTCTATACCCGCACCATGAAGAAAAGATGTACTCTCTTGTGTTGTATTCCCCTACTCACCAAGTGGTTCACTTCACACCCACCTCAATCAACATTGAAAAATGTGCAAAGATTGACATGGTCTCAAAGGATGATGTCTGTCACCCACTCTGATATTCATTGGTGTTCGAGATCCTTGGAAGATACTTCTATCATTGACCGTTGTGGGGAATTCCATAATGTCCCTCTTCTTGGTATTAGGGGAGGTATCACTTACAACCCTTGCTTAGCTTTACGACAGTTTGGGTATGCCCGAAGAGATGGTCCTCATGAGATGCTCATCCAAGGTTTAGTGTTCGACTACAAAAACGATGAACAAGGCTACCGTCAGAGGTTTATACAAGCTTGGACGATGATAAACAAAGTGGACAGTAGGACATTGGGACACACAAATTATGTTCCCCTTGAACCTTACCTTAGGTGGGTGCGAGCTCATGCTCAGAGTCTCGTAATGCCTTACCCTTCTACCCTCCCTGTTATCATAGAGCATGTTGTTGAAGGAGATGTCCCGTACACTGTCCTTCATCCCAACATGCCTACCTCTCTCGAAGACTTGCAAAGAGATTAGGTTCAGCTAAAGGAAGAACGAGACACTTTCGAGGCCCGATTTTACACTAGTGAGAAGAAGGTTCTGGAACTCACCAAGCAGCTTCATGAAGAGTGGAGTTTGAACGCCTACATCGCGCCAAAGAGGATATGTTCAACCTTTTTGTCTTAGGAGTTTTTTTATTTTATTTATTTCATTTGTAAGCCCAAAGAGGGATGATGTACGCAAACTTGGATTTATTAATATAACGTGTGTTTCCTTTTTGTCTAAAGCAAATTTAAATCTCTAATCTCCTTGAAATCATTTGCATATGCATCTTCATTCATCATAATACAAACAGGTTTCTTACAATAGGTCTCCTTATCTTTCTACTGTTTATTTCAGTGAGATGGATATTGAACAGACAGTAAAAGATCTTCAGGTGCAGAACGCTCAGTTTCAACAAATGTTCTTGACTTTGGCAAAAGGACAAGAGGATTTGAAAACTTTGCTAATCAAAGAAAAGAAGAAGAAAGCGAAGAAATTAGCTGGTGTTTTGAATCTGGGAAGAAGATTCAAAGGACCAGCCAGACGAACTCTATATTTCGCAACATCATCGGGTGAAGGGGACAATCAAGAAGGGAAAAACAAGGAAGTGAATGACCATCCAGAGTCTGAAGAAGAAGAAGAAGAGGTTGATTACTCTGAAGAGCAGTATCCTCCAGTTGACAATAAATACAAGCAGTTGGAGGATCGCCTCAATGCTATGGAGATCCAGAGGGTACCCGAATTAGATTTTGAAGAGCTAGGACTTATCTCAGGGGTTTTCATCCCACAGAAATTCAAGGTCCCCACTTTCTCTAAATATGACGGTGTCTCTTGTCCAAAGTTGCATTTAAGATCATACATCAGGAAAATTCAACCCCATACGGAGGATAGGAACCTATGGGTGCATTTCTTCCAAGAAAGCTTGTTGGGAACGCAGTTGGATTGGTTCTATCAGTTGTAAGGGACCAATATTCGCAATTGGGAAGATTTGGCTGCCGTGTTTTACAAGCAATACCAGTATAATGCTGACTTAGCTCCAACTCGGACACAATTGCAAGGCATGTCTATGGGTGCAGGTGAAGTTTTCAAAACCTATGCTAAAAAATGGCAGGATCTCACGGGAAGAGTCCAACCCCCTCTATCTGACAGAGAATTGGTGGATATGTTCTTAGGCACGCTATCTGGTCCATTCTTCAACCACCTGATTGGAAGCTCCTTGACAGGATTTACTGAACTAATCATGATTGGTGAACGGGTAGAAGTTGGCATAAAACGTGGCAAAATTCAGAGAGATGCATCCTCGAGCACGATGAAGAAACCCTTTACCGGAAAGAAGGAGGTCAGCGTTGCATACGACCATAGAAATCAAAACAAGACTGGACGTTACCCGACGGTAGGGGCTATTATGATTTCTAATCCTGCACCAAATCAGTAGTGAAATTATCAACGCATGCCAGAGGCGCCCATGAGATGATTTACCCGAATCAACATGACCTTGTCTCAAGTTCTGTTACATCTTCTAAAGTCCAATATGGTGACCCTAAAGGAAGCTCTCAAGAACCCCAATACAGCTTCTGTTTGCTACAACCCGAATGCTCGGTGTGCCTATCATTTTGAAAGCCCGGGGCATGATAAAAACGACTGTTGGGCCTTGAAGAATAAGATACAAGACCTTATCGAGGCAAAAGCGATTGAGTTTGATTCCTGAGAAACACCTAATGTGATAACGGCGACAATGCCCAAACACGATCAAGGTGTCAACGCTGTTGATGATGATTGTTTTGTTTCCTCCGTGAATGACTTAACTACTCCTCTTTTGACTATTAAACATAATATATTGTAAGTCGGTCTGTTCGCGGGCTGTGATGCAAGTTGTTCCTTATGCATGTCTCTACCAGATGGCTGTTTGTTACGAAGATAGGCGTCCAACTCCTGATGGCTAATAAAGAAATCATGTTTGAAAAAGTTCCTCTTATCAGAAGTTCCTGTGAAGATGTCTCAATAATCTCCATTTCCGACAATCCTCCCAGGGTCTCCACCAAAAGACCTGTTAGGATTACATTTGTTCCAAAGTCTGCTCCCTTAATCATCACCACGCCAAGGCCAATACCATACTCTTCAGATAAAGTTGTTCCCTGGAACTACGGGGTTGACGTCTATTACTATGGCATCAAGCAAGATCTGTTGACTATCCAAGACAAAGTTACGAAAGACACTGATCCTGACACCGTTGATATCGTTGGGACCAGTAAGGTAACAAGAAGTGTAAGAATCTTCTCACTTGAGATCTCTCGAAGGACCATTGCTACTCCTGTAATTATTCCCTCTACTGCTCCTACCAACACTCCCAATGATACTCCTGTTGACAATCCTACTGTTATCTCTGCTGCCAAGATAAGGGGAAAGGAGGTGTTATCTGAGCCTATCCAGACGAAGGCACATCCAGAGGATATTCCTGAAGCTTCTAGAAAGGAGATAGAAGAGATACTAAAAATAATCAAGAAAAGTGACTACAACCTCATGGAACAGTTGGGGGCAAACCCCCTCGAAAATATCAATGTTGGCTTTGCTTTTGTGTTCCGAGGCCCATGCCAAAGCCCTGATAAAAATTTTAAAGACCGCCCATGTGCCCCAAGAGACTTCCATTGACCAATTTGAGAATTGTGTGGCTAGTCTAACTACTGGTAACAGATTGGGCTTTTCTGACACCGACTTGACTCCCAAAGGAAGGAAACACAATGATGCCTTGCACGTCTCCATTGAGTGCAGGGGCACTACGGTAGCCCATGTTCTGGTGGATACGGGCTCATCGTTGAATGTCTTGCCCAAAAACGCTCTTGACCGAATAGACTGCGAGAGACTTACTTTAAAGCCTAGCAACATTACAGTGAGAGCCTTTGATGGTTCTAAGAGGACAGTACATGGAGAAGTTGACATCCCTATAAAAGTTGGAACTCAGACTTTTGATTCCACTTTCTATGTGATGGATATCCGCCCTTCCTATTCCTATCTTTTGGGCCGACCCTAGATTCATGGCGCTGGTGTCGTCACCTCTACATTACATCAGATGTTGAAGTACCCAATCAAGGGGAAAATCATCACTGTACATGGAAAGGAGGAATATATGGTCAGACACCTGAACTCTTTCAGGTACGTGGAAATGGATTGTGAGTTCATCAAAACTCCATGTCAGCATTTTGAGGAAGTCCCATAAACAGTTGCGACAACCAATACTACTACCAAGATTCCAAAGGTTACCAGACCTCCATTGAAAATGGCCTCTCTAAAAGATGCTAGAGTAGTAATCGAAGAAGGTGGATGCACTATCTGAGGTCAACTTCCGAATATTCCTTAAAAATCCAAAAATTTTGGTTTGGGTTTCACCTCGGAAGAACAAAGGGTTGTTCGACGAACTCGTGTAGGGGGGGCACCTTTACGTATCATCAATCAGGGAGTCAACATAGTGGAAGACAGTGATGGCAGTTGTGAACTGGATGAGTGGATTTTTCCAACCGTCAGCGAAGGACTCAACAACTGGAAAGCCAAAGAATTTGTCCCTATTTCTTTTCTTCAAGAGTAATTGTCTTTCAATTTTTGTCAGATTTGTAATAATTAAACAATTTAGACTTTAAAACCTTGTGTCTTACCCGAGCCACAACGATCCATTTGTGAGGGTTGTTGCTTCATCTTCATATGTCATCAATAAGTCATGGACGTTTTGCATACAAAATTTTATGCTCATTGTTTTTATTTTTTAAACCTTTATCATTTTTCAAAGATAGTTATGCTCTTACATACACTCACGTACCAAAATGTAGATACACATCCACTCAGGATCCCATGGATAAAGATTCTGCTATGGCTTATCATGACTTTGAAAATCCGATCTACCAAGCCAAAGACGAAGGTGAGGAAGATTGTGAGGTACCGGGAGAACTGGCCAGGTTATTGCAACAGGAAGAAAGGACCATACAGCCCCACGAAGAGCCAGTGGAAACAGTTAACTTAGGTGCTGAAGAGGACAAGAAAGAAGTCAAGGTAGGTGCCAACCTGGAGCCTAGTGTCAAGAAGTGCTTAACTCAGTTACTACATGACTATGTTGAGGTCTTTGCCTGGTCATACAAAGACATGCCAGGACTCGAGACCGACATCATTGTCCATCGTCTGCTGATAAAAGAAAACTGCCCTCCGGTAAAACAGAAAGTTTGTCGCATGCGGCTAGAAATGTCAGAGAAAATCAAGATTGAAGTCATGAAAAAGTTCAATGTCGGATTCTTAGCTGTCACCTCCTATCCACAATGGATCGCCAATGTTGTTATAGTGTCTAAAAAGGACGGTAAGGTACGTATGTGTGTGGACTATAGAGACTTGAATAGGGCAAGCCCCAAGGATGACTTCCCGCTTCCCGACATTGATATTCTGGTTGAAAACACCGCACAACATAAAGTATTTTCCTTCATGGACGGTTTCTCCGGATACAACCAAATCAAAATGGTACCTGAGGACATGGAAAAAACGACCTTCATCACACAGTGGGGTATATTCTGTTACAAGGTTATGCCATTCGGGTTGAAGAACGCTGGGGAAACCTATCAGCGTGTCATGGTAGCTCTGTTTCACGACATAATCCATCACGAGATAGAGGTCTACATAGATGACATGATAGCCAGATCTCAAACTGAAGAGGAACACCTTGACCATCTACAAAAACTGTTTGAGAGACTGAAGAAATACAAACTAAGGCTGAACCCGAATAAATGCACTTTTGGAGTAATGTCCGGCAAGCTCTTAGGCTTCATTGTCAGTGGCAAAGGTATCGAAATGGACCCTGCAAAGGTAAAAGCAATACAAGAAATGCATGCTCCTCGCACTGATAAGGAGGTTAAGGGATTCTTGGGACAACTAAACTACATCGCCCCATTCATTTCCCATCTAACCGCTACTTGTGAACTAATCTTCAAATTATTGAAGAAAGATCAAGTGTTGGAATGGAACGACGACTGCCAGGCTGATTTCAACAGGATCAAAGAGTACCTTCAAGAGCCTCCCATTTTGATGCGGCTAGTTGAGGGAAGACTTTTGATCATGTATCTAACTGTCTTGGAAAATTTAATGGGGTGTGTGCTAGGGCAACATGATGAGTCTGGCCGAAAAGAGCACGCAATATACTACCTGAGCAAAAAGTTTACCGACTGTGAAATCAGATATTCACTGCTCGAGAAAACTTTTTGCACTCTGGCATGGGCTGCTCGCCGGTTAAGACAGTATATGTTGACCCATACTACCTTATTGATATCTAAGATGAATCCAATTAAATACATATTCGAGAAGCTCGTCCTATCTGGAAGAATAGCCAGATGGAAGATGGTTCTGACTGAATACGATATTCAATACACTACCCAAAAAGCAATAAAGGGAAGTGTGTTAGCCGATCACCTTGCTCATCAGGCTATGGATGACTATCAATCCATGAATTTCGAATTCTCGGATGAAGACATCATTTTGGTAAACAATTATGAAGAACTCAGACCATATGAAGACCTGAACAAGGATCCCGATGGACCTTGGTTTTGGACGAAGCTTCCAACTCACTCGGCAACAGCATAGACGTTGTGATCATATCCCCTGAAGGCTTTCATACTCCCTTCACTGCTAGACTATATTTCAACTGTACCAATAATATGGAGAAATATGAAGTGTGTATTATGGATCTCAAGGATGCCATAGATTTGGGGATCAAATCCTTAAGTGTATTTTGAGATTCAGCCTTAGTCATCAGTCAGATCAAAGGACAATGGGACACGGAGCATCCTAATCTCATCCCTTACAAAGAACATGTGTTGACATTAATCCCGCATTTTGAAGAAATTACCTTTGAGCATTTTCCACAAGAGGAAAATCAACTAGCGGACGCGCTTGCAACTATGTCATCCATGTTCAAAATCACGTGGGATAATGAGGCTCCTCAAATCACCATTGAGAGGATGGAAAAACCAGCTTAGTGTCACGAGATCGATACTGATGAAGTAGTGGACAAGCCTTGGTTCCATGAAATTAAGAGATATCTCGAAGCTCAAGAATATCCGGAGGGAGCTTCAGTCAATGACAAGAAATTCCTAAGAAGATTCTCTGCTAAGTTCTTTCTCAGTAATGGAGTTCTCTATAAGCGTAATCACGACTCTACTTTGCTTCGGTTCATAGACAAGAGTGAGGCAGACAAGATCATGGTTGATCTACATGAAGGCACTTTCGGCACCCATCTATTGGGCACACGATGGCCAAGAAGATCCACTGAGAAGGATACTACTAGTCCACCATGGAAGAAGATTGTCATCAGCATTCATGAACCTGCCACAAGTGTCAGATCTATGCTGACAAAGTACATATACCTCCAGTGCCTCTAAATGTCATGACTGCTCCTTGGTCGTTCTCAATGTGGAGCATTGACATGATTGGAGAGATCAAACCCACAATTTCTAATGGTCACCGCTTCATCTTGGTTGCCATTAATTACTTTACGAAGTGGGTTGAGGCAGCTTTCTTCGCTTCTGTTACCAAGAGTGTGGTGGCCCGATTGATCAAACAGAATCTTATCTGTCGATATGGTATTCCGGAGAGAATTATTACAGATAACGGTACAAATCTCAACAATACTATGATTACCTCACTATGCGCGTAATTCAAGATACAACATCATAACTCTTCTCCTTACCGGCCGAAGATGAATGGCGTTGTAGAAGCCGCTAATAAAAACATCAAGAAGATCATACAAAAAATGACAGTGACCTACAAGGACTGGCATGAGATGTTACCATTTTCTCTCCACGGTTACCGTACCACGGTGTGCACCTCAACATGGGCAACTCCTTTCTCCTTAGTATACGGCATGGAAGTTGTCCTACCAATTGAAGTCCAAATACCCTCTCTAAGAATCATAAAGGATATGGGGCTGAGGGAAGATGAATGGATTCAAACTCAACTTAACCAGATGAACTTGATTGATGAGAAGAGGTTTATAATTGTCTGCCATGGTCAGATGTACCAAAAACGTATGATCAAAGCTTTTAACAAGAAGGTCAGACATCAGGTATATCGGGTTGGTGACTTGGTAATCAAGCGTATCATACTACCACAAGGTGATCCCAGGGGAAAATGGACTCCTACATACGAAGGACCGTTTGTGATAAAAAAACCTATTTTCTGGTGGGACAATGATCTTAACCACTATGGACGGCGACAACCTTCTGCACCCTGTAAACACTGACATATTAAAAGATACTACGCATGAACAAAAACCCGCTAGGTCGACTGGCCTAGGCAAAAATTAGGGCATCCCGGCGAACCAAAAGAGTTTGAGCAAAAATTAGGGATAAATATAAAAAATCTATACACCCGGCAAGCTGAAAACCTGAAAAGGTGGCTTGGGCAAAAAAGGGTATCTCGGTGGGCCGAAAACCCGAAAGGGCAGTCCAGGAAAAAGTTAGGGATTTAAAGCATATGACTATGTCCCGTTGGATCACCTTACAGCCACTCTTCGACATCAATCGTCAAACTCGAATGGTCCTAATCAATCCAATCAGCTCCAGACAAAGCAACAAGTGGATGAGACGCTCAAAGACATGAAGGCTATAGCAGAATGGAAACCCCATGGGATTATTTCACATAACTATCCTTTCTTTGTATCAATTTTCATTTTTACGACGAAATTCTCTTACTAGGATGTTCGTCTCTTTGTACATAAATACTTATTCAAGTTAATACAAAAATATTCCTTTAAAAGTGCAAAACTATCTGTTTCTCTTTTACCGTTTCTGTTTTGTTTATAAAAAACGTCCAGTGTTTATTCTTGAACATATGCATTTGAATGTGATAACTGTTTATAAATGAATGCATAAAAAAGGGAAAAGTAAACAAAAATACAATTGCTAATGGCTTTAAGAAACAGGACAACATCTACGAGCCTTTCCACAAGACCCCCACAGGTACCTTCTCCAACAGAGAAGAAGCAAGAACATCTTGCTACAGGATCATTGTAATATCCCCAGCATGTAGCCTAATGGTGCCATTTTTCCTTCATATCCCCGACGAATCAAAACTTCCAGTTTCCACCTCAAAGATTCCCCAGCAAAAGTTGCCCAGCTTCTCAGGATTCCCCAGCAGAATTTCACGAAGTCCATAGGCAATACAAGACGTTTCTCTTCCCCAATAGAGTTTATTTATCTAATTATGGAAACCCATCCTTCAAAACTTCAAATTCAAAAAATATGAAGACTTACACTCCTCATTCTCAGCGGTAGTCAGGGATTTACTTTTCCGATCCTACAACACTGCAGCAGAACAGCTTACATGCGTATACATTGCATTCATACGTCATAACATCAATAACATGAACGCATAAAATTGCAATCTCATTTATTTTGAGAAACATAGTTACGCCATGAATTTCATACATCATGACATTACATACAGCTAACTCTTTACCTTTTCAAGAAAGAACAATCAACAGAACATTATCATCAACAGATTTTTCAACAAGTCAAGGCAATTATCTGTGAACAAATCGATGTTAGATCAATTCTCAAGACATGACTAAATTGATTATCTACATGACAAATACTCCCTTCAGACCTCTGCTGGTTCAATTTAAACCTCTCAATGGTTTATCCTATTCTTTCCCACAGATGCTTTCTCTGGTTCAGATAAATCACTCCAAGATTTATTCTGGTTCTTTTCCAGACCCCTGCTGGTTCAGTTTAAATCTCTCAACAGTTTATCCTGATTATTTCCCGCAGACATCTTCTCTGGTTCAGATAAATTTCTCCAAGATTTATTCTGATTCTTTTCCAGACTCCTGCTGGTTCAGTTTAAATCTCTCAACGGTTTATCCTGATTCTCTCCCGCGGACATCTTCTCCAGTTCAGATAAATCGCTCCAAGATTTATTCTGATTCTTTTCCAGACCCCTGCTAGCTCAGTTTAAATCTCTCAACAGTTTATCCTGATTCTCTCTCACATACATCTTCTCTGGTTCAGATAAATCGCTCCAAGAATTATTCTGATTCTTTTCTAGACCTCTGTTGGTTCAGTTTAAACCTCTCAACGGTTTATCCTGATTCCTTCCCACAGATGCTTTCTCTGGTTCATATAAATCGCTCCAAGATTTATTCTGATTCTTTTCCAGACCCCTGTTGGTTCAGTTTAAATCTCTCAACAATTTATCCTGATTCTCTCTCGCAAACATCTTCTCTGGTTCAGATAAATCGCTCCAAGATTTATTCTGATTCTTTTCCAGACCCCTGCTGGTTCAGTTTAAATCTCTCAATGGTTTATCCTGATTCTCTCCCGCAGACATCTTCTCTGGTTCAGATAAATCGCTCCAAGATTTATTCTAATTCTTTTCTAGACCCATGCTGGTTCAGTTTAAATCTCAACGGTTTATCCTAATTCTCTCCCGCGGACATCTTCTCTGGTTCAGATAAATCGCTCTAAGATTTATTTTGATTCTTTTCCAGACCTCTGCTTGTTCAGTTTAAACCTCTCAATAGTTTATCCTGATTATTTCCCGCAGATGCTTTCTCTGGTTCAGATAAATCGCTCCAAGATTTATTCTGATTCTTTTCCAGACCCCTGTTGGTTCAGTTTAAATCTCTCAACGGTTTATCTTGATTCTCTCCCGTAGACATCTTCTCCGTTCATATAAATCGCTCCAAGATTTATACTGATTCTTTTCCAGACCCCTACTGGTTCAGTTTAAATCTCTCAACAGTTTATCCTGATTCTCTCCCCCAGACATCTTCTCTGGTTCAGACAAATCGCTCCAAGATTTATTCTTATTCTTTTTCAAACCTCTGCTGGTTCAGTTTAAACCTCTCAACGGTTTATCCTGATTCTTTCCCGCAGATGCCTTCTCTAGTTCAGATAAATCGCTCCAAGATTTATTCTGATTCTTTTCCAAACCCCTATTGGTTCAGTTAAAATCTCTCAACAGTTTATCCTAATTCTATCCCATGGACATCTTTCTCTGGTTCAGATAAGTCGCTCCAAGATTTGTTCTGATTCTTCTCCTGACCCCGGCTGGTTTAGTTTAAATCACTTAACAGTTTATCCTGATTCGATCCCACAGACATCTTCTCTGTTTCAGATAAGTCGCTCCAAGATTTATTCTGATTCTTTTCCATACCCTTACTGGTTCATTTTAAATCTCTCAACGGTTTATCCTGATTCTTTCCCCAGTAGACATCTTTTCTAGTCCAGATAAATTGCTCCAAGATTTGTTCTGATTCTTTTCCAGACCCTTACTGGTTCAGTTTAAAGCCTCTCAATGATTTATCCTAATTCTTTCCATTAAAATATTATTCAAAACTTCTATTTGGTTCAGTTTTAAATCGACCAAAGGTTTAGTCTGATTCTTTTCCTAGCTGAATTCAAGCTTAGGCTTAGTCTAATTTTCTATCAACAGTCACCTTTAGATGGCGGCTATAAGCCCATCTCCGCCAACTCTCGAACATTTCTCCAAATGGAATCTTTAAGCCCATTCCTTACACCTCAACTTCAAAATCATCAGAGTGCCAATTTCTGGGCACTCTAGTGTTCAATCATCTTCCACCTTCAAGTCATGAATGGCAGATTCGCCAATCTAACTCCTCAGGTTTAAGAAGATTGAACAGGGGTAGCTATTGTACCCTAAAATTTTCCCTCTCATTTCTCAAAAGATTATCCTGGACCCTCAGGTTTGCTTCTGGAAAGTTTCAAGTCTCAGATTACAATTTTCCAAGATAGTTATTCACAAGGGCAAAATGGTCAAAAGCACACTGGAAAGTCAAACTTTGACTTTTTGATCAAAAATCAAGTTTCAATAATCATATTTCATCAAGACATGAAATTGGTTCTTCAAGAAGTCAAAAGTCAGAAATTACTTTGAAAAAACAAATTTCTAAACATTTAGAAAATTTTCTAAGTGTTAAGAGAATATGGTACTTCAGAACTTCTGGGCCAGCTTACATACAAGTGCAGTCAGAATTTGCAAACATGGTTTAGAGCATGACTCGTCAATAAGAACATATAGAAATTGTATTCTTCAACCAGAACATGATTCTTCAGCATCTGAAGACTATGATCAATGCTTAAGTCAGAACATCACCCTTCGAGTCTCATTCTGGTATTCTGTGATCAGAATATCACCAAATCCCAAAACCTCATTTAAGCAGCCTGCTGTGCTGCTACAGCACGGTCCTGCAATCAGATGCTGATCCAGTCCACGCTTGCACTTTCTCAAACCCCATATTTGCACCAAATTAGCATACAAAAGTTGTGATTAAAAAGCAATGAAACACTGTGCCAAAAAGGTTTAAATACCATTTGTCCCCCCCCCCCCCCCAAAACCACAATAAATTCACCTATAAATAAGTTGCTCCATCACACTTTCAAAGGGCTGGCTTTTGAAAAGAGAGAATTATAAAAGAGAGAAAAGAAAACAGTAAAACATTTGTGAACCTTGAATTCCTACACAAAACCAAAACCTTTGTTCTTCTCTTTGAATCAAAGAACATAGCATTTTCTGTTCCGTTGCTCTTGCTGACTCCAGAACATCTGAAGGCAACAGCTCAAGTCCCAAACACACGCTTCAGATTCAAGGTAAGTCTTTCTGACTTTGCATCTTTTCATTCAGAACATCATTAAATATGTAAATATCATAATGTTGATGTTGTTCATATCATTGCATAAGTAGAAAAACTGTAGATCATAACTTCTTGAATAAGGACAGACTCAAAATTAGGATTATAATTTCTATAAATTGTAGTGCTTTTATCTTTATGATTTGTTGTCGTTAAGAACTGATTAAGCTACAGATGTTCTGACCAATATAAGGAATGAGGCGAAGTGTAACGCAGAATTTATGGGTTTTCTTTCCCACTGTTTAGCACAACACAGAACTTATGAGTTCTCCTCATTGTTTTAACACAAAACTTCTAGGCTTTCTTACTGTTAACATGCACATAACTTCAAATTTTCACTCACTGTTAACACACACAGAACTTCTGATTTTCGCTCACTGCTAACACACACAGAACTTCTGATTTTTACTCACTGTTTAACACAACACAAAACTTCTGACTTTTTGTCCACTGTCTAAACACAACCCAGAACTTCTGTTTTTGCCTTCTAACGTTTCTTTCAGGATTCCAATAACATCAACCTAGAACTTCTGATCACCTCTGACGTTTCTTGCTGAACCACAACGCGTCTGGAATCAGAACTTTTGGTCCTCTTTATTTTGCTTTCAGCAACATGCTGATCCTATTTCTCTTTATTTTTTCTTTTTATTTTATTTTATTATTAATAATATTTTTTTATTAATATAAAAAAGACACAAAAATATTTTCTTTTTATTAACTAATTATTTCCTTCCTTTCTTCTAATTCATTAAGACAAAAAACCATTTTCAAAACAAGTCTTTTCCTTTTCTTATATTATACAATTCAATATGGTTGTAATAGATAATTAGGATTTAAAATTCTTGCAAACCCCCATTTGTAATTATGTACCCCTATCCCTAAATGATGTAATAGCGTAGGACTTTACGTTTATGCAATTTATCGCTTTCAAATATAAATGCTAGTAATTAGGGTGTGTATGGCAAGACATGAAATTAACAAATAGATAACCCTAATCAAGACAAAATGCATGTAAACGAAACACACTTGAACACTAGCACCTCTAGGGTGATCTCACTTTGTTTCCTTTCGAAAAAAATAGTCATGTCCCTCGAACTTGGGAGTTTTAGCAAAGACCCTCGATAAAAGATCGTAGTCCCTCGATGACCCTCAATGTTACCTTCGATAAACGATCTAGTCCCTAAACGACATTGCTAAAATGTTCCACGAGTTGCCTTCTATGACTATACAAATGTCCCACGCCCGTCCCTTCACATCCAACGATGGGGCTTCTTACGAAATCAATGGTAAGATAGCAACATCTAAAGGAGGAGGAAATGAACATTTAAGACATTTTGAGTAGGTAGGTTACTCCTAGTTGCTCGCTTGCTCACAACAAAAACATTTTACACCCACAACTTCACTTTGAAACATTTTTCAAAAGACAAAACACTGTGTATGTGTTCTTATAGAGACGAGAACCATTACAAAGACACTCCTTTTAAAAATACTTTCAAAACCCACATCACAAACACACTTTCAAACAAAAAAAGCAAGTGATCTAGCAAGCAACTAAGAGTCTGTAGATAACTACGGATAAAAAGGGTGCTAACACCTTCCCTTTTTATAATCTACCCCTCGAACTCAAGAAATAATCTCGAAAGGTCTTTCCTGTTCTTTTCAACCTTTCCTTTTGGATAAAAGAAAAGTTGGTGGCGACTCTTGCTAACCGCGACAATTGCTATCAAACGTAAAACACCCAAGTCAATTTTCCTACCGTGTTACACTCCTCCTTTAGATAGTTTTGTCTTACTATTAGTTAGTAAGCAACCTCATCATTGGATGTGAAGGGACAAACGTGAGTCGTCGTACAGTCATAAAAGGCAACATTGTAGGATACCTTAGAAATTTTTCGTAAGGGTCTAATATCATTTACCTAAGGCAACATCGAAGGATCATCAAGGGACTACGATCTCGTATTCGAGAGTTTTTGCTAAAGTATCCCACGTTCGAGGGACATGACTGTTTTATCCGAGGAAACAAGTGTGGGTTACCCTAGAGATGCATGTGTGTGAAGTGTATTATTTTCATGTATTTTATCTTGAATTAGGGTTGTCTATTATTTGGTTTTAAGTCTTGCCATACAAACCCTATTTATTAGCAATAATATGGAAAGCGATAACTTGCAGAAATTAAAAGTCCTATGTTATTACAATACTTTGGGGATGGGAATACAAATTACAAATGGGGATGACAAGTAAAGTAAACCATAATTACCATTACAAGGCTTTGACAGTTACATAAATTGTAATGCGGAATAATAGAATGTACAAAAATGCAAGGGTGGAGAGAAAAGAAAAGAAATTAGTTTTTGTGGTTTTTTGTATGAAAAGAGTCTTGATTACCCTAATTAAGAAGCTTGAATAACACCTAGAGTCTAAATTAGTTAAAAGAAAATTAAATAAAACCTAGGTCTAGTTTAGTTTCAATTATGAAAGAAAATGTTTTTAGGGTTTTTGTTATTTATAAAATAAAATCAAGTAATGATAAAATAAAAAGCTTTTAGTTTACTTATTTAATAAAAAATATACTTTTGTATATTTTTTTATTAATAATAATAATAATAATAAAATAAAATAGAAAAAATAAAATAAAAGAAAATAAAAATAAATTAAAGAGTCAGTGGGTTGAAAATAAATGAAGGAGGTTAGAAAATAGCAAAAAAGAGTTTAGGCCCACACTTTTTTTTTTGTATCCAGAAATCAAATAAAATAAAAAAGATGTTGGGCCAGTGTTGTTAAGCAAATAAGGGGTGAGAGATAATGAAAATGAGAGGGCCAAAGCTTGTAGGCCCATGCGCGTTCAGAAGCAAAAAAAAGAACAAGGAAATATGAGAAAAAGAAACAAAATGGGATGTTGGGGCTCGAACTCAGGTCCTTATAGTTCTAAGCCTTATGCCCACTCTCTTTACCACTGGGGTGGCTATACATCTAGTATTTAAAATAAAAATCAATAAATATATTATAAACCTTGTCCTGAACATGTCATCTTCTTTTTCCTCGCGCCAGGATGTTCTTCACCATTTTTGAAATCTGTAACTTCCTCATTTCTGAACCAAAATGGAAAATGTAAACACGAAAGTTGCTTGAAAATTAACCATGATTTCAAATATGTAAATAACTTAAGCTATGGATTAAAGATGAAAAAAAAATTTGCTTGGTACCAAATCTGACCTAATTTTTTTTAGAAAGTTCAAACTCAAAATTCTTCATGCTCAGGCAATATAAATGAATTCTAAGGACATGGTTAGTTTCAGGACTATGATGTCTACATTTCATCTTTAAAAATCAAAGACAAATGATGCTTGCATGAAGAGTTGAAAGTTCAGAAAACTTACCTTGAAAATGGAAATCGTATTATGAGTTTCAGCACTCTTCAAGATGTTGTGATGATCTGGATAACTTTAGTGGACTTCTAGGAAGCTAATGCCAGGCTTAGCTTGAGCTGAGAGTGGCTGAGTTGTTCTAGAGAAGTCAATACGTAGCACTCTGTTTTTGGTTATAGAGGATGGTGATGGAGGTGTTACAGTCATGTAATACGTGTTTGGTTAGGTTCTAAATGATATATGGATGCTTTGTGATTGATTTTGAGGAAGAATGCACGAGTGGAATATGAGTTTGGAATTCAAAGTCAGAAATGACACAAAAATGGAGTTTGAGAGCAATTCTGAGTTTGAGGGAGTTTGAGGGAGTTTCAATTCTTTTTAATTTGTGTCATTGGTTTGTAAATAATGTCTCTATTTATAGGGAAAGGTTTGAGGACTTGAGATGATCAGAATCACATGTTATGGATTTTTCAAATGCATAAAGACAAGTTGCTTCATGATGAAGAAAGGAGTGAATCAAGGAACTTAGCCATGCTTTGTAGACTCTTGTGGATTGCTTATGATATTGAGAGATTTGTTGTGATCTTTAGAGCAGATTTCAAGCTTGAAAGAAAAGAGTTGTTGGGAAAGTGAAGATTTATGCAAATGGAAATATTGCTTTTGCATTTCTAATCATAAATGGTATCAAGACTTGGACAAAGCTTCAAATCTTTGTGCAATAAACTTAAGATTTGTGTAATTGCTTGATTATGCATATATTTGGAGAGAACATAGCCTGAAAAGAGAGATCTTGTAGCTTTGGTTGGGCTTTTGGTTGTGTGTTTATCATCAAAATGACTTGTAATTCAAGAATGGATGCCGAACTTATTCTTTTTTATTCTCTTAGCTCAAAAATGATCTCTTAAAGTTATTGGGCATTTTGGAAAGCTTGAAACATCCTCTACAACTTTTTCAAAATCCAATTGGAACTATGTGAAAAATAGCTAAGAAGTTGGGACAAAAATTTGCCTAAACTAGGTCAAATTTTCACTAAGTGTTTAAGAAAAAGTGCATGACTTCATGGGCCTATATCTCAAAATCTAAGCATTTTTTGGATATGAGCCCTCTAATACAAAGTTGTAGATATCATCAAGATCTAAAACTCTCATGTTTAAAGTTTCCTTTGAATCATCTCGCATCTTGATGAAAAATTAGCATGAAGTAGTGAAATTATCATGTACAAAAACACTTAGAAAAATTTCTAAGTCTTGAAAAGTTTGACTTTTTAAATTGACTTTTGACTTTCTTGATATCTTGATGGTAAAACTTCATATTTTTGAATGTCTTGATATATTTTGATCTTTGAGACTCAATGTTGACCAAAAAATCAAAGTTTGACTTTTGGTGTATCAGTTGACTTTTTCATCAGTTGACCAAATTTCATCTATCAATTGTTTGATCTTGAGGAATGATTTGAATCATGACATTAAGTAAAGATAATGTGCTTGAATCCTTGAGACCATGTTTCAAACTAATAAGTCATGGATTAGGTAAAAAAAGTCCAAAATCAGTCATTCTCAGTCAAAACCCTAATTTTGACCATTTTGCCCCTTTGATGATTTGAACACTTTTCTTGAGGAATTATGATCCAAAGTTGATCAATTGAAGTTTGACTGTAAGTTGACCATAATTGACTTTTTACCCAATATAGTTGATTTTCAATCATCTGATCAATTGACTGAGCAAAATTGTGATCTAAAACTTGAAACTTGGAATGAGTATTCTTGGAGGTCTATAATGAACCATGAAAGTCATTTGAGGCAATAGAAGTCCAATTGTCCCTGTGAAAATAAAAACCCTAATTTGAGGCATCAGTGTTTAGGAGGTGATTTAACCTAGTCAACACTTATGTAATCTTGAGCTATTGAAGATCTTTGTGGGAAGTGTCTTAAGAAAAGAGAGGGAAAATTTTGGGGTACAACAAATACCATGTTTTATGAATAAGCTATTTTACTCAGTTATGAATTTACTCACTTATGAATAAGTTGTTATGAATAAGATGTTTTATCAATAAGTCATTTTATGAATAAACTACTTTGTTTCTTTTTTTAATAAGTTGTCCCACAAAAATGATGTTTCATCTCTTTTCTTAATAAGTTGTTCTGGGTGTTTTTATGCTATGTTAGGTGTTTAGGCTCTTATCTAGTATGAAGTGTGTTTGGTTGTTTTGATTCATAAAAATGACTTATTTTTTATCTAGCTTATATAATTCCAATTTATGATTACTCTTTTCTTCCTATTTTTCTTTAGGAATAAAAGGTATTGATGTGGACCAGTGTTTTCCTATGGAGAAAAATATAACTACAAAGTTAACTAATGAGCTGGTAATGTTATAACCTATAAGTTCTTTTGTTTTTTGTAGTATCTTTAATTGTTTTTCATATTATTGTATATTAAGTTCAATGTCGCCTTTGTTTTTATTTTCATAATGAAATAGTTATATTTGACACGATATCAAAGGTAGTATCAAAAACTCGTGCAATGTGTGAGGAGAAAATTGTAGAATGAACTTAAGTTGCTAATAATTTATGATTTGTTGTCTATAATTATTGATCTGCAGCAATAAAATTATCTGTTACAACATCAAAACAGGAAGACTATGGTCTGAAAATCGTGTGAATATAATACAAGTAGCTAGCATCCACGTGTTGTACTTTGTATGAATTTAACTTTTCAAATAAAATAGTATTATAATAAACTTATGCAGTTATGTGCAGTCCGGATGTTTAGCTCAGTTTTGTATTATTTTTAAAGTTATAAGGTTTTGTTATAGTAATCTATAATATAAGAAAATGGCTTTGAAAAAGCCATATATACCCTTATCTTGCTTGCTGCCATGACATCAACTTTGGAGTAAATGTTATCCAAATAACTCTTTTTCTACTAATGGCATTATTTAGTTCAATGCAAACTAAAAACTTTTTGTCCTATGCAATCAATTTTATTTTGAATCAACTCTTTTACTTTCTTTCTAATTGAATTTTTCATTTTACTTTCTTTCCCTCTCTCCTCTTTATGCATAACCAAATTCCCTATCTTTAAATTTTCTCTCTCCACTTGAATCAATTTCTCTCTCTCTCTCTCTCTCTCTCTCTCTCTCTCTCTCTCTCTCTCTCTCTCTCTCTCTCTCTCTCTCTCTCTCTCTCTCTCTCTCTCTCTCTCTCCACTTCAAAGCTACACTTTCCAAATCAAAGACCATTTTGGTTCCAACCAAATCTTTAACCCTTTTTCTTCTTTAGGTTTTCGGTAGGTTATGCAAATTTTTACGTTCTCCATCCATTCATGCTTTCTACTTCCATTTTCATTGGCTTTATTTTGTTTTCATTCAATGTTCAAGCATCGAACTTTATCATATCTGACTTAAAAACATTTCTTCCATTTTCCTTCGCCTCTTTGAACTTTCAGAGAGAGAAACAACTTTAATTTTATATTAAACTGAAATACTAAGATTGAAAGAAGATAGATACATCTCAAGAACAAAGTAAGACATCAGATAAGTTCACTTTTATTTTAAATTTTGTTGTGTTTTTCTCTCTTACTCCCTTCTTAATTATATTTGAGTGACTGAGAATACAAGATGTGACATAGAAAAGCTTCACATATATATTAGAGAAAATGAAATTACTTGGTTGTGTCAAATTGAGAAAAAGAAGAAAAGAAATTATAAAGACAACAAAAACAATAGTTGTGAGGTTGAGATGGTGGAAAAGAAATAAAAAATCCTAAACATAATTTTATTTCACACATATTTCTTATGACTGAAGGATTGTGAAAAATGTTAACCCACACTATTAAATGGACCACATGCTATATTTCATTATCAAATTCATTACAAGTTCTGTTTTTTTATTACAAATTAGAAGAAAAGGATCAAAAGCACAGAAAGGAAGACCAAACTCATGAATCTGGTGATGAATTTGATTCCCAATCTCTAAGGTAGCGTGTAGCAAGTCTTATAGTTTATTGCTTTTTACTTTTGATAACATTTTCTTTCTAGATTATTCTATAGTGTTTGAATTTTATTTTTTACATTGATTTTTATATTTTTTTTTATTCTTGATGATCTCATTCGATAGTGGATAAACTTTAATAGAAAATACTTTAACTGATATATTTTTGTTCTTTAGACTTATGTAACTTTTTATCTTCATATTCAAAATTTGATTTCTTTCAAATTTACCATTATTATTTGTCTGATGGTTTTTATTATGATTTGTAATTATTTATGATTGGTTTCTTTTCCTTTTTCAAATTTTGATTTATTATCGATCCATGAGTTTTAATCTTCTGAGTTTTCACACTCTAAGCATAAAATACGATTTTTCCTATTCACATGCAAATTTGATTTTAAATCTTCTTAAATTGTGTTTTTCTATTATATAGTTGTTACTACAAAAGTCTCTCTCTTTCTATTATAATATGTAACTTTCTTTGTCTGTTAATTTAACATAATAATAATACACTTGAAATTTCTAAAGATATTTTTGCTTCATATTTTCATAACTTTTGTTTTTAATCAATTTTTTATTATTTTAAAATTTTTGTTCTGAAATAATGTTTCTTATGTTTGATTGCTTATGTAAATTTAAATCATGGATATGGAAAATCCATGTATGCCCTTATCTTGCTTGCTGCCTCAACATCAATTTTGGGGCAAATGTTGTCCAAATAATGCTTTTTCCAACTAATGACATCATTCAGTTCAATGCAAACTAAAACCTTTTTGTCCTATGTGAAGTAATTCGAGAAAATAAATCTCTAAAACAAATAACGAAGTCGCCATCAGACATTTATTTATCCCATAGGAAGGGAAAGGAACACATCGAAGAAACTTAAAGAGGATAAAATCAAGGTCTTGTAACCAAGAGAACATGTAAGGGAGTCGATTATGCGAGGGGAAGGTATTAGCACCCATCACGTCTGTGGTACTCTATGGGATCCACTATTGTTGTATAATATAAAGGATTTGTTCATATCTAAATCTAAATTGTAAAGGGAATGCATGAATGCAAAGTATTATATACAAAATGATAAGGTTTTGTTATTCGTGCCAGCCTCAGTTGTGAAGCTTTGTGCCTACTATCACCGTCCGTGCAATGGGGATCAAAGCACTCATAGTTCACCTGAAAAGTTTTGGTTGGTTGCATGTTTTTTTATGAACGATGCTATCGAAGCATGTCCTTTTTGAAAAGGTTTTAAAAGAAAAAGTATGAAGACAAAAAGGTTTGCATTGGTTGGTGTTTTTTTACCTTAAAAGGGGTTTAATAATTTTAGAGTGTTTTGATGTTTGAACAAAGAAAAAGAGAGTTTTAGTCTTAAGAATGCAAAAGAGGAATAAAAATGTCTAAGGGAGACTATCAATCCTAAAGTTGTCATGCAATGATGGTTCTAAGGTTTGGATAACAAAGGGAAACATTCTCCTAAGTTAGCATGCATGGATTACAATCCTAATGTCTAACTCGAATCGAAAATGAAATGAGTGCATCCTAAGGGAACATGCAAAAGCCTAAAGGAAAGCACAAACACAAGTAATCGAACAAAATCGAAACAAAAACCAAAACAAAGATCAAGTGAGAGCTAGCAACAAATAATGAATCCAATGGATTTCAAAGTGGGAGTAAGGAACTTTTCCACCTGATTTTATCAAGCATCGGTATCGAGTAACTACTCAAAGCGTCAACGTTCAAAGAAACGTGAGCTAACATTGTCAAAAAGAATGACAAAATATGGGGGTTGGTTACAAATCCTTTTCCACTTTATTTGAATCAATGGACAAGAATAAGCACGGTTCAAAGCATCAACGTATAACGCGAGCTAAGAACAAAATGAACTAGAAAGTGTGGTGGGAGATTGCAAGCCCTTTTATCCCCTTATTGACTCGATAGAAAGCACAAAGTAAAAAGGAAATGTGAGGGGAGTGGTATTTCGGCTTCTTTGAGGTCTTTTGCACACAAACAAACACAAACATTGCCTCTTTTGAGGACTTTTAACAAAACAAACATTGCCTCATTTGAGGACTTTAAACATATTTTCCCATCTAAAGTAGGGACTCCCAATCATGCATATTAAAGCGATATCAAAGTAAAAGAAATTTGACGGTCTTCGTGCAAGCTAGCATCAACAAACAAAATAGTCAAAAATCGGGTGCTGGGAATAGGCGCCAAGGCATCGATAATGTGAAAATAAATCATATGTGAAGTGTGTGTCAGACACATCCTCACGACATCCATAAACCTGCATGAAAAATACACATCCAGACAAAAACACAAGCAATGTATATATCTCATAGAATTAGAATCAAGCGTGTCGGAAGTGAACTTGAATCCACAAAAAAAGTGGAATAAAATATTTTTTTTTCAATCGAATAACCAAGAGTTAATTGAACGATTGAAAACTATCTTGAAATGCCTTGCACAAGTCAACAAAAGAGTTAGAAATAACAAGGAGGCATAGGCGGAATCAAGTATTCACATCACAATTTAAATCAAGATCGAGCCATGAAGAAATAAGATGCAAACATGCATTGGAATATTAAAATGAATTTCCAGGAAGCAACACATTAACATATGCAAGTGTACAAAAGGTCGGAGTAAAATTAATCAAAATCAGTACCGATAACCACCATACATGCTAATAATCTCAAGCATACATTAAGTTGGAATTAATACACAAAACTAAGCACACTTACCATCCCTTGGCAGAAACGTTGCACCTTACAAAATGCTCTAAAAGTCGGCTTAAAAACAACCTAATTTGATACCAGTATCAACCAAATATGCTAATAAGCTCAAGTATACATTAATCATGAATTAAATCACAATGTAGATGCAAAAATCATTTTTAGGATAACATTGAATTGACAAATTAAATGCACAAAAACTTTATTTGAAATCAAACAAAATTGATACCGGTATCAAGAAATTATCAACACAAAGTAACTTATGCATCAAATAACAAATAAAACCCAATTTGTAACACATTTTTGAACTTCAGACAACACTATATCAACTGTCGATGTTTGTTATAAATCGGTTTGAAATCATCATTTTGAACCAAAAAGTCCAAACATCGACACATGAAAACTCTTTTGAAATTCACAAACAAATCTTATTCATATAATCGGTATCGGTATCACAATTTATAAGCAATTGAAACCAAAATTATTTACGTGTCGAAAACAAATAAGCACCTCAAAATTTCATTTTAATACATGAGTTTAAACAAATTATGAACAAAGTATCGACTCAGAATCAAATTGCGACGCGTAGAACTCAACAATCATGAACATATATCAATTTCGATGTGTAACCATCAACAATCACCAACAATTATCAATTTCGACGCGTAAACCACAATCAATTAACAATCACCGCGTCGAAATTCAAGATTCAAACAATTGAACACAAAACTAAAACAATTCCAAGCTTATTCATAATTCACAAACTCAAGAATCACTTAATTCCAATAAGCATTTATTCTTCACAATTCAAGATCCAATCCATGTCAAACAACACAAATTCAATTTAATTCAACAATTAACTCATGCAATCTCAAGTAAATTCAATTTAATTCAACAATTAATATCAAAGCAATAAAATCAAGAGATGAAGAATTCCTGAAAGAAGATCGGAGAACTTGAATTGAACGCGGCCAGAAGAGAAAATCATCGGTGGAGGGAGCTAGTGTATGGACGGGGCGAGCTCGGGGAGAGAGACCGAGCAAAATTGATGGAGGGACAAAGCAGGGCCAAAAGCGGAGGCCAGAGGGAATTTGGTCGCGGATGCATGGCTGAGGGAGGTATCAGTCGGAGTGCGGAGGCGATCACAGCTTGCCGGTGGTGGCTCGATGGAGGGAGAAAGATGAAGATCTTGAGAGTTTTTCTTCTTGTTCTTGAGAGAGAAGAGAGAAACTTGAGATAATTTTTTGTGATTTTTGTGTAGAATGAAAAAAGTGATTATAAAATTGTATTGAAATAATTTATAGAAGTGAGCTAAGACCATGTTTGACAAATGGTAAAAAATGCAAATTCCCTTTTTTGTGAATAATGCGGAATTTTCAGTTTTTTTCGGTGTATGGTGCGAGAACAACCCACAAGCTCATCACTTTCGATGCATAATCCTGACGCGTGACTTGAAATAAAAACATGGATGGCAAAATTTGTGACACAGTGCCTAAGTAATCACCTTGATACGATAAAAATCGATAAATTTATGAATTTCGCAATGGCGATAAACTTGAGGAAGAAAATCCTTTGTGCAGATTTTTCCGCTTATTTTGGTGTACAACTTTAGAAACAAGCCATAAGCCGAAGTCTTCTGAGCAAAATCTGAACTCGGGCCCTGAAGCAAACTTGTAGCTATAACAATTTGTGGCATCATGCCGAAAGAATCATCTCGATACAATGAAAATTGAGAAAGTTATGATTTTTGCAATATTTCACGACAGTTGACCAGAAATCCTCTTCAGCATGAGATTTTCACTGTATTTTTGCAATTTCGGAGATCTCCTTCAAAGAATTAACTTCTGACCTGAACATATGAAGTGAGGACAACATCAAGACAAATTATATGCCCAAAGAACCATTCTAAAACGTCGAACCGGGAGGAAGTTATGAATTTTTGAACATCTGAAAAACAGTGGATCAGCATACTATTTTAGGGTACCAGTCTCAGGTAATTTGACTTTTTGGAAGTCTTCTTCACTGAATCAGCTTCCAACCTAAACATAAGATTTGAAGAAAATAACAAAACATTTCAAATTCCCTAAGATCCATTGAAAAGTGATTTTTCGGTCAAAAGTTATGAATTTTTGAACATTCGAACAAACAATTGACTAACAAATCCATTGTATAACATGATTTCAGGTATTTGCACTTTTGAAGATCTTCTTTACAAAATTAGCCTTCTACCTAAAGAGATGAATTGGATAAGATAACAAGGAGGTTCTAATTCTTGAAGAACCATTCCCATACCTTTTTCCGATCATAAGTTACAGATTTTAACCTCGAACTGCAAAATGCTGATTTTCGGCATGAACTGTCTCAAATCAACTAGAACACTTGACTTTCTCCATAATTTAAAGCGTGATGGAACACATGAGAGCTTGACATGATGATGCCTTGATTAATTTTTTATTGAGTAGCTCAAAAAAATATGCAGAGTGCACTTGAATCTTGAAAATCATGAGTTTCTGCTTTGTTGTACTGCCTGGCGAAACAATTGTTTTTGTTTTGTAGCTTGACACAAATAAATGCCTTGATCCCATAACCATGGAATCAATGATATGTATGCATGATTATGTTAGAGAAAATAATCTAATTAGGGTTAAACTGAAGAGTTCCAACTTCATTGAGGAAGTAGATGCAAACTTCTTTGGGGAGATGGAAAACCCTACTTGGGGATAAACAGCGGCACCAGGCCTCACTGGAGATAAATATGTCGATACCAAACCTCACTGAGGATGCTCTTTTAGGGAGAAATATCTGAAGATAAATGTGATACGGTGGGAGAACTGACTTGGATGTTTTGCGTTTGATCGCAAATGTTGCGGTTAGCAAGAGTCTCCACCGACTTTTCTTTTATCCAAAAGGAAAGGTGAAAAAGCACAGGAAAGACCTTTGAGATTATTTCTCGAGTTCGGGGGATAGATTATGAAAAGGAAATGTATTAGCACCCTTTTCATCCATGGATTTCCATGGGCTCTTAGTTACTTTCTAGATCACTTGCTTTTATTTGAAATTGTTATTTGTGTGGTTTTTGAAAGTATTTTGTAAAGAGGCCATTTGTTTAGGCAAACTTTGTAATGATTCTTGTTCATAAGAATGTATACAAAGT
The DNA here is from genome assembly GCA_948472305.1 of Vicia faba. Lineage (NCBI taxonomy): Eukaryota > Viridiplantae > Streptophyta > Magnoliopsida > Fabales > Fabaceae > Vicia > Vicia faba. The sequence goes on from OX451736.1 coordinate 1,252,601,645, forward strand.
GTTTGATCTTTTGAAATTTTTTTCAAGTTTGTGAGATGTTTTGAAAGTGTAGGTGTTTGTTTTAAAAATAGCAAGGATGTTTTGTTTTGAAATGGAGCAAGTAATTAGGAGCATTCTACCTACTCAAAAGTCTTTCATGTTCATTTCCTCTTTCCTTTGAAATTGTTATCTTACCATTTATTTGGTAAGTAACCCTATCTTTGGATGTAAACAGGACGGGAGTGGGTCATCGTATAACAATGATTAGCAATGTTTCAAGGTATCTTAGCATTCTCTGTTAGGAACTAAGATCATTTTGAAAGGCAACTTTGATAGCGTCATCGAGGGACTATGATCTTGTATTTTGCTTGTTTTTGCTAAGATACCTCACATGCGTAACATGGCCATTTGTAAGGAAACCAAGTGGATTTACCCTAGGGGTGCTTGTGTGCAAGTGTATTGTTTTTCATGCTTGATTTTATCTTTGATTATGGTTTTCTAATTAATTGGTTTTAGTCTTTCCATACAAACCCTAATTACTAGCATTTGTATATAAAGCGGTAAATTGCAGAATTTAAAATTACTATGCTATTACAATACTTGTGGGAGAGGGTGTACAAATTACAAATGGGGATTGCAAAAAAATAAAGCCTAATTATCTATTACAACCATATTGAATTTGGATAAATAATGTACAAAAACGAATAAATATACAAGAATGTAAAGTGGAAAGAAAATGGACTTTTATTTGGATTTTTTAGGGAAAAGGGGTTTTGTTTTAACCTAATTAACTAAAAGAAAAATAATTAAGTAAATTAGTAAAAAGTAAAACCTAAAATTACTAGGAAAATAATTTAAATAAAACCCTAATCTATTAATTGATTAAAAAAGAAATTAAGTTTATAAGAAGAATATTTTTTGGTATTTTTATCTTAAAAATAATTTATAGTATTATAAAATATTTTTGGTCTTTTTTTTTGTTTTAAAATAATATATTTTAAGAAAATAACTGAAACCCTAGTTTTTAATTAAATTTACAAACTAATTAGTAAAATAAATAAGGTATGATTAAATAAAATATTTTTTTTGTGTAAAAAATAAATAAACTATATCAAAATATAAATCTAATGTTTTTATATTTTTTCTGATTTTTTTTGGTATTAGATAAAATATTCAAGAAAACAAATAAATAAAAAATGAAAAAAAGAAAACAAAATGGGCCAGGGTGTAAATAGCCAGCAAGGGGGGTCAGAAGTGAAAAAACATAAAGCCCAAGGGGATGAGGCCTAGCGCTGCCAAAGAAGTTAGAATCAGTGAAAAATATGAAAAAAATCCAAAAGGGTACCACTGGGGCTCGAACTTAGGTCCCTATAGTCACAGGCGCGCGCTTCTACCACTGGGGTGGCTATACATCCATTTATTAATATCAAACCATAAATATATATGGTAAACACGTTCCTGAGGCCAACTTCATCTTCAACCTCACGCCCAGCCTGAACCTCTGTATCTTATTCAATTCTCAACAAAAATGAAAAATGTAAACAGGAAACTTGTGGCAAATTTCCTCACGATTTCAGAAATGCAAAGCAATAAAATTATAGATCAAAGACAAACATGAATTTTAATGGCCCTAATCGGAACCCTAAAAATTTCAGAAACTTCAATCGTAAAATTCTCTATGCTTAAGCAAAATAAATGAAAACTGTGAACATGGTTAGCTTTAGGGCAATGATATCTACATTTTTCATTCAAAAATAAACCATTAATGATGCTTGTTTGAAGAGTTCAAAAGTAAGAAAACTCACCTTGCAAGAGGGTATTGTGTTTGGAGTTTGAGTAGCTTTTAGTGAGTTCCAATGATTGGATTAGCTTCCTCAAGTTCCCAAGAAGCTAATGTGATGCTTAGCTTGAGCTGAAAGTGCCTGAGGAGTTCTGGAGAAGTCAAGGTGCAAGGTGCTGTTTTTGAAAATGGTGGATGATGATGGAGGTGTTACAGTGATGTTGCAGGTGTTGGAATTGTTTTTGTATGTTATTTAGAAGCTTTTGAAAGTAAAAGGCCAAGAAATGCACGAGCAAATTTGGAGATTGGATTCAAAACTCAGAAATGGCAAGTTTTGAGGTGTTTTTGGCGATTCTGTGTTCTTAGTGTTTTCAGGGTTCAAGCATGCGTGAGATTTGTGGAAAATAACTTGTGTATGTATAATCAAAAGGTCTTGAGTTCTTTTGAGAGTCATAAGTACAAGTTACAAGCTAATTGCTATGTTACTTGATTTTCAAGAAAAGTGGGAAAACAAGTTTCAAGAGGAAGTACAAGCATGGGCTGAGTGATTGTAAGTGTCTAGATAAACTTCTCTTGAGTTATGGGACTTGTATCATCAGAAGAAAACAAGTGCAAGGCTCAAGAACAAGTTTTATGCAAAAAGCTACTTTATCAAAATGGCATTGTGCACTTTCTTCCCAAAATGGATATAAAGCATAGCCTTGCATTGAATGCTTAAATTGAGACCTCTAAAAGTTGTGCAAGAAATTAATTATGGAGTGCCAAACAAGTTCGAGGCCTGCAAAGTAGAGGTTATGCAGCATAAGTTTGAATTTTGAATTTTGATCATCACAAAATGACTTGTAATTCAAGTGTGAAAACCCTAACTTCATCTCTTCGATTCTCCCTACTCAAAAATGATTTCAAGGAGTTCTCTGACATTTTGGAAAGCTTGCAATATTATGTACAACCCCTCTTTGAATCACTTTTGAAAATTCCCCTTGGAACTATATGAAAAACTGCCATGAAGTTAGGTCAAAATCCTGACCAAATTAGGGAAAATTTCACTAAGTGTTTTGTTTCATGACCATGTGTTCTTAAAATTATAACTTGAGATCCAAGCACTTTTGGAAGGATTTGTGTAAAGAAATGTTTTATATTTCTTGTAGATCTACAACTTTCATATTGAAAGTTTCTTTTGAATCATCTTGCATCATGGTGAAAATTTTGCTCAAAGTTATGAAAAAATAAGAAATTTCCAACACTTAGGAAAATTTCTAAGTTTAGAAATTTTAACTTTTCAAAATGAAATCTTGAATTTTTGATTTCTTGATGAATAAGTTTCATATTTTGACATGCTTTGATGAATTTTGATCTTTGACATTTGATTTTGACCAAAAAGTCAAAGTTTGACTTTTTAGTATACAATTGACTTTTGATCAGTTGACTGAAAATTCATCTGTCAATCCATTGGACTTGAGCAATGTTTTGAGCCATGTCATTAGGTCAAAATTATGCAATTGGACTCTTGAGATCAAGCCTTAAACCAATTGATCATTTTCTAGGTCAAAAATCAGAAATTGTCCTTTCCCAATCAAAACCCTAATTTTGACCATTTTGCCCTTTTGAAGATTTGATCAAATTTATTAAGGAATTGTAGTCCAAACTTGATCAAATGATACATATGAGTTTAAAATGTTGTTGTGGATAAAAAATTATGAAGTTTGACTGTAAATTGACCACAGTTTACTTTTTCCCCATTATAGTTGATTTTTAGGTCAACTACTCAATTGACTGAGCAAAAGTGTGATCCAAAGCTTGAAACTTGTCATGAGTAATATTGAGGGTCCATAATGGTCCATGAAATTCATATGGGGCATTGTAAGTTCAAATATCCTTGTGCAATCTCAAACCCTAATTTTGGTCATTAGTGCTTAAGGAGGTGTCTTGAGCTGATCAACCCTAGTGCAGTCTTGAGCCAAAGGAGATCTTGTGAGTAAATTATTGATAAATGAGACGGAAAATTTTGGGGTACAACAGCTTCCCCTGTTCAATCTTCTTAAGCTTAAAGAGTTAGATTGGCGAGTTTTGCCATTCGTGACTCGAAGGTGGAAGATGATTGGACATTAGAGTGCCCAGAAATTTACACTCAGTGATGTTATGGTTGATGGTATAGGGAATGGGCTTAAATATTCCATTCAAAAATGATTGCTGAGAGCCGAATATGAATGAGTATCAGGATGGAATCCGTTTCTAAAGCGTATATGAACTGTATCTGAGAGCTGAATCCGAATGAGTATCAGGATGACATCCGTGTCCGGAGCGTATTTGAACTGTATCTGAGGGCTGAATCTGAATGAGTATCAAGATCTAATTCGTATTTGGAGCATATCTGAAAGTTGAATTTGAATGAGTATCAGGATGGCATCCGTGTCTGAAGCGTATCTAAACTGTATCTGAGAGTTGAATCTGAATGAGTATCAAGATAGAATCCGTGTCTAGAGCGTATTTGAACTGTATCTGAGGGCTGAATCTGAATGAGTATCAGGATGGCATCTGTGTCTGGAGCGTATCTGAACTGTATCTGAAAGTTGAATTTGAATGAGTATCAGGATGGCATCCGTCTTTGGAGCATATCTGAATTGTATCTGAGAGTTGAATCTGAATGAGTATTAGGATGGCATCCGTGTCTGGAGTGTATCTGAACTGTATCTGAAAAGCCTTTGAACATTGTTAATGGTAGTTGTTGATTAACCTTATCCTGAAAAGGGTAAAATGTTAGCTAATATGCAATGTCATATTGTATGAAATGCATGGTATAATGAGATTGTGATTCATGCATTCATGTTATCGATGTTTACGATATATGGATGCGATGTATGCACATGTGAGCTAATTTGCTGCACTGCTTGTTGGATTAGGGAAAATAAATCCCTGACTGCTGCTGAAGATACAGAGTGCACGTCTTCATTTTTTGAAGTGTTGATGAATTTCCACTTAGAGAAATAAACTTTGTTGTAAGGGAAATGCCGTGTACTGCTTATAAAATCCTGTTGGGGAATCCTGATAAATTTGGCGACTTCTAATAGGGAGTGATAACTGGAAGTTTTGTTCCGCTGGGGATTAAACTGCACACTGCGGGGGATTTTATGGAAATAGATTAGAGAGATTTCCCTATCTCTTAAATCCATTAGTGATTTTATTTCTATTTTGATCATTTGTAAATGGTAGTTACGTTCAAATGCATATGTTCAAAAATAAATCATTAGACGTTTTCGTAAACAGAACACAAGAATAAAGAAAAATAGATAGTTTTGCACTTTCAAAGGGATATCTTTGTATTGACTTTGAGTAAGTATTTTTGTACAATGAGACAAACATTCTAGTAAGAGAATTCCGTCGTAAAAAAATGAAAATTTGATACAAAAAAAGATAGCTATGTGAAATAATCCCATGGGGTTCCCATTCTGCTATAGCCTTCCTGTCTCCGAGCATATTATCTATTTGTTGCCTTATCCAAAGCTGATTGAATTAATCAGAACTATCGAGTTTGCAGGTTGTCCGTCAGGTGATCCAATGGGACATAGTCATACGCTTTAATTCCCTAACTTTTTCCTGGACTGCCCTTTCGGGTTTTCAGTCCATCAAGATACCCTTTTTTGCCCAAGCCGTTGCCGGGTGTACAGATTTTTTTGTTTTATCCCTAATTTTCCCCCCAACCTTTTTGGTTCGCCGGGATTCCCTTATTTTGCCTAGGTGTGTCAACCTAGCGGGTCTCTTATGCGTAGTATCTTTTGACTATGTCCGTGTTCACAGGGTGCGGCAGGTCGTCGCCATCCATGGTGGTCAAGATCATTGCTCCACCATAGAATATGCTTTTTATTACAAATGGTCCTTCATATGTAGGAGCCCATTTGCCCCTGGGATCACTTTATGGCAGTATGATACGTTTGATCACTAGATCCCCAACTTGATACACTTGGCGTCTGACCTTTTTGTTGAAAGCCTTGATCATCCGTTTTTGATACATTTGACCATGACAGACAGCAGTAAGTCTTTTCTCATCAATCAAGTTTAGTTGATCAAGTCGAGTTTGGATCCAATCATCTTCATTCAACCCTGCATCCTTCATAATTCTTAGAGAGGGGATCTGGATCTCAATAGGAAATATAACCTCCATTCCGTATACCAGAGAGTATGGTGTTGCCCCAGTTGATGTGCGTGCCGTGGTATGATAACCGTGGAGAGCGAATCGTAGCATCTCATGCCAGTCTTTGCATGTGACTGTCATTTTCTGTATGATCTTTTTGATGTTCTTATTTGCGGCTTCAACATCACCATTCATCTTTGGTCGATAAGGGGAGGAATTGTGATGCTGAATCTTGAATTGCTCGCACAGGGAGGTGATCATAATATTGTTTAGATTCGTACCATTGTCTGTGATGATCCTCTCCGGGATACCATACCGACAGATGAGATTCCGTTTAATGTATCGGGCTACAACATTCTTGGTAACGGAAGCGAAAGAGGCCGCCTCAACCCATTTTGTAAAATAGTTAATGGCCACTAAGATGAAGCGGTGTCCATTAGAGGCTGTTTGCTTGATTTCCCCAATCATATCGATGCCCCACATATCAAAGGGCCAAGGATCCGTCAAGACATTCAGAGGAACCGGAGGTGCGTGCACCTTGTCAGCATAGATCTGACACTTGTGGCAGGTTCGAGAATGTTCATAGCAATCTAGTTCCATGGTAGACCAGTAATAACCTTCCCGTAGGATTTTCTTTACCATCGTATGCCCACTGGAATGGGTGCCAAAAGTTCCCTCATGTAGATCAACCATGATCTTTTCTGCCTCAACCTTGTCTACGCAATGGAGCAAAACAGAGTCATGGTTGCGTTTGTAGAGAATGTCGTTACTAAGGAAGAACTTAGCAGAGAATCTCCTTAAGAACTTCTTATCATTGACTGAAGCTCCTTCCGGATATTATTGAGCCTCGAGATACCTCTTGACTTCGTGAAACTAAGGTTGGTCCACTACTTCTTCAGTATTAATCTCGTGACAATAAGCTGGTTCATCCATTTGTTCAATGGTGATATGGGGAGCCTCGTTATCCCATTTATGTTTAAACATGGATGACATTGTGGCTAGTGCGTCTACTAGCTGATTTTCTTCTCACGGGAAATGCTCGAAGGTAATATTCTCAAAATGTGGGATCAATGTCAACACATGTTCTTTATAGGGGATAAGGTTAGGTTGTTTGGTGTCCCATTCCCCTTTGATCTGGCTGATGACCAAAGCTGAATCTCCGAATACATTTAAAGATTTGATCCCCAAATCTATGGCAGCTTTGAGACCAAAAATGCACGCTTTGTATTCTACCATGTTATTTATATAATTGAAGCAGAGTCTTGCCGTAAAGGGAGTATGACATCCCTCAGGAGATATGAGTACAACACCTATACCATTGTCGAGTGCATTGGATGCCCCATCAAAAACCAGGGTCCATCGGGATCCTTGTTCAGGTCCGTCATATGGTCTGAATTCTTCACAGTTGTTTACCGTCATGATGTCTTCATTTGGGAATTCGAACTTCATAGACTGGTAGTCATCCACAGCTTGATGAGCAAGGTGATCAGCTTGTACATTGCCCTTTATTGCTTTCTGGGTAGTATATTGTATGTCATATTCTATCAGGATCATCTGCCATCTCGCTATTCTCCCAGAGAGGGCAGGTTTCTCGAAGATGTATTTTATTGGATCCATTTTAGATATCAATAAGATAGTATAAGTCAGCATATACTGTCTTAGCCGATGAGCATCCCATGCCAGAGCGTAATAAGTTTTCTCGAGCAGTGAATATCTTATTTCACAGTCGGTAAACTTTTTGCTCAGGTAATAAATAACATGCTCTTTTCGGCCAGACCCGTCATGTTGCCCCAACACACACCCCATTTAATTTTTCAAAACGGTTAGATACATAATCAAGGGTCTTCCTTCGACTGGTGGCATTAAAATAGGAGGTTCTTGCAGGTACTCTTTGATCTTGTCGAAGGCAGTTTGGTATTCATCATTCCACCTGACTACTTGATCTTTCTTCAGTAATTTGAAGATTGGTTCACAAGTAGCTGCTAGGTGAGAAATGAATTTGGAAATGTAGTTTAATCGTCCCAAGAACCCTCTGACTTACTTTTCAGTACGAGGATCAAGCATTTCTTGTATTACTTTAACCTTGGCAGGATCCACTTCAATACCTTTACCGCTGACGATAAAGTCTAGGAGTTTACCGGATCTCACCCCAAATGTGCATTTATTTGGGTTTAACCTCAGCTTGTACTTTTTTAGCCTCTCAAATAATTTCTTCAAATGACCAAGATGCTCTTCTTCTGTTTGAGATATGGCTATCATGTCGTCCACATAGACCTCTATTTCGTGATGTATCATGTCGTGAAATAGAGCTACCATGGCACGCTGATAGTTTGCCCCAGCGTTCTTCAACCCGAATGGCATAACCTTGTAGCAGAATGTGCCCCATTGTGTGACAAAGGTTGTTTTTTCCATGTTCTCGGGTGCCATTTTGATTTGGTTATAGCCTGAGAAACCGTCCATGAAGGAAAACACCTTATGTTGTACCGTATTGTCAAATAGAATATCAATGTGGGGAAGTGGGAAATCATCCTTAGGGTTTGCCCTATTCAAATCTCTGTAGTCCATGCATATTCGTACCTTGCCGTCCTTTTTAGGCACGGGAACAACATTGGCAACCCATTGTGGATAGGAAGTGACGGCCAAGAATCCGACATTGAATTGTTTCATGACTTCCGCTTTGATCTTCTCTGACATGTCTGGTCGCATGTGACATACCTTTTGTTTTATCGGTGGGCAGTCTTCTTTTGTTGGTAGACGATGTACCACGATATCTGTATCAAGTCCTGGCATGTCTTTGTACTGTTGCACCCCAAAATTTACCCTCTTGATTTAGGCTTATGTTTCATCATGAATATCATATTGCATTGCATTCATACATTGTGATGGGATCAAAATACTTTGCTTATCAAGTCTTCCTCAAGCTTTGAAGGTTGATTGCATTGACAAGTTGCTCAAGTAGAACCATATCATCTAAACCTCTGGATCTTTCAAGCTCAAAAGTTATTACATATCTCAAGATATTTTATCCATCTCTTTGGTTCATCAGAGGATTGAAGTTTGAGATTGATTATAAGAAGAATCACTCTTTTGATTCACCAGTAAAAATTAGGGTTTTGTTTGATCAAGGCTATTGAGAAATGTACAAATCTTGATTTGGAAGCTACAACACCTCATTGACATTGGAGATACCTTTGTGCAAGAAATTGGTCAAGATGCCCAGAGGATTTGAAATTTTGGAGATAATTCATCAGTCTCCTAAGGTGTTAACAAAAACTAGGGTTTGGGATTTTATCAAGATTTCTTGAGAATTTTGAAGTGAAACTTTGTACATGGCCTCTATATATTTGGAAGATCATATGTTTGAAGTCTTGATCATCAATTTTGAAGGGAAGTGGATCAATTGATTCAAGGGGCAACATGGTCATTTTGGTCAAAATCAGTCAAAGTCAAGGTTGACCAAGTGAACTTTTGGTCAACCATCAATTCAAGGGTGTACTTTTCATATTTCAAGTCCATTTTGATCATTGGATCAAAAATATTGAGGTTTGGGTTGAAACTTGTTCATGAAGAAACCCTAAAAGTTTCTAATTTTGGAAAATGAGGACTTAACTTCAAAAATTCATATTTTATTCACCTTTGATCAAAAAAATGCAAATGAAATATGCTTGGAAAGATAAGAAGGTTATCTTTCATATCCTTTTGGTATCATTTCCAAATTGGTAAAGAGTCAAGAGTTATTGTCTTTGGAAGTTCATGCCTCAAGTTAAAATTATAGGTCATTTTCCAAAATTAAAGAATTTCATGTCAAATTTTGAGGACCTTAGTGGATTCAATTGCAAAAACACAAAACTAAGGGATTGTGGATCTTTTCAATACCTTTCCAAATTGTACTCATTTGTGTCCAAATTCAAACTTTTGGGCAAGTTATGGTCTTTTGAATTTCATGCCATTTTATTGAACTTTAGCCATGCAAGCAAAATGCCAAAACTTGAGAACTTCATTTTCAGCCATTCTCTTCACTTATAATCAGGCCCATGACACATTTATGACCTATGGAAGCCCTTTATGCCAGCCATTTCGTGCCCATGTGATTGTTGTACTTGCTTGAGGCCAAAATTTCAAAACTTGCCCAAAATTGCAAAAACTCCAATACTTTATGATCATGTGGAATCAAGGGCCAAGATTTTAAGGATGATTTTCTGAAATAATTTGGCCCAAAAAATGCATAAAAGTCTAAAGAATGCACGAGCAAATGACCTGATCCTATGCACACCTTATTTTCTACACAAACTTCCAATCCTGCCCTCCAACGGTATTAAGCTGGCATTTCCACCCCTACCCTCCTCTACTCACTCTATATAATGAGTAGCGAGGCTCATTTGATGAAGAAAAGGCCTGCATTGCAAGAAATCCAAATCTGAGTTCAACTTCCTTTCTCTGCATTTTTTCTTTGAATCCCTTAATTCCTTGGTCGTTTCTTCAATTTCTTCGCAGAGACACATTCAGTGGAGCAAGAGGATCTAGTTGGACCCATTGATTTGCTTCTGGAGTGAGGGAACCGTGCATTCAGATTTTGATTTGAGGTAAGCTCACTCAACTTTGATTCATGATATATAACTGTTTATTGCTGAATTTGAGCATGGATACTTGCTTGTTAATGTTATGTGAACGATTCTGAAACTGTTTGAGGTTTTGATTTGGCATATCATGCTTGTTTAAGATCTTTGAAACTCTAATTTTCAGTGGGTTTTTGGTGATTTCATGTTGAGATTTCTAGATCCATGGCTGTCTATTTGATGTGATTTGAATTGTGTTTAATTCCTTGCCATGTTAGCTTTGATTTGCACTTGATTTGATGAATTTTGGTTGAGAAATGAGCACGACTGATGGATCTGAATATAGGCTCATGACCTGTTTTGTTGTACACATTTTGATATGTTGGAGGTTGAAGACGAAGTGAGGTGGCGCGCTCTGATTGGTTCATTTGAAGTTTTAATGCATTTCATATTATTTGATTTTAATTGATTTTCTTCTGATTTTATTTTTGTGATCAAAACATCTTCAAAAATCATGAAAAAATTATCATAGGCTAATAATAATTTCTAGTACTTGTCATATTTTTTTTGGAATTTTTTAAAAATGTTTTGATTGGTTCAAAATTTCATTAAGTTTAATTAATTGTTTGTTCATTGATTATTTTTATTTTAATAGCTCTTTTGATCTAAAAATTCCACAAAAATCATCTTTGACTCATAAAATAATTTAGAAATTGATTCTGATTTTGGTTTAGCATTTTTTCTATTTTTGATTAGAAATTTAATTTGAGAAGTTTATTTGAAATGTTTGCTTCATAATTTTTATTTTAATACTTCCTTTAATTCAAAAATCCTCAAAAAAATCATATAAGTTTGCTTTTAATCATAGTGTCTGAATATAATTTTTTTGGACCTTTTTATGACTGTTGGCTAGGGTTTGCATTTTTGTCATTAAATAATAGTTTAAATTGTTTAATTGTTTGTTTGATTTTATTTTGATATTTCCTTTAATTAAAAAATTCCACAAAAAATCATGGAGGCTGGTTTTTAATTCTAATATTTGAATATAATTTTGGTTGGATATTTTTCTGACTTTTGATTTGAATTTTATTTTGAGATGTGAATTTTTGTTTAATTATTTAAAGGTTTGAATTTTGATTTTATTTTTGACTTTTCTTTAATTCTAAAAATTTGAAAAAATAAGTTCTCTGATCTTTGGAGTTTTCTTTATTTTTGTATGATTTTAGTTTGATTTGTTTAGAATTGGAACTTGATTAATCAATAATTGAGTTCATTTTCTAAATAATTAGGGTTTTGCTAATTCCCTTGTTTGTTTTGATTCCAAAAACCAATTGGCCTTGAGTTTAAATTGAATTTGGTTCTTGTTTAAGGTTCATAGATGGATTAAGGTCCTTAAAAAGATTTTTCTTGAATTAATTGATGTGGTTTGGTATTTTCCACAAAATATTTTGAAAACTTGTCTAGTTTGGTGGTTTTTTGCCAACTAGTTTTGATATTTGAAGTTTGATTGATCCTTTCCTCATCCATCCATGAACTTAAAACATGTTTTCTGACTATTATGTATCTCAAGGATGCTAAGAAATTTTTTGTTTGAATTATGGAAGCCCTTTTTCCTTTTTTTGATGTATTTTTGAAGTGAAGGTACCCAATTAATGTTGCATATCTTGTTGCAATTTGCTTAATGGCCAATGAACTTGAGTGAGGCCTATAATTGGACACCTAATGATCATGTTGGTTCTGTTTATCCACATAAACTCAAGTCATTACACTTAATTCCCCATGTTTGAATGATTGGACCTTTTGATGCATTGTGTGGGATTCCTCTTCTATTATGCTTGTGAGTTGGGATGAAGTATTTGAGTATGTTTGAATTGTGGTTGCTACTGACCTTCATGGACTTTGATTGTATTCTTCTCAAGCTCCCATGATCCTTGATTGATATTCAATTGTCAATTCAATATGGTTATAGAAAGGAGCAACATTCCTCTAACTTTTGACCAAATTGTGCATATGCCTGTTTCTTTTTGTCTATCATATCTAATGTTTTGATAGTTGCTATCATGTTTCCTCACTTCAATATGGTGTCATCATCCATCCCTTATGTGAGTCATTATTCTATTTATGGTAATACTAACTTGGTTGTTGAATGCGCGAGGTACACTGAGAAAAGTTTTCCATTTTTGACTTGAGGCTACTGTGTTTCACTTTATTTGTGGAACACAATTTATTATATTAGTACTACTCTTGTGCTTGGCATATTTGATAGTCTATGCAGGATATATATATATATATATATATATATATATATATATATATATATATATATATATATATATATATATATATATATATATATATATATATATATATATATATATATATATATATATATATATATATATATATATATATATATATATATATATATATATATATATATATATATATGTGTGTGTGTGTGTGTGTGTGTGTGTGTGATTATGAATGCCATACATTACCCATGGGATCTGTTCATATCTGAAAATATCAATACTTACATCCTGATGGCGTAATTTCTGACTTGATTTGTCAGCTTATGCCAGCTTGCTTGAAGTTCTCTGGGTTTCTTTTATTTTTGCTCGGTTGCTACAGATAGTTATCTGTTTGGTATTGCACTATTTCCTTTCTTCTATTTTCATAGTTCTATGTTTCATGATTGGACCTCTGTTGCTGATATATGTAAGGAGGCCCTCTGTTTTGTTTGATATATGTGTTGTGTTTGTTTCTTTAACTATTGATCGATGAGTCACTCAATTTGGAAATTGAGATCACGACTTCGCTCTCAGTCCATGTTCCCCATAGGATGTTTTTTCTTTAATTGTTGATCGATGAGTCACTCAATTTAGAAATTGAGATCACGACTTCACTCTCAGTGCATGCTCCCTATAGGATATTTATTGTTTTTTTTTAATTTTGGATCGATGAGTCACTCAATTTAGAAATTGAGATCACGACTTCGCTCTCATTGCCTGATCCCTATAGCATAGTTTTGTTAAGCTTCCTTTGACATGTTGATTAAGGTAGGAATCCATGTATGCTAGCATAGGGTGGGATTTTCCTTCATCCTCAACCTTAGGGTCAATCTTTGTATGATAACACTAGGGATAGTGCTAGGCTAGTTTCCCTTAGTTGTTTTTCATTCTTTTGCATTTTGCATCTTAAAACAAAAATTGTTTTCTTGGCAAATCATAAAACACTTCTAATAAACTCAAACCCTTCTTTAAGGTAAAATATATAAATCAATATTATTTGTTTGTGCGCCTCTTGGCTTTGTTTTTAAACCTGGTTTATTGATGTTTCGTCATCCTTGCCATGATACCTTGTTATCTTATAGCCGATGTTTCGCCATCGCACATTTGTTTGAAGCCGATGTTTCACCATCGCACATGTTCGTTATCCTACTTTGATTTTCAATATCATTGTTAGGTGTGATGTTTTGTCACCTGGTTTATTGATGTTTCGCCATATTTGCCATGATACCTTGTTATCTTATAGTCGATGTTTCGCCATCGCATACTTGTTTGAAGCCGATGTTTCGCCATCGCACATGTTTGTTATCCTACTTTGATTCTCAATATCAGTGTTAGGTGTGATGTTTTGTCACCTGGTTTATTGATGTTTCGCTATCTTTTCCATGATACCTTGTTATCTTATAGTCGATGTTTCGCCATCGCACATGTTTGTTATCCTACTTTCACTCTCAATGTTATTGTTAGGTGTGATTGTTGTACCCCAAAATTTGCCCTCCCATTTCATCAACATTTTCTCACCACAAGACCCCTGGAGCTCAAGATCAAGTTAGGGTTTGCTCTGCTCAAGACTCCTCCTTGCACTGTTGACCCAAATTAGGGTTTGAGTTTGCACAAAGATGTTTTGACCTAAAATGCCCAAAGTAACTTTCATGCTTCATGTTGGACTCACAAGTTTATCCATACCAAGTTTCAAGCCTTGATTCCAATTTTTGCCCAGTCAATTGGACAGTTGACCTAGAAATCAGTTGTATTGGGGAAAAAGTCAACTGTGGTCAATTGACAGTCAAACCTCATGATTTTTGACCCACATCAACATTATGAACTCATATGAACCATTTGGTCAAGTTTGGATCACAATTCCACAAGAAATTTGATCAGATCACCAAAAGGGCAAAATGGTTATTTTTAGGGTTTTGACTGCACAAAGGCAATTTTTGACTGTTTGACCTAACCAATGGCAAACCAAGATCACATATGGACTCAAGGACCCAATGGCATTGTCTTGACATGTTCAAAAAGTTCAAAAGATCCCAAATGCACAAGGTTGACAGATGAATTTTCTAGTCAACTGAGCAATTTTGACTGTATACTGAAAAGTCAAACTTTGACTTTTTGGTCAAAATCAAGTGTCAAGATTCATTTTTCATCAAGACATGCCAAAGTATGAAACTTGTTCACCAAGAAACCAAGAATTACAAATTAGGGTTTGAAATGAAGAAATTTCATAACTTTGAAATTTTCTAAGTTATGAAATTTCCTAATTTTTTCCTAACTTTGTCCCATCTTTTCATCAAGATACATTTGGATTCAAACAAAACTCAAAACATGAAAGTTATAGTCCATTGCAAAATCTACAACTTTTATTCACAAAGTTTCCTCAAAATAAGCTTGTAGCTCAAGTTATGATTTTTGGAACAAGGATGCAAAACATTCTTAACTTAGAAATTTTTTGACCTATTTTAGGCAGGATTTTTGCCCAACTTCATGGCCACTTTTCACATGCTTCCACTTGAAATTTCAACTTGCATTACAAAGATGGATTGTAGTACACATTCCAAGCTTTCCAAATTGTCAAAGAACTTCTCAAACACCCTTGTGGTTAGGGAGAATCGAATTTGTCAATATGGGCAAAAGTCACTTTGATTCATGGCCAAATGCATGTTCATAACTTAGGCATTTTTGAAATCAGCTTGCACAAGCTAGTTACAGGCCTCTAATCTCATTTACACTCAATAATTAAATGCCAATCCATTGTGTTCTAGCATTATTTTGTGCATTTGGACAATACACACAAAATCAAGCCATATTTGGAAAAAGTGACTTATCCATTCTTGTAAAGAGCAACTTTATGTCAAACACAAATCTAAGAAGTACAAAGCATATCTTCTAGGCACAAGATTATGGACTAATCCCACTGATCAAGGAGAGATTATGCAGCATGCTCGAGGGACCTACCTTGGTCTATAACTCAACTTGACAACTTTTGCTTACATGGGAAGAAACTTGCATATTGAATAACAACTCACATTCCTGTCAAGACAAGATTAAGCAAACTTTCTCCACACATTCCATACTCCCTAACAGACCTAAAACACGAGCCCTTAACCCTCAATACCTCCTCATCCATCAAAGCATCTTTTTTCTGCAAAACAGAGTCCCTGTTGCAGATTGACCTCCACAGTTCATTTCCTTCGTGCGTTTTCATCCAAACCAGTTCATACACATTCCCTACCATCCATACAAAATATCCCAAGCCTCGGAAACAGACTGTAACACCTCTAACCAAGTTTGCCATTTTCACTCTTCTCTCTTGCAGGTTGACTTCTGTAGCTTGATACAGCAAGATTCAAAGCACACCAAGCATTGGAGAAGCATCCCTGAACTTCAAGCAAGTTGTACAAGTCCTCACATTGCCTTGAAAGTGCCTCCATTGTTGTACACGATTCAAGCTGAACAGGTAAAACTTTGAACTTCTATCTCTCTATCCAGACATAGTTAGGCTTAAGTTTGTGAAGAAAGCATGTTCTAATCATAGCCCTGAAGCCACCCATATAGTTACTTTTCATTTATGTTGTGTGTGCTAAGAGTATTTTGAACCTGAACATTGACAAAAACTTAGGTCAGAAATTGGGGGAGAAGAAATTCTCTCTCATTTCTGAGAGTTAGATCAAGTTTTTTATATGTATGAACTCGTGACATGATGCTCTATAATGTTTGTGTTGTGAGTTTTTGTTGAAAATCAAAGAATCAAGAGATAGCAGGGAAGGAAGAAAACGCGCGTTTTTTGTTTGAAACTGGCTGGAGGTTGAAGACAACTCCTCTTGGGCTGGGCCTGAGATTGCTTTTCTGTTTACACACTCATTTTCCACTTGCACCCCCTTGGCCCATTGTGTTTATTTTTATCATTTTTTGACTTTTTCTTTTTGTTTCTGACTTGTTATTTTTTGTTAAAATATAAAAAACATTAAAAAATATTTTTCACCTTCTTTTTGTATTTTTTAGGCATTTATTTGTTTTATTTGATATGTGTATGTAAATAAATAGATATATACTTTTATTTAAAATACTAAAAATAATACAAATACATTTATTTTCTGATTTTATTTTATTTCATCTTTTGAAAACATTTTCTAAAAATATACTTTTTTTTTTTCCGTAAATAATAAATATATTATTTTTGTATATATTTAATATATTTAGTAAATAATATAAATACTTATATATTTATTAGAATATTTAGGATAAATACAAAAAATAATACCTTTTTATTTTTATTAATATTTAACCTCAAAAATCACTTTTTTTACAATATACTTACTTTTTTATTTATTTTTTTGTATATAATTAATAAATATTGTATATATTAAATAATAATACTTTTTATTTAGCAAATTAGGGTTTTGCCCTAAAAAACACAAAACATCCAAAAATTAACCTTTTTATTTTTGTTTATTTGTCACATGAAAAATACCTTTTTACATACATATAAAAATCATTTTTTGCATCTTGCATATTTATTGTATATTTATTCAATTATTTGTGCAATTAATCTTTGTATATTCAATTTGGATGTAATAGCTTAGATTTAAATTTCTTGCTAAATATCCCCATTTGAACATTTGTACCCCCCATCCCATAATTGTGTTGTAATAATTTAAGATTTTATTTTTCGCATTTTAAAGCTTTCTAAATATGCCATGATAGACTTAGGGTTTTGTATGCAAAAACAAAAATCAAATAGCTTGACCTAATTCGAAGATAAAAAGCATGAAAATGGACAACACCAATCACACTTGCACCCCTAGGGTTACTCCACTTGTTGCCTTCAATAATGGGCCATGTTGCATGTTGGGTGTCTTTGGCAAAACAAACCAATTCAAATGATCATAGTCCCTCGATGACGCTTTCGAAAGTTGCCTAAAAATGATCAAGTCCCTTAAAGGAAAAATTGCCCAAAGACACTTGGCACCATTGCAATCATGGTCTAAACGATGACCCGCGCCCGTCCTGTTCACATCCTAACACAAGATTGTCCACCAAATACAATGGTGGAACAAAATTGTTAAAAGGGTTAAAACATAGGAACAATCTTTGAGTAAATTTAGGGGTAGACAACTCTTAGTTACTTGATAAACTTGCAAAACACACTTGCCTACTTTTCAAAATCCACTCCACAACACACTTTCAAAACAACTTTCAAAAACATTGAAAACTTTTCAAAAGATAAGTACACCTTTGTATACATTCGCACATGAATCATTACAAAGGTTGCCACCACAAATGGCCTCTTTTCAAAACATTTTCAAACCCACACACACAAAGCACTATTTCAAACAATTGAAAACACAAGGAAAGTGATCTAAGCAAGTAACTAAGAGCCCATGGATAACCATGGATAGAAAGGGTGCTAATACCTTCCCTTTCTATAATCTACTCCCCGAACCCAAGAAAACATCTCAAAGGTTTTTGCTGTGCTTTTTAACCTTTCCTTAGGATAAAATAAAAAGTCGGTGGTGACTCTTGCTCAACCGAAACATTTGCGAAAACAAACACAAAACCTCAAGTCAGTTCTCCCACCGTATCACAGAACTGGCGACTCTGCTGGGGATATTTTTAAAAGTGGAGTAACCTTAGGGCTTAGATCACCCTCTTGCATGACTAATTGTTTGCTTTGTTTGCTTTACATTTTGGTTCTCTTGTTTGGGCTTGAAATCCTACACCCGGATTTGGGGAAACATTCATAGATAGCAATACGTTGTGGAAACTGTGCGGGGTATACCAACACGGTTGAAGCAATAGCTATATTAGTGCGACATATTTGTGAGTACCGGTAACCCTTGAGTTCAATCAAGGAGAGTACGGGGCCGCTGAGTGATGTCACTAAGCACTAATGACCTAGAACCTTACTTGACCATCTTGGCCTTTCATTAGGGGTAGTGAGATGACCGGCTTTGGTGCAGTCCGAAGTTGGTAGATACTCGATACTACACTCATTGAGGGTTGTTTTCTTGGAATATTTTGGTCGCTAGTTAAGTGGCTAAACCAAAACAATGAACATGGAAAACAATCCAGTGATATTGAGATCCTTAGAACCCGGTTACTATTTATAGGATAGGTTTTTAAGCCAACTACACTCAAGAGGGTACTTACCTATGAAACCTCATGCAAGCCTGAAACTAGGGTTTTGTGTGATTTGCTTGTACATATGTTTGTGCATACATCATGAGCATCATGAAGCATCATATGCATACACTAACCATTTCAAGGGTTTAGATCTTCATCTTTGTTCTTGTTTTGTAGGTCATGGAAATTCTTTGCAGGAAAACTATCCAAGTCAACCTTGTGAGAATCCCTCCTCAACTCAAGGAGCTCACATCCAGAATTCCCGAGAACTCTTCCTTCAGTGAAAGACATGGTAGACTGCTCAGCCTAGTCAACACCAGCATTGAGGAGGACATGGTAAAGGTGTTGTTCCAGTTCTTTGACCCCCTTCACCACTGTTTCACTTTCCCCGACTACCAATTGGTGCCCACTTTGGAGGAATTTTCTCAACTCTTGAGAATTCCTATTCTTAATCAACTACCCTACAACGGTACGGAAAAAGAACCAAAGCCTGAAGATGTTGCTCAAGCACTACACTTGCAACCATCTGACATCAAGGGGCACTGGGAAACTAGAAGCGGTGTCAAAGGCTTCTTGGCAAAATTCTTGTTTGAGAAGGCACAAGAGTGTTGGAATTCATTGGATCTACAAGCCTTTGAAGAAATTGTGGCACTCCTCATTTATGGGTTGGTCCTGTTCCCAAATCCCGACCAGCTTGTAGATGTCAACGCCGTCAATATCTTCTTATCCAGGAATCCAATACCAACATTGCTTGGGGACATTCTTCACTCATTTTACACACGAACAATGAGAAAGAGGGGTGTTCTCATGTGCTGTACTCCTCTCCTTCCAAGGTGGTTTATTTCTCACCTTCCACAATCTGTCTTGAAGAATGACCAAGGCCTGAGGTGGTCACAATGATTGATGACCCTCACACACTCTGATGTACATTGGTGTTCTCGGTCCAGAGAAAATGTCATCATCATCGATCGTTGTGGAGAGTTCCCTAATGTTCCATTACTTGGCATTAGAGGAGGCATTACCTACAACCCTTGTCTAGCTTTGAGACAATTTGGATATGCACGGAGGGATGGCCCTCATGACATGCTGATTCCTGACCTAGTTTTTGACTTCGACAACGATGCGCAAGGACTTCGTCAAAGATTCATCAGAGCTTGGAGGATGCCTAACAAGGTAGACAGCAAGACACTGGGGCACAAGAACTCCATCCCTCTTGAGCCTTATCTCAAGTGGGTACGAACCCGAGCCCAGAGTCTAATGATGCCTTACCCTCATGTTCTCCCTGTGATTAAAGAGCCCGTTAAGGAAGGAGAGGTTCCCTACACCATCCTATATCCTGACATGCCAACATCATGGGAGGAGATGCAGAAGAGTTGGATCCAACTCAAGGAGGAACAGAACACTTTTGAAGCCAGCTTCTACGCCAGTGAGAAGAAGGTTTTGGAGCTTACCCGCCGACTCCATGAGGAAGAGACCCTCAACACCTACATCGCACCAAAGAGGATGCGCAACGTCTTTTTACCTTGAGAAGTTTTTTTTTGTAATATTTGGCCCATGGGGCATTTATGTACTGACAAATTTCTTCTTATTAATATGACGTGTGTTCTTTTTGTTTGCAACAATTTTGAATTTTCTAAATCCTTGAATGCATTGCATAAACAAACATATCATTCATCATGCGCATAAGCAGGTCTCCACACCATGTTTCCTTATCTTTCTGCTGTTTATTTCAGTAAGATGGATCTCGAACAGACGGTCAAGGACTTGCAGTCTCAATACTCACAGTTTCAACATCTCCTGATGACCTTGGCAAAGGGTCAGGAGGATCTAAAAGCCCTGCTTGGGAACAAAGAGCAAGTGAAAAAGAAGAAGAAAAGAGTCGGGGTGGCTACCCTAGGAAGAAGGTTTGAGGGTGAAGCCAGAAGAGTCCTTGAATTTCCCCCTACTTCTTAAGAGGGAACCAGTAAAGGAAAAGGGGCTGCAGTACCTTCCGAATCCGAAGTTGAAGAAGAAGAGGCTGAAGAAGACGAAGACTACTAAGAACAACAATACCCGCCCGCCGATGATAAGTACAAAAGCTTGGAAGACAGGTTGGCAGCTATGGAGTTGCAGAGAGTTCCCGGCTTAGATTTTGAAGATTTGGGATTAGTTGCTGGAATTGTGATCCCCCCGAAGTTCAAAGTGCCCATCTTTGCAAGATATGATAGGTTGTCTTGTCCAAAAATGCATCGCAGATCATATGTAAGGAAGATCCAACCTTACACTGCAGACAAGAACTTATGGATCCATTTCTTTCAGGATAGCCTTTCAGGGGCTCAACTCGAATGGTTCTATCAGCTGGATGGAGCCAGTATCCGAAACTGGGAGGACTTGGCTACTGCATTTTATAAGCAATATCAGTACAATTCCGACCTCGCTCCCACGCGTACCCAACTCCAGGGTATGTCACTGGGGACGGGCGAAGGTTTTAAGGAGTATGCGCAAAAGTGGAGGGACCTGGCTGGCAGGGTGCAACCACCATTGACTGACCGTGAGCTTGTTGACATGTTCCTGGGGACCCTGTCTGGTCCATTCTTTAACCATCTGATTGGTAATTCTTCTGCTGGGTTCACAGACCTGATCTTAACCGGTGAGAGGATAGAAGCTGGTATCAAGTCGGGGAAGATACAGAAAGGTGCCTCCGTGAGTACTGAAAAGAAGCCCTTCAAGAAGGAAGCCAGTGCTGTTTATGGTCCCAGAAGACAAATTAAACCGGAATGCCGCCAAGATGTCAATGTGTTGGTAATTTCAAAGCCTGTTGCTGCTCCTCAGCAGTTTAACCAACCAAGAGGTGAGAGACCCAAAAGGCAGTACACTCGGCTCAGCATGACCCTGTCTCAAATATTGCCGCAACTACTGTCAACCAATCTGGTAACTGTCAAAGAAGCTCCGAAGGTAGTGAACACAGCTTCTCCAAAGTACAACCCCAACGCTCGTTGCGCTTATCACTCTGATAGCCCGGGGCATACTACGGATGATTGTTGGGCTCTGAGGAATAAGGTTCAGGACCTTATTGATGCTAAAGAAATACAGTTTGAGGCGCCTGAAAGACCCAATGTTGTGACTGCTCCCATGCCCCAGCATGGAGTGAATGTTGTGGAAGAAGACCGGTATGTAGCCTCCGTGGAAGAGATTGTTACTCCGTTATTGACCGTCAAAAGGAACCTGTTGCTAGCCGGTTTATTTCTGGGATATGGTAAAGGTTGCCTTCTATGTGCTGTTTCACCTGTTGGTTGTCCCTTGCTGAAGTCAGGCGTCCAAAACCTGATGGATAGCAAAGAGATCTTGTTCGAGAAGATTGTCGTTCCTGCTGTCCCTGCTGAAGAAGTGTCTATTGTTACTATTTTCAACAACCTTCCTAAGGCTCCCTCAAAGAAGCCTGTCAAAATCATGTCCACTCAGAAGATTTCTCCTATCATCATCACTGTTCCGGGGCCTCTCCCTTATACATCCGACAAAGCTGTCCCATGGCACTATGGGGCAGATGTTTATGTTCTTGGAGTTAAACAAGAGTTTGATACTAGTACCGACGTCAGTAACATCACCGGGCCTGCCAAAGTTACTCGCAGTGGTAGGCTCTTCTCGCCAGATATTGCGCCACCAGCTATTCAGAAACCTCTTGTCATCACACCTGCCAGTGTGCCTGCTTCCCTTCAAGTTCCTGTTTCTACCCCTGCTACCGAGTCATCTGACGCTCGGGGCAAAGGGATTGCTACTGATTTGCCTGCCCTGACGGAGGCACCAAAGACAACCACTGTTGAAGCTTCCCAGCAAGAGATGGAAGAGATCCTCAAGATTATCAAGAAAAGTGATTTCAATGTAGTTGAGCAGCTGGGGCACACCCCCTCTAAAATTTCTATGCTATCACTATTGTTGTGTTCAGAGGCCCATGCCAAGGCCCTGATTTCCTTCCTGAAGACGGCCCATGTGCCACAAGAAACGTCTGCTGATCAATTTACCGATTGTGTGGCCAACTTGACTGCCGATAATGGGTTGGGCTTCTCTGACGCCGATCTGACCTCCAAAGGAAAAAACCATAACGACGCCCTGCATGTCTCCATTGAATGCAGGGGCACTACTCTTGCCCATGTGTTGGTAGACACCGGTTCTTCGTTGAACGTATTACCCAAGAAGGCCCTAGACAGGTTGGATTGTGAGGGTTTAGAGCTCAAACCTAGTAACATTGTTGTCCGGGCCTTTGACGGTTCGAAAAGGATGGTACATGGGGAAGTTGACATCCCAATCAGGGTTGGTTCTCAAGTCTTTGATTCTACTTTCTATGTGATGGACATTCGACCATCCTATTCTTGTTTGCTGGGTCGTCCATGGATCCACAAGGCTGGAGTTGTGACCTCCACACTACATCAAAAGCTTAAGTACCCGGTCAGAGGGAAGATTGTTACAGTTCAGGGGGAGGAAGAATATATGGTCATCCACCTCAACTCGTTCCGGTACATAGAGATGGATGGGGAATTCATTGAAACCCCCTTTCAACACTTTGAAGAGGTGCCTCAGACACTGGCGTCAGCAGAGACTGTGACTGTAGAAGATTCTCCTTTGAAGATGGCTTCCTTAAAGGATGCCCGGGCTGTGATTGAGAAGGGTGAGTGCGCAAGCTGGGGACGACTTCCTGACTTCACTCCAAAGACTGACAAGTTTGGTTTGGGTTTCACTGCAGAAGCTCAGAGGATTGTTCGTAAGGCAAGAATCAGAAGACCTCATGTGTTCATCACCAACCTGGGAGTGAATGCTATTGAAGACGACGTGGAAGAATCTTAATTCGACAGCTGGATCTACCCAACAACCGACGGTGGACCAAGCAACTGGACTGCCAAAGACTTCACACCTATTACTTTTGTCACTCAGTAATGAACTCTTTTGTTTTGAATTTGTAACAAACAATGTTTTGAAACTTTTATGGCTCGGTGTCTTACCCGGGGCACCGTGGCTTCATTTGTGAGGGCTTTTGTGTGTCATTTTCATATATCATCAATAAAAACATTGGACGTTTGTTGCATTTCAAAATCTTGCGCTCCTTTTCTTTCTTTATTATATATTGCAAAACAGCTATATTTACACACACTCACCCATACAGGTTCCAATCCACTCTGGATCTCACTGGTAACGACTCTGCTACTGCCAGTTATAACTTCGAAAATCCGATCAACTTAGCCGAGGACGAAGGTGAAGATGATTGCGAAGTGCCTGTTGAACTTGCAAGACTACTGCTCCAGGAAGAGAGGGCCATCCAGCCACATGAAGAGCCAGTTGAAACAGTAAATCTGGGTACTGAGACAAACAGAAAGGAAGTCAAGATTGGTGCCAATCTAGAGCTCAGTGTGAAACAACGGTTGATTCAGATGCTGCATGACTATGTGGAAATCTTTGCCTGGTCTTACGAAGACATGCCTGGGTTGGATACCGACATTGTGGTTCATCACCTGCCTACCAAGGAAGAATGCCCTCCGGTAAAACAGAAGGTCCGCCGTATGCGTCCAGAAATGTCCGAGAAAATCAAAGCTGAGGTTATGAAACAATTTGATGCCGGGTTTCTAGCAGTGACTTCTTACCCTCAGTGGGTTGCCAACGTGGTTCCAGTGCCGAAGAAGGATGGTAAGGTCTGAATGTGTGTTGATTACAGGGATTTGAACAGGGCGAGCCCTAAGGATGATTTCCCTCTGCCTCATATCAACGTTCTGGTTGACAACACTGCTCAGCATAAAGTATTCTCCTTCATGGATGGCTTCTCCGGTTATAATCAGATCAAGATGGCTCCTGAAGATATGGAGAAGACCACTTTTGTTACTCAGTGGGGCACCTTTTGCTACAAGGTCATGCCTTTTGGGTTGAAAAATGCTGGGGCAACCTACCAACGTGCCATGGTTGCTTTATTTCATGACATGATCCATCACGAGATAGAAGTATACGTCGACGATATGATTGCAAGGTCCCAAACTGAGGAGGAACACCTTGACCATCTACGGAAGCTGTTTGACCGTCTGAAGTTGTACAAGCTGAGGTTAAACCCAAACAAGTGCACCTTTGGGGTGAGATCTGGAAAATTGCTAGGCTTCGTCGTAAGCGACAAAGGTATTCAAGTGGACCCTGCCAAAGTGAAAGCCATACAAGAGATGCCAACTCCCAAGACAGAGAAAGAAGTCAGAGGCTTTCTAGGACGGTTGAACTACATTGCCTGATTCATCTTGCATCTAACTGCTACCTGTGAACCAATCTTCAAGCTGCTGAAGAAATATCAAGTAGTACGTTGGAATGATGAATGTCAGGCCGCTTTCGAAAAGATCAAAGAGTATCTCCAAGAACCACCCAATCTTATGCCGACGGTTGAAGGGAGACCTCTAATCTTATACTTGACAGTACTGGACAACTCAATGGGGTGTGTGCTGGGGCAGCATGACGAGTCTGGCCGAAAAGAGCATGCTATTTATTACCTTAACAAAAAGTTTACCGACTGTGAGACCCGATACTCACTGCTCGAGAAAACTTGCTGCGCTTTGGTATGGGCCGCTCGCCGGCTGAGACAGTATATGTTGACTCACACTACTCTGTTGATTTCAAAAATGGATCCAATAAAGTACATATTCGAAAAGCCTGCCTTGTCTGGAAGAATAGCAAGATGGCAGATGATCTTGACGGAATATGACATCCAGTACACGACTCAAAAAGCAATCAAGGGAAGTGTATTGGCAGACCATTTGGCACACCAGGCCGTGGACGACTATCAGTCGATGAACTTTGAATTTCCAGACGAGGATATCATGGTAGTGACTGATTGTGAAGTACCTGGACCGGATGAAGGACCTGAGGAAGGATCCCGATGGTCTATGCACTTTGAAGGAGCCTCGAACGCTTTGGGTAATGGTATCGGCGCTGTGATCATATCCCCTAAAGGCACTCATACTCCACTCACCGCCCGATTATGTTTCAACTGCACCAACAACATGGCGGAGTATGAAGCGTGCATCATGGGCCTTCAAGCTGCAATTGACTTAAGGATCAAGTTTTTGAGTGTCTTCGGAGATTCCGCTCTCGTGATCAATCAGGTCAAAGGCGAGTGAGATATGAAACACCCAAACCTTATTCCTTACAAAGAGTATGTGTTGACGTTGATTCCCCACTTCGAGGAGATAACTTTTGAACACTTCCCAAGAGAGGAGAATCAGTTAGCGGACGCGTTGGCTACGATGTCTTCTATGTTCAAAGTCAAATGGGACAACGAGGCTCCCCGGATCATTATCTGGAAGTTGGATGAACCTGCACATTGCTGCGATCTCGAGACCGAAGAGGTAACTGAAAAACCCTGGTATCATGAAGTGAAGAGGTACCTTGAAACTCAAGAATACCCCGAAGGCGCGTCTGTTAATGACAAGAAGTTCCTGAGAAGGTTTGCGGCAAAGTTCTTCCTCAGCAATGGCATTCTCTACAAGCGAAACCATGATTCAACCCTACTGCGTTGTGTGGATAAGACTGAAGCAGAAAGGGTCATGGCAGAGCTACATGAAGGTACCTTCGGAACACATTCCAGTGGACATACCATGGCAAAGAAAATCTTTGGGCAGGATATTTCTGGTCCACAATGGAAGCCGACTGTTATCAGCATTCTCGAACTTGTCATAAATGCCAGATCTATGCTGATAAGGTGCACATTCCTCCGGTTCCTCTGAACGTCTTGACAGCACCTTGGCCTTTTGCAATGTGGGGCATTGATATGATCGGCGAAATCAGACCTACGGCATCCAACGGGCACCGCTTCATCCTGGTAGCGATTGATTACTTCACAAAATGGGTTGAAGCAGCTTCCTACGCTACGGTAACCAAGAACGTCGTGGCACGGTTCATTCGGCACAACCTGATCTGTCGATACGGTGTACCTGAGAGGATCATTACGGACAATGGTACCAATCTTAATAACAAGATGATCACTGAGCTCTGCGAGCAATTCAAGATACAGCACCACAACTCTTCTCCATACCGGCCGAAGATGAATGGGGCTGTAGAAGCAGCTAATAAGAATATTAAGAAGATTGTGCAGAAGATGACAGTGACCTATAAAGATTGGCACAAAATGTTACCGTTTGCTCTTCATGGGTACCGTACCTCAGCACGGACGTCAACAGGGGCAACTCCCTTTTCCTTGGTCTATGGCATGGAGGCAGTCTTGCCTATTGAAGTCCAGATACCCTCTCTCCGGATAATGAAGGATGCAGGTTTGAGCGAAGATGACTGGATCCAGACTCGGCTGGACCAATTAAACCTAATTGACGAAAAGAGACTCACTGCTATTTGTCATGGTCAGACGTACCAAAAGCGGATGATCAAGGCATTTAACAAGAAGGTCAGACGACAAGAGTATCAAGTTGGAGACCTGGTAATCAAGCGTATTATTCTACCTCAAGGTGATCCCAGGGGCAAATGGACCCCTACGTACGAAGGGCCGTTTGTGGTTAAACATATCTTCTCAGGAGGAGCTATGATTCTAACCACCATGGATGGTGACGACCTTCCTCACCCCGCCAATGCAGACATAGTAAAAAGATACTACGCATGAGCTAAAGACCCGCTAGGTTGACACACCTAGGCAAAAATAAGGGCTTCCCGGCGAACCAAAAGTGTTCGGGCAAAAATAAGGGATGAAATGAAAAATCTGTACACCCGGCAAGTCGAAAACCTGAAAAGGCGGCTTGGGCAAAAATGGGTATCCCAGTGGACTGAAAACCCGAAAGGGCGGTCCAGGCAAAAGTTAGGGATAAAGCGTAATACTATGTCTCATTGGATCACCTTGCATCCAGACTTCGGCCAATCAATCAGCTTCATCTTCAACTAAGCAGCAAAGTGATGAGACGCTGGAAGACATAAAGGCGTTAGCAGAGTTGGAACCCAGTGGGATTATTTTTCACATATCTGTTTTGTTTCCTTTTCAAAATTGTATAAACTCTATGCTGTTCGGAGACGTTCTCTTACTAGGACGTCAGCCTCTTGTACATAAAACGCCTATTTACAGGCAAATTTCAAAATCAATACAAGTTCAATTTTTCAAACAAATTGCCAGTTGTTTTTCCTTTATCTGTTTTGTTTTGCAAAGAACGTCCAATGTTCATTTTTTGATATATGTATTTGACATTAATTGCTAATCATAAATATTTGCACGCGAAACAAAGGACTAATTACAGATGACATCAGAAACAGGGGCAGTAAAGATTTGTCTAAGCGATCTAGTTGCTTTGTCCACCAAGGTACCAAGGTAGGTTCGGCTGAAGAACGTAACCAGGATACCTCAACTCCCCACAGAGTAAGACAAGATTCAGCAATACTTCTCCTCATGAAGAATTGGTCTCCCATCAGCCTGAAAAGGCACAATATCTCTAGCAAGTCAGCAATACTCTCCCCAAGCAGAGTTAGTCTACTGTCAGCCTTAAGGAAGTTGTGTATCCCCAGAAGATCTCAACATTCCCCAGCGGAGTATAGACATTCCTCACCAAGCATCCCCGACAGTCTTAATATAAGATTGTTTCCCCGGCGGAATACAGACATCCAGTGGAACCATTCCCCAGTACAGTTTGAAAAGTTTCCCCAGTAGATTCTGGAAGCTTATC
Source organism: Vicia faba (assembly GCA_948472305.1). Classification (NCBI taxonomy): domain Eukaryota; kingdom Viridiplantae; phylum Streptophyta; class Magnoliopsida; order Fabales; family Fabaceae; genus Vicia; species Vicia faba. Next base: position 1,252,630,153 of record OX451736.1, read on the forward strand.
CCCAGTAGATTATGGAAGCTTATCACCTGCAGAGTACGAACGCATCTCCCCGGCTTCATTCAAAGGTTATTTCCCACCAGAGCTTATAACTGGGTTATCCTCGGCTAATTACCACGGAAAGTTCGTCCTCGGCGAAGTTCTTCCTATTCCCCAGCGGAGTTCATCAAATTCCCCAACATAACTTATCAGTGGAATCCCCAGCGGAGCTCTCATCAAAACCTCAGCGAAGTATCTCTTCCCACAGGGTAATTCCCCGCAGAGTAATCTCTCCAACAAGTTTATTCCCCAACGGAGTCATCTTCTCCTACCGGTTTATTCTTACAACCATCATCCCCAGCGGAAACGAAGAACTTTACCCTTCAACATCATCCCAGGATTCCACAAACTCCTGGCAGTTGTCAAGGATTTATTTTCCTAGACGAAAATACATTCATAGACATTTCACATTTCATACATCCTGCTTACATACATGATAAAGTGCATACAACACTATCTCATTTTGAGCATCATGACATCATGCATCTCATACATCATGACATTGCATACAACTAATGTTTTGCCTTTTCAGGAAAAGGTCAATTCAAAGATGATTACTATCAACTATCGCAATTCCAGATTCGATACCTGTATCTAGCCAGGGCATATCTGTGAGTGATTGATTGTAGATTCGATTCCTGTATCTAGCCAGGGCATATCTGCATGAAGAGTTTGAAGATCAACCCATGTAACAGGCCAGGAAATTATCTTTCATTCTCAGGTCAGAGGTCTACACCTGAATCCAGCCAGGAAAGCTATCTCCACCAACCTTTTGAATTTCCAGATTCGATACCTGCATCCATCCAGGGCATATCTGTAGACGTCATTCCAGATTCGATACCTGCATCCAGCCAGGGCATATCTGTAGACGACAAATTCCAGATTCGATACCTGCATCCAGCCAGGGCATATCTATAGACGATAAATTCCAGATTCGATACCTGCATCCAGCCAGGGCATATCTGTAGATGACCAATTCCGGATTCGATTCCTGTATCCAGCCAGGGCATATCTGTAGACGACTAATTCCAGATTCGATTCCTGTATCTAGCCAGGGCATATCTGTGAGTATTTAATTATGGATTCGACACCTGTATCTAGCCATGGCATATCTGCATGAATAGTTTAGAGATTCGATACCTGTATCCAGCCAGGGCACGTCTGTAAGCAACCTTTTGAAGTTCCGAATTCGATACCTGTATCTAGCCAGGGCATATCTGTGAGCGTTTGATTGTAAGATTCGATACATGTACCAAGCCAGGGCATATCTACATGAAGAGTTTGAAGATCAACACCTGTAACAGGCCAGGAAACCATCTTCCTTTCCTCAAAATACGCAAGTTCTCGCTAAGGAATCTCTTACGCGATCAACACTTCCAAATGGCATCTATAAGCTCATTCCCGACAAGGTTCTGTCACTTCTCCAGATGGCATCTATAAGCCCATCCTCCTATCCACCACTTCCAAATGGCATCTATAAGCCCATTCCCGACATCACATTGCTGATACTCTACTATGCGAGTGCAAATTTCTGGGCACTTTAGTGTTCAATCATCTTCCACCTTCGGATCACGAAAGGCACACAAGCCAATCTACATCCTCAGGTCTAAGTAGATTGAACAGGGGCAACTGTTGTACCCCAAAATTTTCCCTCCCATTTCATCAACATTTTCTCACCACAAGACCCCTGGAGCTCAAGATTAAGTTAGAGTTTGCTCTGCTCAAGACTCCTCCTTGCATTGTTGACCCAAATTAGGGTTTGAGTTTGCACAAAGATGTTTTGACCTAAAATGCCCAAAGTAACTTTCATGCTTCATGTTGGACTCACAAGTTTATCCATACCAAGTTTCAAGCCTTGATTCCAATCTTTGCCCAGTCAATTGGACAGTTGACCTAGAAATCAGCTGTATTGAGGAAAAAGTCAACTGTGGTAAATTGACAGTCAAACCTCGTGATTTTTGACCCACATCAACATTATGAACTCATATGAACCATTTGGTCAAGTTTGGATCACAATTCCACAAGAAATTTGATCAGATCACCAAAAGGGCAAAATGGTCATTTTTAGGGTTTTGACTGCACAAAGGCAATTTTTGACTGTTTGACCTAACCAATGGCAAACCAAGCTCACATATGGACTCAAGGACCCAATGGCATTGTCTTGACATGTTCAACAAGTTCAAAAGATCCCAAATGCACAAGGTTGACAGATGAATTTTCCAGTCAACTGAGTAATTTTGACTGTATACTGAAAAGTCAAACTTTGACTTTTTGGTCAAAATCAAGTGTCAAGATTCATTTTTCATCAAGACATGCCAAAGTATGAAACTTGTTCACCAAGAAACCAAGAATTACAAATTAGGGTTTGAAATGAAGAAATTTCATAACTTAGAAATTTTCCAAGTTATGAAATTTCCTAATTTTTTCCTAACTTTGTCCCATCTTTTCATCAAGATACATTTGGATTCAAACAAAACTCAAAACATGAAAGTTATAGTCCATTGCAAAATCTACAACTTTGATTCACAAAGTTTCCTCAAAAGAAGCTTGTAGCTCAAGTTATGATTTTTGGAACAAGGGTGCAAAACATTCTTAACTTAGAAATTTTTTGACCTATTTTAGGCAGGATTTTTGCCCAACTTCATGGCCACTTTTCACATGCTTCCACTTGGAATTTCAACTTGCATTACAAAGATGGATTGTAGTACACATTCCAAGCTTTCCAAATTGTCCAAGAACTTCTCAAACACCCTTGTGGTTAGGGAGAATCGAATTTGTCAATATGGGCAAAAGTCACTTTGATTCATGGCCAAATGCATGTTCAAAACTTAGGCTATTTTGAAATCAGCTTGCACAAGCTAGTTACAGGCCTCTAATATCATTTACACTCAATAATTAAATGCCAATCCATTGTGTTCTAGCATTATTTTGTGCATTTGGACAATACACACAAAATCAAGCCATATTTGGAAAAAGTGACTTATCCATTCTTGTAAAGAGCAACTTTATGTCAAACACAAATCTAAGAAGTACAAAGCATATCTTCTAGGCACAAGATTATGGACTAATCCCACTGATCAAGGATAGATTATGCAGCATGCTTGAGGGACCTGCCTTGGCCTATAACTCAACTTGACAACTTTTGCTTACATGGGAAGAAACTTGCATATTGAATAACAACTCACATTCCTGTCAAGACAAGCTTAAGCAAACTTTCTCCACACATTCCATACTCCCTAACAGACCTAAAACACGAGCCCTTAACCCTCAATACCTCCCCATCCATCAAAGCATCTTTTTTCTGCAAAACAGAGTCCCTGTTGCAGATTGACCTCCACAGTTCATTTCCTTCGTGCGTTTTCATCCAAACCAGTTCATACACATTCCCTACCATCCATACAAACTATCCCAAGCCCTGGAAACAGACTGAAACACCTCTAACCAAGTTTTCCATTTTCACTCTTCTCTCTTGCAGGTTGACTTCGGTAGCTTGATACAGCAAGATTCAAAGCACACCAAGCATTGGAGAAGCATCCCTGAACTTCAAGCAAGCTGTACAAGTCCTCACATTGCCTTGAAAGTGCCTCCATTGTTGTACACGATTCAAGCTGAACAGGTAAAACTTTGAACTTCTATCTCTCTATCCAGGCATAGTTAGGCTTAAGTTTGTGAAGAAAGCATGTTCTAATCATAGCCCTGAAGCCACCCATATAGTTACTTTTCATTTATGTTGTGTGTGCTAAGAGTATTTTGAACCTGAACATTGACAAAAACTTAGGTCAGAAATTGGGGGAGAAGAAATTCTCTCTCATTTCTGAGAGTTAGATCAAGTTTTTTATATGTATGAACTCGTGACATGATGCTCTATAATGTTTGTGTTGTGAGTTTTCGTTGAAAATCAAAGAATCAAGAGATAGCAGGGAAGGAAGAAAACGCGCGTTTTTTGTTTGAAACTGGCTGGAGGTTGAAGACAACTCCTCTTGGGTTGGGCCTGAGATTGCTTTTCTGTTTACACACTCATTTTCCACTTGCACCCCCTTGGCCCATTGTGTTTATTTTTATCATTTTTTGACGTTTTCTTTTTGTTTCTGACTTGTTATTTTTTGTTAAAATATAAAAAACATTAAAAAATATTTTTCACCTTCTTTTTGTATTTTTTAGGCATTTATTTGTTTTATTTGATATGTGTATGTACATAAATAGATATATACTTTTATTTAAAATACTAAAAATAATACAAATACATTTATTTTCTGATTTTATTTTATTTCATCTTTTGAAAACATTTTCTAAAAATATACTTTTTTTTTCTTCGTAAATAATAAATATTTTATTTTTGTATATATTTAATATATTTAGTAAATAATATAAATACTTATATATTTATTAGAATATTTAGGATAAATACAAAAAATAATATCTTTTTATTTTTATTAATATTTAACCTCAAAAATCACTTTTTTTTACAATATACTTCCTTTTTTATTTATTTTTTTGTATATAATTAATAAATATTGTATATATTAAATAATAATACTTTTTATTTAGCAAATTAGGGTTTTGTCCTAAAAAACACAAAACATCCAAAAATTAACCTTTTTATTTTTGTTTATTTGTCACATGAAAAATACCTTTTTACATACATATAAAAATCATTTTTTGCATCTTGCATATTTATTGTATATTTATTCAATTATTTGTGCAATTAATCTTTGTATATTCAATTTGGATGTAATAGCTTAGATTTAAATTTCTTGCTAAATATCCCCATTTGAACATTTGTACCCCCCATCCCATAATTGTGTTGTAATAATTTAGGATTTTATTTTTCGCATTTTAAAGCTTTCTAAATATGCCATGATAGACTTAGGGTTTTGTATGCAAAAACAAAAATCAAATAGCTTGACCTAATTCAAAGACAAAAAGCATGAAAATGGACAACACCAATCACACTTGCACCCCTAGGGTTACTCCACTTGTTGCCTTCAATAATGGGCCATGTTGCATGTTGGGTGTCTTTGGCAAAACAAAACAATTCAAATGATCATAGTCCCTCGATGACGCTTTCGAAAGTTGCCTAAAAATGATCAAGTCCATTAAAGGAAAAATTGCCTAAAGACACTTTGCACTATTGCAATCATTGTCTAAACGATGACCCGCGCCCGTCCCGTTCACATCCTAACACAAGATTGTCCACCAAATACAATGGTGGAACAAAATTGTTAAAAGGGTTAAAACATAGGAAAAATCTTTGAGTAAATTTAGGGGTAGACAACTCTTAGTTACTTGATAAACTTGCAAAACACACTTGCCTACTTTTCAAAATCCACTCCACAACACACTTTCAAAACAACTTTCAAAAACATTGAAAACTTTTCAAAAGATAAGTACACCTTTGTATACATTCACACATGAATCATTACAAAGGTTGCCACCACAAATGGCCTCTTTTCAAAACATTTTCAAACCCACACACACAAAGCACTATTTCAAACAATTGAAAACACAAGGAAAGTGATCTAAGCAAGTAACTAAGAGCCCATGGATAACCATGGATAGAAAGGGTGCTAATACCTTCCCTTTCTATAATCTACTCCCCGAACCCAAGAAAACATCTCAAAGGTTTTTGCTGTGCTTTTTAACCTTTCATTAGGATAAAATAAAAAGTCGGTGGCGACTCTTGCTCAACCGAAACATTTGCGAAAACAAACGCAAAACCTCAAGTCAGTTCTCCCACCGTATCACAGTTATGTTTTATCATTTGGTGTTTCTCTATCTTTGACATGTTACTTTGTTATTATTTAGCTGATGTTTTACCGTCTCATTTGTTTTTTGTTTTACTTGATGTTTTGGCCATCTTGATTGTTATTGTTGTCTTAACTAAAAAACACAAACCAACCAGAATATATGAGCCGAACTACGGCTGCTCTAATTCCTTAAAAGGGATACGTAGGCATTGGGGTAGGGCCCAACCGAGCACAACTTTTATTTTCCCTACATTGTTTTCTTTTTTCCGCATGCATTCCCTTTTTAACTTTAAGCCACAGACATAGGTTTTGACCACACCCATTAGATTAGACAACAAGAGTGGATACCGTAGAGTATTACGGGCGTGTGGGGTGCTAATACCTTCCCCTCACGTAACAGACTCCCTTACCCGATCTCTCGGTCGAAAGGCCGTGATTTCTCCCTTTTCAGGTTTTCTCGATGTTTACCTTTCCCTTTTGGAAGGATAAAAGACGTTCGGTGGCGACTTCATTGTTATTTCATTATAAGATGACGGTTCGGCCAGGTCGTTTCAGCTGGCGACTTCACTGGGAATAGGTTGACCTCTTGCTGGTCCATCCCGGAGTCGATCCTAGCTCTTGTTTGTTTTCTTTTTGGGTGTTTATTTTACCACTTTGCATATTTATCTGTCTATATTGCATCCTATGTGTGCTTTATTTTCTGCATACTGGATATGGATGGACTATTTGGATTCTGGATTTCTTGGTGGGTGGGTTGTTCCATGAGGTAAAAGGCCTCATACCCAGGCTATGAGTGAGTTCCATAGGAACTATGAATAGAGTGGCCATGGCAGCTATGAGGCGGATGCTTTGTAGACCTGACCATGAGACCCATGACTTCAGAGGTAGTTCGGATATGTGTTATCGTATGATGATACCGACAATCGAGCTCTTGTACTCTGATTTGGCTTTTAACCTTACCTTAACCTAGACTACACCCGTGAGAGGGGCGAGAAAACTTTTCTTACAGGTACAAGTACTGTTGGTGACTTTGTGTTGCGATGGTGACTCAGGTTCCCATGATAGTTTTGAAGCTTTGGGATTTTCTTTTGATCTTGAGTGGTGCTATTCTGTAATGGTCCAGCCATTATCCAGTGTGAAACTTTGATCCTATCATGTTTCATCATAGCATATTTATTTCTAAAAAATGATGTATAAAAAATAACTAGCATGCACATGTCATCTTCCAAGGACATTCGAGAGTCTTCTTTCCATCAGATATGGTTGGCCTCCCGTCAGATGAGTTTGATTCAGTTCGTGTTAAAGACCCCAACATGCATACATTCGCTTATCAGATTCCTACTATTGATGTGTCCGAATTGAAGAGGTTGAGTTCTTATCTGAAGAGTGATGTTCTGAATAATTTCAACAAAAATTATGGCAATTTGTTACTAATCCTTAACACTCCAGTTGACCCAATGGCTTTGATCATCCTCTTCCAGTTGTATGACAAGGAATTACGGTGTTTTACTTTTCAAGATTATCAACTGGTTCCCACACTAGAAGAGTACACATACCTACTTAATATCAAGTTGTCCGATGAGGTTCCTTTTGTCCAAGTGCCGGAGAAGCCGAAGTTCGAAGTTATTACTGAAATTCTTCATTTGAATTGGAAAGAGGTGAAAGATAATTGGAAATCAAGTGAGGATACTACAGGGTTTTATTTGGATTTCTTAGTGAAGAAAGCTGAAGACTGGGCAAAGAAAGGGAATTGGAGTGACTTCAGCTCTCTTTTTGCTCTCATGATATACGGGATCATCCTCTTCCCTCGCAAGAGAAATTTTGTGGATTTGACGGCTATTTGTGTTTTTAGAAATAAGAACCCGGTACCAACACTCTTGGCAGATACTCTTTACACCATTCATTTCAGGCATGGAAAAGGAGGTAATGTAAGTTTATGTAATTCGATGTTGTATCAATGGTTTAAGTTGCACCTACCGGTAAGTGGCCCTTTCATGGATACCAGACATTCTCTCTGATGGTCATCAAGACTTGTCAACCTTACTTCATTTGATATCCGGTGGAATTATGACATGGGTGAAGTACGAAGTATTATCACTATCTGCGGAGATTTCCCTAATGTTCCCCTCATAGGAACTAAGGGGTGTATCAACTATAATTATGTGCTTGCTTATCGTCAATTGGGATATGCAATGGATGGACCGCCAAAGGTTGAGGAGGTGTCTGAATCAGTGTATATTGTTAGAGGAAGTGATCCTGTGATGTTGAAAAGAGTGACAAGTGCTTGGAAGGGAATTCACAAGAAGGATAGAACTACTTTGGGCAAGAAGGTTCCTATTGCTAGGGTTCCATACTTGGATTGGATTAGAGACAGGGTTAAGATTTTACGGTTACCATTTGCAAGGTCGGCTCCTATATGTGAGCAACCTCCTACTGTTCTGAGTAACACGGTGCCTACCGAGGTGTTCACCCAGGTTCATGTTGAGAACATTCAACTTCGTGCAAAAGACCGTGAGGCAGGGATGAAACTTTATTGGGTAGATCAAGAAAGGGCCGACTTAGCTCGCAAACTCAAAGAAGCTCAAGGGGAAACTTCTGATGCAACCAGTTTTAGGAAGAGATCTCATGCTGAAATGGAAGAAGAGTTGAGTAAGACCCAACAAGAGTGCCAGAAGCTTCAGGCATCTGAGAATAGCTATAGGAAGAAGATTCAAAACTTGGAGAAACAGCTCAAAGACAAAGATGTTCAGCTTAAGAAGGAAGTAGCCCAGAGGCGTGTCACAGAGGATCAGTTTCAAGAAATTAAAGTAGTCGCATCACAACTTTTGAAGGAGAAAGCAAGGCTTGAAGAGTGTTGTCAACACCTTAAAGCGTGTCTTGTTCCGGAGATTTAGTTTTGTTACTTACCTTTGGTGTATTTGGCCACCCCCAAGATTGTTGGAAGGGACCATTGTTTGTTTTTATTATTCAGTTTTTTTTGTTAAGTTTACTTTGAAACATGTATTTTGTTGTTTATCGTTACACTCTTAAAGGTCCAAAGTCACTCGAACATCGTTTCTTTTGTTTGTAAATAATTGAAGTGTTTGTCTTATTGTCCTTTTTTTCCTTTGATTGTATGCTTGATTATTTTTTGGTTGCGCGCCGTGATTGATGAATAAGAGGACTCTTAAATACCGGGAAATGACAAACATATCATGCACATCATGCATTTCATAACATTACGGGTTATCTCAAGACGATATTCTTGTTCTTCTGCTTTTCTTATTTAGAATTCAAGACGACTACTCATCGGTATTCCACCAGAAACAATTTGCCAAGACAGATGGAACAAGTTCAAGCTGAACTCATTGAAATAAGGGCCCAGATGGCTACTCAAATGACCCAGTTCATGGAGGTCATCACCAATGTGAATCGACGACAGGAGGAACTGGCTGCATTGTCAACAACAAGCGCCGCTATTCAGGGGATGTTGAAAATCAAGGGCTCTATCAGGACATTTCTGTAGGATTGGGGGATGTGCAAGATCAGTCTGTTGGAAATTTTCACGGGATGCCCGGAAACCCCTTTGTGCGCAACGTAGGGAAGTTTCCCCCGTCTCCGGGACCTCGTCTTGTGGGGAACAGAAGAGATAATCAGGGCGGTGTAAGGAACTATCAGGAGCAGGATTATGACTTTGACCAGGATGAAGATCAGTTTTCTGTTCGGCGTTCAGAGCCGGAAGTTCAGGTTGAGGATAGGAAGTATCGGTTGTTGGAAGAACGTTTGTCTGGGGTGAAATTTCCTCCAAAGTTCAAGCCTCCTATATTTGAAAAGTACAACGAAACGTCATGTCCTGTTACTCATGCAACTGCTTCTTTTTGAAAGATGTCGGTGCATACTGAGGATCAGGGGCTTTTGATTCACTTTTTCCAGGATATCCTATCTAGGGCATCCCTGGAGTGGTACATGAAGTTGGAGAAAACTCATATTCGTTGCTGGAATGATCTTGCTCGGGCTTTCGACAAACATTATCAGTACAATGTGGATATGGCGCCTAATCGCACTCAGTTACAAAATTTGTCACAAGGACCAAAAGAATCTTTCAAGGAATACGCTCAGAGGTGGCGTGAGTTGGCTGCGAGGGTTCAACCTCCACTCATGGAGAGAGAACTCATAGATATGTTTATGAGTACCCTGCAAGGGCCATTCTGTGAGCACATGATAGGAAGTGCTTCGACAGGATTTGTATACTTGGTTATGGCGGGTGAAAGAATTGAGGTAGGTTTGAAATTGGGGAAATTCAGATTGGAGGTTCTAGTGGCTCATCAGGGGGCAGTAAGAAACCATTTAACACTTACCCTAAGGAAAAGGAAGGCGACGTAAGTGCGGTTTACTCTCATAGAGGAAGAGGAGAGGATCATCAGCACCAACAAATCAATTCTATTTCTATTCCTATTAATGCTCCTCCGCAGCAGAGACCGAATACAGTGCCTCAACAATAAAGATAGCAAGATGCTCCTCGTCAGTATAATAATCAACAGTAGAGACAGTTGAGAAAATCCGATCCCTTGCCGGTAACTCTTACTGAAGCACTCCATCATTTGCTCAATTTGAAGTTGATCGGTTTGAGAAATATGCCACCACCCCCCGCAAGACTTCCTCCTAACTATGATGCTAACGCAAGATGTGAATTCCATTCAGGCGGAGTTGGTCATTCTATTGACAATTGCTTCGCGTTGAAGTGCAAAATACAAGACTTGTTGGATGCTAAGGCAATTGAGTTTACTCCAGTGACTGGTCCGAATGTTACTCAGAACCCAATGCCTAGGCATGGAGGGGGTGTTGTTAATATGATTGATGATAATGGTGAAATGTTGAATTTAATCATGAATGTGGAACAAGTAACTACTCCTCTCTGGTATGTTAAGAGGTATTTGCTTGACAATTCTATTTTTCCAGGTTGTACTTCAGAGTGTGCCAAGTGTAGAGAGCAATCGAAGGGTTGTGATGATTTAAAATCCGGTATCCAGTTGATGATGAAGGAGGGTTCCCTGCGGTTCGATAGAAAACCGCGCTACCGTAAAGTTACCGAAGAAGATGTTGTTGTGGTATCTATTCCTTACACCCCTATGCATATTCCTACCCCATCAAGGGCACCTCCTTTGATGATTACGGTACCTGGTCCCATGTCGTATACCAGCGAGAAGGCCATCCCATGGCATTATGGTGCTGATGTTTATTACCATGGGGTGAAGCGGGAGGTAAGTAACTGTGATCGGTGGATCTGGAACTGACTGTTTAACGCTGGTTCACGAAATGTCGCGGAAGCAAGAGTCGCCACCGTCTTTTATTTTCTCCAAATGGAAAGGACAAAAGCACAGAAAAATTCCTTATAGAGATTGCTCTCGGTTCGGGAGGTAGATTATAGAAAGGGAAGGTGTTAGCACCCTTTCTATCCATGGTTATCCATGGGCTCTTAGATACTTGCTCACTTGTGTTTTCAAAAATGGTTTGTTTGCTTTTCAACTGTGGGTTTTAAAAAAGTTTCTTTGAAAATTCCAGTTCGACTCTTGTATCGGTCCTCAAGAGTGTTTGAAAAATTGCTTTCGAAAGCTTTTTGAAAAGGTGTCGGTGTGAAAAGTATTTTTGAATTGTTTTGAGATTTAGAGAAAGTATCTAGAGTCGTCTACCTACCCTAAGGAATTCATCTGTGTAAATGTCCTTTAAAGTAGTGTCATCCCACCATTGAGAGGTAGGTAGCACCACCGTTGGAGGTGTTCGGGTCAATTCGAGGTTCGGGACATGGTGATCACCAGAGCAATAGGAAGACACCTTAGAAGCTACCCTCATGCCAGGTTCCCGGATCATGAGGACTTACTAAGACATCCTCTACTCGACGATCACCTTTCGAGGCAAGGCAACAGTGAGGCGTACCCTAGGGGTGGTGTGTGCGATTTGTGTGTCATGTTCATTTGCATTTATCTTGTCATGTTATTGGTGATCTAACGTTTGTTTTTATTTTTGTCCATACATTCTTTCATGCCTTGATTTAACAGTTAAAAATATTGCGGGAAAGTAAAAATTCTAAGCTATTACAAAAGGCGCGGGTCCACATCGCCAAAATTTCTCGAACCCGATTTGACAGAAAAAATAAAGAAATAAAGAGTGCGAGAAAGTTAATTACAAGGCTTCGGGAGAGATACAGAAATGTTAAACGAAATAAGATAAATGCGCGAATTAAATGAGAATTAAACGAGGGCGTTGGACCCTTTTTGCAAAATTAAATTAAACGATGAATTAATTAAAATTAAAAGGAAAAGAAATTGTCTTTTTGGTATTTTTTGGTATTTTGTAATTTTAATGGAAAAGAATTAAGTAAAATAAATGCTAATCCTAATTCTACAATTTTAATTTATTAAAAAGAAGATTAAAGTTTTACCCTAAAATTAACCCTAATTAATTTACATGCATTTTAATTACAAAAATAAATATTTAATGTTTTAATTATTTATGAAAGAAAAATAAAAAATGAAAATTAATTAACCCTAATTCTATGTTTTTTTAGATTTTTATTAAAAGAATTAAAATTAAAACCTAAATTTAAAACTAATCAATTAAAGTTATTTATTCACAAAAAATACTAAAATAAAAATATTTATTAGTTTTTCATCTTTTTTTCTGATTTTTTTTGTGTGTTTTTTATATTTATGAAAATAATAAATTAATTAAGAAAATAATAATTTAAAAGGAAATAGGAAATAAATAAAAAATAGAGAAAGTAGAAAGAATTGCAAACCTAGGGGGTCTGCCCCTTAATATGGAGGTTAATCTTGAGAAATCTGGCCCATTAACCTTGGCCTGTTTGACTTTCTCCAGGCACCGTGTGACATCTTTGACTAGGACCTACCAGGTTCCTTGGATTTGCGCCTTTAGATTGATGAAATTAAACAGGTGGATGGCTTGATGGGGAGACGTATGGTGGTCTTCAGTATGTGAAACTGCATGTGAATATTGATTGGAAAATAATATGGAGATAGTGAAGACCTGGGGCTCGAACCCAGGTCATAGAGATTACCAGCGATGCCTTCTACCAACTGCTCCACTCGACGCGTTTGTACCTTTAATATCAAACAACTAATATAAAATAAAAACAAACGTTAATGATATTTTAGCGCGAACTTTTAAACGCCCCACTCAGAGCCTTACACATCATCATCTTCCTCACGTCTTCGTTCTTCCTGAAAACATAACAAACGTATGCAACGGTTTTTACACCGTTCCCTTAGGCAACATATCAGAAAATAACGACTAGCCCCTGGGGCTCCATAAATTAGGCGCGACATGTGTTTATTGATCGTCCAGTCATGCTTGGTTCAGTCATGGTACTATGGTGGCCTAATTTTACCGCGTTTGGAAACCCCCAATTTCGAGCTTGCAAAACCCTAATCTGCATCCATGGTGAATTCGCATACAGTGCACAAAAGTCTAATCAAAGTACATGGTTAGCTTTAGAATCTTATAAGGAACATAAATCAAACGTTAAAATTTTAAAAAAATGCATGAATTGAGATGCACGAATGAGAAATTTTCTTGGTACACGTGAGATCGTTCTCACGTTTCTGGTCACGAAAACTTGTGGTTTTTGATGCAAAATCTTTCTATGAAGCCTCAGCAAGCTAATGAGATAGAAATCGCGCCTTGAATCGTCCTGCAAAAGTGTTTTCAGAATTGAGTTTTTGGCAAAAATTTTCAAGTTCAATGGATGCTTTTCTGCGCAGCTTAGGGTTTTTTTGCATTAGGTTTGTGTTCAGGCTTAAGTATAGAGTGAATTAGGTCAAAAATCTGACCAAAAGAATCCAAGATTTGATTGTTCAATATTTGATTTTTAACCATGATTTTCCAATCTTTTTTTCATGCAATTTGATACCAAATCATGCCAAAACTTTCCAAAATGATTATGCACGAATCTTGAATGTCCAATGAGAGTGTTTTCTGCACAAAAAGATTTTATTTCATTAGTTTTATATTTTTCATGTATTTTATTTAATTAAATGAATTATTAATAATAAAAAATCCAAATAAATAAATAAAAATGGAGAAAAACTTCCCTTTGGGCCTAATGGTCGTGCACATGCCTTGGATAATGAATTATGGAAGAAAAATAGGCCCATTAGCAATTTTAGGTCATTTGAATCAATGTTGACTTTTCAAAATATCCAAAAATTTCCCAACTTCCACAAGGCATAACTTGCTCAATGTTTAAGCTTTGCTCATTTTCTTGGAAATTTTGGAAAGGTCTTTGAGTCCTATAACCAATGTCTTTGGTCCCATGTCATTTTGATTTACCAATCTCAAGTTATGGCCTTTGACTTAAAGTCCCTTTTTGTTGACTTTTGAAAATGACCTATAATGTTGAAATTGATAACTTTTTGTGAGAGCGTTTCTTGGACTTGAAGTATGAAGATGAGTTGTAGGAAATGTCTTTCTCTTCAAAATGAGCTTTGGATGGAATTTTTCTGATAATCCATGTGAAAGTTATGCCCTGGTCAATTTACAGTTGACTTTTTCAACTGTCCAAATAAGGAAACTTTTGCATCTTGATGATTTTTGAGCCAAGCTTTGAGAATCATGATCAAGCATTGATCAAATGATGTTTGTGGCTTCAAAATGAGATGTTGATAAAAAATTTGAACTTTTGACTGTCAAATGACCATTTTGCCCCTACAGTTGACTGTAGTGCAATTAGGGTTTTTGACTGTGCAATTTTGTGCTGGAAGTCTTGAAACTTTGTATGAGGATGCTTGACCATGTTTATAGGCATGTGGGACTTTGATTGGACCCTTGGAAACTTCATTTTCTTGATCAGAACCAAAACCCTAATTTTGACTGTTTAGGAGGCTCTTGAACTGTGCAACCCTTGGGAGATTTTGAACCTTGATCTTGGCAAATCTTGAAGAATATGGGAGGGCAAATTTTGGGGTACAACAATTGCCCCTGTTCAATCTTCTTAGACCTGAGGGTGTAGATTGGCTGGCGTACCTTTCGTAATCCGAGGGTAGAAGATGATTGAACACTAGAGTGCCCAGAAATTTGCGCTCACATAGTAGCAGTGTGATGATGGGAATGGGCTTATAGACGCCATTTAGAGATTGATGAATAGGATGATGGGCTTATAGATGCCATCTGGAGGTTGATCGCGTAAGAGATTCCTTAGCGAGAACCTGCATACCTGCAAAAGAAAAAAATGAGTACCTGACATGTTGCAGAAGCTGGTTTTCGGATGCTTTGTATAGATGTGTCCTGACTGGTTACAGGAGCTGAATCTGGAGCTTCAAAAGAGGATGAATGGACCAGGGATAGTTACTACCTTAGCAGGAACGGTGAGAGAACCATAGGAAATTATAATCTCAAAAGCGGACGTTTGAGAAAAACCTGGATTGGAATTATCATCTCCGCACCGTTGGGGAGAGAACTATAGGAAATTATAATCTCAAAAGAGGACGTTTGAGAAAAACCTGGGATGGAATTATCATCTCCGCACCGTTGGGGAGAGAACCATAGGAAATTATAATCTCAAAAGCGGACGTTTGAGAAAAACCTGGAGTGGAATTATCATCTCCGCACCGCTGGGGAGAGAACCATAGGAAATTATAATCTCAAAAGCGGACGTTTGAGAAAAACCTGGAGTGGAATTATCATCTCCGCACCGCTGGGGAGAGAACCATAGGAAATTATAATCTCAAAAGCGGACGTTTGAGAAAAACCTGGAATGGAATTATCATCTCCGTACCGCTGGGGAGAGAACCATAGGAAATTATAATCTCAAAAGCGGATGTTTGAGAAAAACCTGGAATGGAATTATCATCTCCGCACCGCTGGTGAGAGAACCATAGGAAATTATAATCTCAAAAGAGGACGTTTGAGAAAAACCTGGAATGGAATTATCATCTCCGCACCGCTGGGGAGAGAACCATAGGAAATTATAATCTCAAAAGCGGACGTTTGAGAAAAACCTGGAGTGGAATTATCATCTCCGCACCGCTGGGGAGAGAACCATAGGAAATTATAATCTCAAAAGCGGACGTTTGAGAAAAACCTGGAATGGAATTATCATCTCCGCACCGCTGGGGAGAGAACCATAGGAAATTATAATCTCAAAAGCGGACGTTTGAGAAAAACCTGGAGTGGAATTATCATCTCCGCACCGCTGGGGAGAGAACCATAGGAAATTATAATCTCAAAAGCGGACGTTTGAGAAAAACCTGGAATGGAATTATCATCTCCGCACCGCTGGGGAGAGAACCATAGGAAATTATAATCTCAAAAGCGGACGTTTGAGAAAAACCTGGAATGGAATTATCATCTCCGCACCGCTGGGGAGAGAACCATAGGAAATTATAATCTCAAAAGCGGACGTTTGAGAAAAACCTGGATAACTTCTACTGAGTCTTCATCAGAAAAATCTGTTTGGGGTCGATTAACTGAACCGGTCTAGGTCTTGAAATATGATTGAGAATTTAGCTGAATCTTTCCTGAAAGGTAAAGGTCAGTCATATGCGATGCATGATATGGACCAAGCAATGATGTTCTCAACATAAATGAGATTTGTAAGATATGATGCGTCTATGCATGCTACAATGATGTATGGAAGTGCGATGTTTATGAATGTATTTTTCCGTCTAGGAAAGTAAATCCTTGACGGGTGCCGGGAAGTCACTCCTGGGCTGATGTTGAAGAATAGATTTTTGCTTCCGCTGGGGATGATAGTTGCAAGAATACCGGTAGGAGAAGATGACTCCGTTGGGGAATAAACTTGGCGAATGGAATAACTCTGCGGGGAGGAAAGTACTCTAACGATCTTGTTGGGAAGCAATACTCTGTGGGGAGAGAGATGCTTTGCTGAGTTGTTGATAATTTGCTGGGGATACCTTTATTGTGTTGGAAGTAATAATAGACTTCGCCGGGGATAAGAAGACTCCGTCGAGGGCGCTCTTTCCGTGGCTTTTGGCTGAGGATAACCCAGTTATATCCTGTTAAGGAAATAACTCTTTGAATAAAGCCGGACGACGCGTTCGTGTTCTGCGAGGGATAAGCTTCCAGAATCTACTGGGGATAAGCTTACTGCTTGGAGAGATGGATTCCAACTTTCCTGGAGGAACTGGATTGGACTTTCCTGGGGAAGTTTTGAACTGCGGGGGAAGTGATTCCTTTGAATGTTTGATATACCGCCGGGGAACAATCTTTATACCAAGACTGCCGGGGATGCTTGTTAAGAATATATATGCTGCCGGGGAATGTTGAGATCTGCTGGAGGATACCCAACTTCCTTAAGATTTGATAACTGCTTTACCTGAGGAGAGTATACTGACGTGCTGGCTCACTCTCTGGGGAATTGGAATGTACTGGTTATGTTCTTTAGCTGAACCTACCTTGGTACCTTGGAGGATAGAACAATTAGATTGCTCAGACAACTCTTTTATTGCCCCTGTTTCTAATGTTACCTGTAATCAATTCTTTGTTTCGTGTGCAAATATTTATGAGTTAGCAAATTATTGTCAATGCATATATCACAAATTTAACCTTGGACGTTCTTCGCAAAACAAAACAGAAAAAAGAAAAACAATTGGCACTTTTAACTGAAAAGTATATTTGTATTGATTTTTGAATGGCCTGAAAATAGGCGTTTTGTGTACAAGAAGCTGACGTCCTAGTAAGGGAACGCCGCCGAACAAAAGAGTTTATACAAATTTTGTACAAAAGAAGATAAAACAGCTGTGTGAAATATGAATGATCCCACTGGGTTTCAACTCTGCTATTGCCTTTATAACTCCGAGCGTCTCATCACTTGATGACCTTAACGAAGATGAAGCTGACTGATTGATGCCGTCTGAACTTGATATAGATACCGGATTCTGGATGCAAAGTGATCAATGAGACATAGTATTACGCTTTATCCCTAATTTTTGCCTGGACCGCCCTTTCGGGTTTTCAGTCCACCGGGATACCCATTTTTGCCCAAGCCGCCTTTTCAGGTTTTCGACTTGCCGGGTGTACAGATTTTTTCATTTTCATCCCTTCATTTTGCCCGAACCCTTTTGGTTCGACGGGAAGCCCTAATTTTTGCCTAGGCATGTCAGCCTAGCGGGTCTTTTTTATGCGTAGTATCTTTTTACTATGTCTGCATTAGTGGGGTGAGGAAGGTCGTCACCATCCATGTTGGTTAGAATCATGGCTCCTCCTGAGAACACATGCTTAACCACAAATGGCCCTTCGTACGTAGGGGTCCATTTGCCCCTTGGATCACTCTGAGGCAGGATGATTCGCTTGATTACCAGATCCCCAACTTGATACTCCTGTGGTCTGACCTTTTTGTTAAATGCCCTGATCATCCGTTTCTGATACGTCTGACCATGACAGATAGCAGCAAGTCTCTTTTCATCAATGAGGTTGAGCTGATCAAGTCGTGTCTGGATCCAATCATCTTCATTCAGATTTGCATCCTTCATTATCCGGAGAGAAGGTATTTTCACTTCGATCGGTAAGACTGCCTCCATACCATAAACCAAGGAGAAAGGAGTTGCCCTGGTTGACGTCCTAGCTGAGGTACGGTACCCATGTAGAGCGAACGGTAACATCTCGTGCCAATCTTTATAAGTCACTGTCATCTTCTGCACGATTTTCTTGATATTCTTATTTGCTGCTTCGACAGCCCCATTCATCTTCGGTCTGTAAGGAGAAGAATTGTGGTGCTGTATTTTGAACTGCTCGCAGAGCTCAGTGATCATCTTGTTGTTCAGATTGGTACCGTTGTCTGTAATAATTCGTTCAGGGACACCGTACCGATAGATCAGATTATGCCGAATGAACCGTGCCACAACAGTCTTGGTTATAGTGGCGTAGGAAGCTGCTTCGACCCACTTTGTAAAATAATCAATCGCCACTAGGATGAAGCGATGCCCATTAGATGCCGTAGGTTTGATCTCACCAATCATGTCTATGCCCCACATTGCAAACGGCCAAGGCGCAGTCAGAACATTCAGGGGAACTGGAGGAACATGCACCTTGTCTGCATAAATCTGGCACTTATGGCATGTCCTAGAATGTTGATAGCAGTCAGCTTCCATTGTGGACCAATAATACCCTGCCCGAAGGATCTTTTTAGCCATAGTGTGTCCACTGGAATGTGTACCAAAGGTCCCTTCATGTAGCTCTTCCATGATCCTTTCTGCTTCGGTCTTATCCACACAACGCAGTAGGGTTGAATCATGGTTTCGCTTGTACAATATGCCATTGCTCAGGAAGAACTTTGCCGCGAACCTTCTCAGGAATTTCTTATCGTTGACAGAGGCACCTTCAGGGTATTCCTGAGTTTCCAGGTATCTCTTCACCTCATGGTACCAAGGCTTCTCAGTCACCAATTCAGTCTCGAGATCGCAACAGTATGCCGGTTCGTCCAGCTTCTAGATGATGATCCGGGGAGCCTCATTATCTCATTTAACCTTGAACATAGAAGACATTGTAGCTAACGCGTCCGCCAGCTGATTCTCTTCTCTTGGAAAGTGCTCAAAAGTTATCTCTGTGAAGTGGGGGATCAGGGTCAACACACATTCTCTGTAAGGAATCAGGTTTGGATGTTTCGTATCCCACTCTCCTTTGATCTGATTGATCACAAGAGCGGAATCTCCGAAGACACTCAGAAACTTGATCCTTAGATCGATCGCAGCTTGAAGACCCATGATGCACGCCTCATACTCTGCCATGTTGTTGGTACAATTGAAACATAGTCGGGCAGTTAGTGGAGTATGAGTGCCTTGAGGTGATATGATTATGGCGCCGATACCGTTTCCCAAAGCGTTGGAGGCTCCGTCAAAGTGCATAGACCAACGGGATCCTTCCTCAGGTCCTTCATCCGGTCCAGGTACTTCACAATCTGTTACTATCATGATGCTTTCATCCGGAAACTCGAAGTTCATTGACTGATAATCGTCGACGGCCTGATGTGCCAAGTGGTCTGCCAATACACTTCCCTTGATGGCTTTCTGGGTCGTGTACTGAATGTCGTATTCCGACAAGATCATTTGCCATCTTGCAATTCTCCCAGACAGAGCAGGCTTTTCGAATATGTACTTTATAGGATCCATCTTTGAGATCAACAAGGTAGTGTGAGTCAGCATATACTGTCTCAGCCGGCGAGCAGCCCATACCAAAGCGCAGCAAGTTTTCTCAAGCAGTGAGTATCGGGTCTCACAGTCGGTAAACTTTTTGCTAAGGTAATAAATGGCATGCTCTTTTCGGCCAGACTCGTCATGCTGCCCCAGCACACACCCCATTGAATTGTCAAGTACTGTCAGGTATAATATCAGAGGTCTCCCTTCAACCGGTGGCATAAGGATAGGTGGTTCTTGGAGATACTCTTTGATTCTGTCAAAAGCAGCCTGACATTCATCGTTCCAGCGTACTACCTGATCTTTCTTCAGCAGCTTGAAGATTGGCTCACAGGTAGCAGTCAGATGTGAGATGAATCGAGCAATGTAATTCAGGCGTCCTAAAAAGCCTCTGACTTCCTTCTCTGTCCTAGGAACTGGCATCTCTTGAATAGCCTTGACCTTAGCAGGGTCCACTTGAATACCTTTATCACTGACCACGAAGCCTAGCAACTTTCCAGATCTTACCCTGAAGGTGCACTTGTTCGGGTTCAATCTCAGCTTGTATAGTTTCAATCGGTCAAACAACTTCTGCAGATGATCTAGGTGCTCTTCCTCAGTCTGGGACCTTGCGATCATGTCGTCAACATACACTTCTATCTCATGATGGATCATGTCATGAAATAAAGCAACCATGGCGCGTTGGTAGGTTGCCCCAGCATTCTTTAGTCCAAAAGGCATGACCTTGTAGCAGAAGGTCCCCCACTAAGTAACAAATGTAGTCTTCTCCATGTCTTCAGGTGCCATCTTAATCTGATTGTACCCTGAAAAGCCATCCATGAAAGAGAACACCTTATGCTGAGCTGTATTATCAACAAGGACATCAATGTGAGGTAGGGGAAATCATCTTTGCGGCTGGCCCTGTTCAGATCCCTGTAATCGACACACATTCTGACCTTACCATCCTTCTTAGGTACCGGCACCACATTAGCAACCCACTGAGGGTAAGAAGTCACTGCAAGGAACCCAGCATCAAACTGCTTCATAACCTCGGCTTTAATCTTCTCAGACATCTCTGGACGCATCCGACGGACCTTTTGCTTAATCGGAGGGCAGTCTTCCTTAGTTGGCAAGTGATGGACCACAATATCGGTATCCAACCCGGGCATGTCTTCGTAGGACCAGGCAAATATCTCCACATAATCATGCAGCATCTGAGTCAACCGTTGCTTCACGCTGAGCTCTAGGTTGGCACCAATCTTTACCTCTTTCCTGTCTGCCTCAGTACCCAAGTTTATTGTTTCCACCGGCTCTTCATGGGGTTGAATTGCCCTCTCTTCCTGAAGCAACAGTCTTGCAAGCTCGCCAGGCACTTCGCAATCATCTTCACCTTCGTCTTTGGCTAAGTTGATCGGATTTTCGAAGTCATAACTGGCAGTAGCAGGGTCGTTATCAGTGAGATCCAGAGTGGATTGAAACCTGTATGAGTGAGTGTGTGTGTAAATACAGCTGTTTTGAAATATATGTAAAAGAAAGAAAGACAGAAAAGGAGCATAAGATTTTCAATGTGAGAAAACGTCCAAGATTTTCATTCATGATATATGAAATGACAATTTATATGCCCTCACAAATGAAACCACGGTGCCTCGGGTAAGACATCGGGCTAAAGAGTTTATTTATTGTTTATTACAAATAGCAAAACAAAGAAATTTATTACTGCGTCACAAACGTAACAGGAGTATGGTCTTTGGCAATCCAATTGTTCAATCCGCCTTCGGTTGTCGGGTAGATCCAGCTATTGAATTCTGCTTCGTCCACTTCATTGTCTTCCCCAACAGCATTCACTCCTGGATTTGTAATGAACACAGGAGATCTTCCGATCTTCGCTTTCCGCATAGCTTTCTGACCCTCTGCAGTAAAACCCAGCCCAAATTTATCAGTCTTCTGTGTAAAGTCTGGAAGCCTGCCCCAGTTAGCACAGTCACCTTTCTGAACCACAGCCCGGGCATCCTTCAGTGAAGCCATCTTCGAAGGAGCATTCTCTTCTACCGCTGTTTCTACTGCCGCTGCAATTGGAAGCACCTCCTCGAAATGCTGAAAGGGGGTTTCAATAAACTCCCCGTCCATCTCAATGTATCTGAAGGAATTCAGGTGGCTTACCATATACTCCTCCTCTCCTTGCACAGTGACGATCTTCCCTCTGACAGGGTATTTCAGCTTCTGGTGCAAGGTAGAGGTCACTGCCCCAGCCTTATGTATCCAAGGTCGACCCAGTAGACAAGAGTACGATGGACGGATATCCATCACATAAAATGTAAAGTCAAACACCTGAGAGCCCACACGAATCGGGATGTCAACCTCTCCATGAACCATCCTTTTTGAACCGTCAAAGGCCCTGACGATGATATTGCTGGGTTTCAGTTCCAGGCCTTCACAATCTAAACGGTCTAAAGCCTTCTTGGGTAGCACATTCAAGGACGAACCAGTATCCACCAACACATGTGCCAAGGTAGTGCCCCTGCATTCGATAGAGACATGCAGGGCATCATTGTGGTCTCTTCCTTTCGCAGTCAAGTCAGCATCTGAGAAACCCAAGCCATTGTCTGCTGTCAGATTTGCTATGCAGTCAGTGAATTGGACAGCAGATGTCTCCTGTGGCACATGGGTCGTCTTGAGGAATGAGATTAAGGCCTTAGCATGGGCCTCGGAGCACATCAATAAAGAGAGCATGGAGATTTTGGAGGGCGTGTGCCCCAGCTGTTCCACCACATTGAAGTCACTCTTCTTTATAATTTTCAAGATTTCCTCCATCTCTTGTTGGGAGGCCTCAGTAGTTATAGGTATAGGTGCCTCCATCTGGGCAGGCTCAACTTCAATTCCTTTGCCCCGAGCATTGGACGACTCGGCAACAGGAGAAACAACTTGATCAGCAACAGGAACAGGTACACTTGTAGGTGTTATGAGGAGGGGTCTTCGAGCAGTAGGCGGTGCAATGTCAGGCGAGAAGAGCCTGCGACTGCGGGTAACCTTGGCTGGGCCAGTGATATCACAGATACTGGCGCCAGTGTTGAATTCTTGTTTAATCCCATTTACATACACATCTGCCCCATAATTCCAGGGGACAGCTTTATCAGATACGTAGGGAAGAGGCCCCGGAACAGTGATAACCACAGGTGCAACGGTCATGATTTGGACAGGCTTCTTCGGGAGAACCTGGATTGGATTATTGAAGATGGTAACCACAGAAACTTCTTCCACCGGAACCAACTGAACAACAGACTTCTTAAATAGAATCTCCTTGCTATCCATTAGGCTTTGGATGCCTAACTTCAGCAAGGGACAACCAGATAGGGAAACAGCACAGAACAGGCAACCCTCACTGCAACCCGGAAATAAACCGGCCAGCAGTAGGTTCCTCTTGACGGTCTTTAGAGTAGTGGCTAGATCATCCACAGAAACAGCGTAAACACCTTCGTCAACAGCATTTACCCCATGCTGAGGTATAGGAGCAGTAACTATATTCGGCCTCTCAGGCGCTTCGAACTGTATCTCCTTCGCGTCGATAAGGTCTTGCACCTTACTCCTTAATGCCCAACAGTCATCAGTAGAATGCCCCGGGCTATCAGAATGGTAAGCACAACGAGCATTCGGGTTGTACTTAGGAGATGTAGTATTGGGGACCTTAGGAGCCTCTCTGACAGTCACTAAATTGGTGGATAGCAACTGTGGCAGGATCTGCGATAAGGTCATGCTCAAACGGGTAAACTCTCTCCGGGGTCTTTCAGCCCTTTGAGGATTGGTCGGCCGAGGAGCGGCAGCAGGCTTGGCAATCGTTACCGCACTGACAGATTGGCGGCGCTCAAATCTTTCTGATCTCCGGGAGCCATATACAACACTAGGCTTCTTTTTGAAGGGTTTCTTCTCAGAACTAGACGATGCACCCTTCGGAATCTTTCCAGACTTTAACCTAGCCTCAATTCTCTCTCCCGTCAGAATCAGATCAGTGAACCCAGCAGAAGAATTCCCGATAAGATGGTTGAAAAATGGCCCAGATAGGGTCCCCAAGAACATGTCTACCAACTCCCGATCAGTCAACGGAGGCTGCACCCTGCCAGCCAGGTCTCTCCACTTCTGAGCGTACTCCTTAAAACCTTCACTTGAACCTAACGACATACCCTGGAGTTGGGTACGCGTAGGGGCAAGGTCGGCATTATATTGATACTGCTTATAGAAAGCAGTAGCCAACTCCTCCCAGTTACGAACCTTGGTCCCATCCAGCTGATAGAACCATTCGAGATGAGTCCCTGAAAGACTCTCCTGGAATAAGTGGATCCACAAATTCTTATCCGCTGAGTACGGTTGGATCTTCCGAACATAGGACCTGAGATGTAGCTTGGGACAAGACGCCCCGTCATATTTAGTGAAAGATGGTGCTTTGAACTTCCGAGGAATGATCACACCAGTAGACAAACCCAGATCTCCGAAATCCAGCCCAGGTACCTGTTGTATTTCCATAGCATTCAGCCTGTCTTCCAGCTGCTTGTAACGGTCTTCTGCAGGAGGGTACTGCTCTTCATCAAAATCAGTCTCGTTGTCGGAGACTACCGGACTAGGACCCTTTTCTGCCTGAGGAGTACTCTTGCCAACAGAAGAACCAGCCTCTTCATGCTGCAGAGTATTTCCAAACCTTCGGCCCGAGTTGAACAGAACAGTTCTTCTCTTCTTCTTCTTCTCCTTCTTCAGGAGCAGAGCCTTCAACTCTTCTTGGCCTTGATCCAAATCCTTGATTAACTCCTGAAATTGCGCATTCTGCGCCTGAAGAGCCTTGATGGATGTCTCAGTTGATGATGAGTCGGGATTCATGATGCTGAAACAAACAGCGAAGAACTGTAAGCAACCTGAAAAGAGGAAAAACCTGCTATGCATATGATGAATGATATGTGTTTATGCAATGCATTCAAGGGTTCGAAAATTCAAATTTGTTGTAGACAAAAAGAAACACACGTTATCATTAAGGACATAACTGTTCAGTACATCAAAGCCTCATGGGAAAAATAATACAAAAGTAAGTCAATCCCAAAATACACTGCGCATCCTCTTTGGAGCTATCTAAGTGTTGAGATTCCTCTCCTCATGCAACAGGCGGGTGAGCTCCAAGACCTTATTTTCACTGGCATGTAGACTGGTCTCAAGAGAATTCCGTTCTTCCTTAAGCTGGATCCAGCTCTTCTGCATCTCTTCCCAGGATGTGGGCATATCAGGGTGCTGAATAGTGTAGGACACTTCTCCTTCCAAGACTGGTTCTTTGATTACTGGGAGCATATGAGGATAAGGCATCACTAACTTCTGGGAGCGGGCTCGTACCCACTTGAGATAAGGTTCCAACGGGATGGAGTTCCTGTGCCCCAGTGTCTTGCTGTCTATCCTACTGGGCATCCTCCAAGCTCTGATAAATCTCTGGCGAAGTCCTTGAGTATCGTTGTCGAAGTCAAAAACTATGTCAGGAATTAACATGTCATGAGGACCATCCCTCCGAGCATAACCAAACTGCCTCCAAGCTAGGCATGGGCTGTAAGTAATACCTCCTATGATTCCAAGTAAAGGAACATTAGGGTACTCCCCGCAATGATCAATGATAGTGACATCTTCTCTAGACCTAGGGCACCAATGTATATCTGCATGTGTAAGAGTCATCAACCGTTGTGACCATCTCAAACCCCGCTCATTCTTCAAGACTGATTGTGGAAGGTGCGAAATAAACCACCTTCCCAGGAGAGGAGTGCAACACATAAGGACACCTCTTTTTCTCATGGTTCGAGTGTAACATGAGTGAAGGATGTCCCCCAGCAACGTAGGTATAGGATTCCTGGACATAAAGATCTGGACAACACTGACATCAATAAGCTGATCTGGGTTAGGGAACAACACCAAACCATAGACAAGGAGGGCCACAACCTCTTCAAAAGCTTGCAAGTCAAGGGAGTTCCAACATTCATGGGCCTTTTCAAACAGAAACCTGGCTAAGAACCCTTTGATACCACTTCTAACTTCCCAATGTCCCTTGAGGTCAGATGACTGTAGGTGCAAGGCTTTAGCAATCTCTTCAAGCTTGGGTTCCTTTTCCGTACCGTTGAAGGGTAGTTGATCAAGGATAGGGATCTTCAGGAGCCGGGAGAACTCCTCCAATGTAGGTACCAACTGATAATCCAAGAAGGTGAAACAGTGATGCAGAGGGTCAAAGAATTGGAACAGGACCTTGATCAGGTCTTCCTCAATGTTGGTATTGACCAAGCTGATGAGACTTCCATGTCTTTCACTGAATGAAGAGTTCTCGGGAATCCTGGATATAAGCTCCTTAAGCTGAGGAGGGATCCTTACAAGACTGATTTGAATTGTCTTTCTACGAACAGTTTCCATGTCCTACAAAACAAGAACAAAGATGAAAATTCGAACCCCTGAAATGGTTAGTCAATGCATATGATGCTGGATGATGTCATGATGCTATGATTAAACACATCACAGATATTTACAAAGACAAACATGTAAGGCACACAAGGCACACAAGACAAGCCCTTAAGGTTTAAGGCCAGCATGGGGTCTGGGTAGTACCCTCTTGAAGTTGGTGGGTTCATCCTGTCCTATTAGAAGTAACCGGGTTCTAAGGGTCCCAATATCACGGGGTTGCTTTCATTGTTCATCGTTTCGATTTAGCCACTGAACTGGCGACCGAAATATTCCAGGAAAGCAACCCTCAATTGAGTGTAGTATCGAGTATCAACCAACCTCGGACTGCACCAAAGTCAGTTATCTCACTACCCTAAAGAGGCCAAGATTGTTCAATTAAGGTTCCTAAGGTCTGTTGATGCTTCACGACACCACGCGGAGGCCTCGTACTCTCCTTGACTGAACTCAAGGGTTACCGGTACACACCAAAGTGCCACATCAACGTAGCAGACTGTTTCAACCATGTCGGTATACCCCGCACAGTTCCCTCACAGCCTTGTTGCTACTTTCTAAGAAAGGTATCCCCCAGATCCGGGTTAGGATCTATAGAACTCCCAAGCAACCCACAATTTAAAGCACACAAGGAAAACAATTGAAAACACAGTTATGAACTAGCCCTAAGGTACACCTCACTTTAAGTTTTATCCCCAGCAGAGTCGCCAGTTCTGTGATCGGTGGATCTGGAACTGACTGTTTAACGCTGGTTCGCGAAATGTCGCGGAAGCAAGAGTCGCCACCGTCTTTTATTTTCTCCAAATGGAAAGGACAAAAGCACAGAAAAATTCCTTATAGAGATTGCTCTCGGTTCGGGAGGTAGATTATAGAAAGGGAAGGTGTTAGCACCCTTTCTATCCATGGTTATCCATGGGCTCTTAGATACTTGCTCACTTGTGTTTTCAAAAATGGTTTGTTTGCTTTTCAACTGTGGGTTTTAAAAAAGTTTCTTTGAAAATTCCAGTTCGACTCTTGTATCGGTCCTCAAGAGTGTTTGAAAAATTGCTTTCGAAAGCTTTTTGAAAAGGTGTCGGTGTGAAAAGTATTTTTGAATTGTTTTGAGATTTAGAGCAAGTATCTAGAGTCGTCTACCTACCCTAAGGAATTCGTCTGTGTAAATGTCCTTTAAAGTAGTGCCATCCCACCATTGAGAGGTAGGTAGCACCACCGTTGGAGGCGTTCGGGTCAATTCGAGGTTCGGGACATGGTGATCACCAGAGCAATAGGAAGACACCTTAGAAGCTACCCTCATGCCAGGTTCCCGGATCATGAGGACTTACTAAGACATCCTCTACTCGACGATCACCTTTCGAGGCAAGGCAACAGTGAGGCGTACCCTAGGGGTGGTGTGTGCGATTTGTGTGTCATGTTCATTTGCATTTATCTTGTCATGTTATTGGTGATCTAACGTTTGTTTTTATTTTTGTCCATACATTCTTTCATGCCTTGATTTAACAGTTAAAAATATTGCGGGAAAGTAAAAATTCTAAGCTATTACAAAAGGCGCGGGTCCACATCGCCAAAATTTCTCGAACCCGATTTGACAGAAAAAATAAAGAAATAAAGAGTGCGAGAAAGTTAATTACAAGGCTTCGGGAGAGATACAGAAATGTTAAATGAAATAAGATAAATGCGCGAATTAAATGAGAATTAAACGAGGGCGTTGGACCCTTTTTGCAAAATTAAATTAAACGATGAATTAATTAAAATTAAAAGGAAAAGAAATTGTCTTTTTGGTATTTTTTGGTATTTTGTAATTTTAATGGAAAAGAATTAAGTAAACTAATGCTAACCCTAATTCTACAATTTTAATTTATTAAAAAGAAGATTAAATTTTTACCCTAAAATTAACCCTAATTAATTTACATGCATTTTAATTACAAAAATAAATATTTAATGTTTTAATTATTTATGAAAGAAAAATAAAAAATGAAAATTAATTAACCCTAATTCTATGGTTTTTTAGATTTTTATTAAAAGAATTAAAATTAAAACCTAAATTTAAAACTAATCAATTAAAGTTATTTATTCACAAAAAATACTAAAATAAAAATATTTATTAGTTTTTTATCTTTTTTTCTGATTTTTTGTGTGTGTTTTTTATATTTATGAAAATAATAAATTAATTAAGAAAATAATAATTTAAAAGGAAATAGGAAATAAATAAAAAATAGAGAAAGTAGAAAGAATTGCAAACCTAGGGGGTCTGCCCCTTAATATGGAGGTTAATCTTGAGAAATCTGGCCCATTAACCTTGGCCTGTTTGACTTTCTCCAGGCACCGTGTGACATCTTTGACTAGGACCTACCAGGTTCCTTGGATCTGCGCCTTTAGATTGATGAAATTGAACAGGTGGATGGCTTGATGGGGAGACGTATGGTGGTCTTCAGTATGTGAAACTGCATGTGAATATTGATTGGAAAATAATATGGAGATAGTGAAGACCTGGGGCTCGAACCCAGGTCATAGAGATTACCAGCGATGCCTTCTACCAACTGCTCCACTCGACGCGTTTGTACCTTTAATATCAAACAACTAATATAAAATAAAAACAAACGTTAATGATATTTTAGCGCGAACTTTTAAATGCCCCACTCAGAGCCTTACACATCATCATCTTCCTCACGTCTTCGTTCTTCCTGAAAACATAACAAACGTAGGCAACGGTTTTTACACCGTTCCCTTAGGCAACATATCAGAAAATAGCGACTAGCCCCTGGGGCTCCATAAATTAGGCGCGACATGTGTTTATTGATCGTCCAGTCATGCTTGGTTCAGTCATGGTACTATGGTGGCCTAATTTTACCGCGTTTGGAAACCCCCAATTTCGAGCTTGCAAAACCCTAATCTGCATCCATGGTGAATTCGCATACAGTGCACAAAAGTCTAATCAAAGTACATGGTTAGCTTTAGAATCTTATAAGGAACATAAATCAAACGTTAAAATTTTAAAAAAATGCATGAATTGAGATGCACGAATGAGAAATTTTCTTGGTACAGGTGAGATCGTTCTCACGTTTCTGGTCACGAAAACTTGTGGTTTTTGATGCAAAATCTTTCTATGAAGCCTCAGCAAGCTAATGAGATAGAAATCGCGCCTTGAATCGTCCTGCAAAAGTGTTTTCAAAATTGAGTTTTTGGCAAAAATTTTCAAGTTCAATGGATGCTTTTCTGCGCAGCTTCGGGGTTTTTTGCATTAGGTTTGTGTTCAGGCTTAAGTATAGAGTGAATTAGGTCAAAAATCTGACCAAAAGAATCCAAGATTTGATTGTTCAATATTTGATTTTTAACCATGATTTTCCAATCTTTTTTTCATGCAATTTGATACCAAATCATGCCAAAACTTTCCAAAATGATTATGCACGAATCTTGAATGTCCAATGAGAGTGTTTTCTGCACAAAAAGATTTTATTTCATTAGTTTTGTATTTTTCATATATTTTATTTAATTAAATGAATTATTAATAATAAAAAATCCAAATAAATAAATAAAAATGGAGAAAAACTTCCCTTTGGGCCTAATGGTCGTGCACATGCCTTGGATAATGAATTATGGAAGAAAAATAGGCCCATTAGCAATTTTAGGTCATTTGAATCAATGTTGACTTTTCAAAATATCCAAATATTTCCCAACTTCCACAAGGCATAACTTGCTCAATATTTAAGCTTTGATCATGTTCTTGGACATTTTGGAAAGGTCTTTGAGTCCTCTAACCAATGTCTTTGGTCCCATGTCATTTGGATTTACCAATCTCAAGTTATGGCCTTTGACTTAAAGTCCCTTTTTGTTGACTTTTGAAAATGACCTATAATGTGTAAATTGATAACTTTTTGTGAGAGCATTTCTTGGACTTGAAGTATGAAGATGAGTTGTAGGAAATGTCTTTCTCTTCAAAATGAGCTTTGGATGGAATTTTTCTGATAATCCATGTGAATGTTATGCCCTGGTCAATTTACAGTTGACTTTTTCAGCTGTCCAAATAAGGAAACTTTTGCATCTTGATGATTTTTGAGCCAAGCTTTGAGAATCATGATCAAGCATTGATCAAATGATGTTTGTGGCTTCAAAATAAGATGTTGATCAAAAATTTGAACTTTTGACTGTCAAATGACCATTTTGCCCCTACAGTTGACTGTAGTGCAATTAGGGTTTTTGACTGTGCAATTTTGTGCTGGAAGTCTTGAAACTTTGTATGAGGATGCTTGACCATGTTTATAGGCATGTGGGACTTTGATTGGACCCTTGGAAACTTCATTTTCTTGATCAGAACCAAAACCCTAATTTTGACTGTTTAGGAGGCTCTTGAACTGTGCAACCCTTGGGAGATTTTGAACCTTGATCTTGGCAAATCTTGAAGAATATGGGAGGGCAAATTTTGGGGTACAACAGTACCCGTTCGTCTGAGGAAGAACGTGCTGAAGATAATGAAGGGGAAGTTCATAACTTTTCTGGTGTGGGTCGAATGACTAGAAGCGGGAGAGTATTTGGTCCTTCCAATGTGCAAGATGCGGCAGATGCTTTTGCAAGAGAAAAAGTAAAACAGCAGGCGATGATTGGTAATCCAAGGGTTACGCCAGCCAATGTGACTCAACCAATTCCGATACCAGAAGCTTCTTCAGTTCTCGATGAGGTTGAAGAGTTAATGTGAATTATCAGAAAAAGTGATTATAGCATAATTGATCATCTGAGCCATACTCCTTCTAAGTTGTCTATCTTATCTCTGTTGATTTATTCAGAACCTTATAGAAATGCTTTGATGAAGTTGTTAAAGAATGCGTTCGTGCCACATGAGATAACAGTCAATCAGTTTGAGAATGTTTATGCTAACATATCTGTCGGGAATGGTCTGGGCTTCACAGATTTTGATCTTCCTCCTGAGGGGCGAGACCATAACAAAGCGTTGCATATTTCAATGGAATGCAGGGGCACTACTCTATCCCGGGTTTTGGTGGACACAGGGTCGTCTTTGAATGTATTGCCTAAGTCAGCATTGATGAAAATTGATTATTCTGGACTGGAGTTGTGCCCTAGTGATTTGATGGTGAAGGCGTTTGATGGGTCTCGAAGGTCAGTGTTTGGGGAGGTAGAGTTACCAATCAAGGTTGGTCCTCGCACCTTCACGGTGTGATACGCTGGGAGAACTGACTTGAGGTTTTGCGTTTGTGTTCGCAATTGTTTCGGTTTAGCAAGAGTCGCCACCGACTTTTTATTTTATCCTAAGGAAAGGTCAAAAAGCACAGGAAAGACCTTTGAGATGTTTTCTTGGGTTCGGGGGGTAGATTATGAAAAGGGAAGGTGCAAGCACCCTTTTCTTCCATGTTTTTCTATGGGCTCTTAGTTACTTGGTTAGATCACTTGCCTTTGCTTTTCAATTGTTTGAAATGGTGCTTTATGTGTGTGGTTTTGAAAATGTTTTGAAAAAGAGGCCTTGTCTAGGAAACCTTTGTAATGATTCTTCTTTGAATATATACAAATGTGTTTGTCTTTTTGAAAAGATATTTCAATGTTTTGAAAGTTTGTTTTGAAGTTGTGTTGTGAGGTGTGTTTGAAAATAGCAAGGATGTTTTGCAAGTTTTGATCAAGTAACTAAGAGTTGTCTACCCTATTTTACTCAAAGATCTTTCTTATGTTTTTAACCCTTTTGACAGTGTTATTTCACCATTGCATTTGGTGAACAACCTTGTGTTAGGATGTTAAATGGGACAGGCACGGGTCATCACATACAATCATTGAAGGCAACTTGTGAGACGCTCTAGCAATTTTGTAAGGGACGAGATCATTTTATCGAAGGCAACATCGAGGGTCATCGAGGGACTACGACCTTTGTTTATCGAAGGGGCATTTGCTAGAGTGTCTCATATTCGAGAGACATGATTGCATTTTCCGAAGCAACAAGAGGTTGCCCTAGAGGTGTACATGTGAATTGTGTTTGTCATTTTCATGCATTTAGATCTTGTATTAGGTCATCTAGCGATTGATTTTAGATTTTCGCATACAAACCCTAATCTCTAGTCATGGCATATTTGAAAGCATAAAGTGCGAGAATTAAAATTCTAAGCTATTACAAAAGTATCTGGGGATGGGGGTACAATTATTTACAAACGGGGATGAGTCTCACAAGAATAATAATGTCCAAATATTACAACCAAATCGAATCGTCGCGATTCAAATATAAAGCTATAACAAAACATAAAAATAAAGAGAATCAATAAATTATGAAATGCATGTATTTATTAACTTAAAAATAAATAAATAAAATCTATTCTAAAAAAAAGAAAGATTAAGTATTATATTATTATTTTTGTGTTTTATTAACTATGAAAAGAAAAAAGTTTTAAATAAAGAAAATTTAATTAGAACTAAGTCTTTATTATTATTTTTTTGTATTTTTATTAAATAATAAAAAGGGTTTAAAGAAAATAAAATTAATTAAAATTAAATCTCTATTATTTTTGGTGTTTTCAAATAAAGCAAGATTATTTAATAAAACTAAATTTTTTTAAGAAAGTCAAAGTTTTTATTATTAACTTAAGAAAGGAAAACAAATAATAAAATGAATTAATAGAAAATAATTATTTGTTTAAACAAAACAAAACAAAAGAAATTAATTAAAAAAATAGAATGGGCTTGGGATTATTGGGTGTCCCAAATGAAAATGAAGAAGAACAAAAAAACAAGTCAGAATGGAGGGGGTGCAGGCATTTTCGTGTGGGCTTAAGCACTTGGGGGTTGGGAAGGCCCAAGTCAAAGGTTTGTTCACATTTTACGGGTTCTCAGAATTAGGGTTTGTGTTATTGTGTTCACAGTGGCGCCGTTTCATTCTTCTCTTCTTCATCTTCCTCAAACAAAAGCTTCTGATATGATACTCCCTCCAAGCTCTAGCCACCGGAGCGCCACCCTACTCTCTCATCTCCTCACGATAATCCCTGGCTTTGGACTAAGCGGTATGATTTGTCATCTTTTTCGCGTTTTACAGTTTCATGTTTGCTTGATTCTTACAGTTTCATGTTTGCTTGATTCTTACAGTTTCATGTTTGTTTAAGCTTTGTTCATGTTACTTTGTTTTAATCCATGGTGTTTACATGTTTGAGGTGCACTAAGGACTTGAGAAAAACTTACCTTGAGTTTTTTCTGGAAAGTGGAGGGAGAGAGATGTTGGACCGACGGTGCTTCCTTAGAGGCTAAAGGTACGAGGAAGAGAGTGATGATGGTCGCGCGTTTGCTTTCGGTAACCTTTTTCCTCTTTCTCGGATATTGATGTTGATGATGAAAAAATTTCTGAAACTTTATTTGTTGTTGATTGTTGATGATGATATGTCTCTTAAACTTGCTTCCTTTGCCTCTGAAACTCTTTCTTTCTCTCTCCTTGATTTTGAAATGTTGATTGATGTTTTGTTAACGATGAACCTTATTCTGAAACTTGTTGCCTTTGGATTTGTGATGGTTGTTTATGAAACTGGTTTGGTTGTTTATAAGATGGTGGCTCCGGTTGATTGTTGCAGTTTGTACAGGTTTGATATTTTGGTTTCAGGCTGTGCAGTTTGTATGGTTTTTGGGGTTGTTGTTCTGTTTGATTGTGCAGATTGGTTAGCTTTGGCTTGCTCCTGTTAGCAGGTTTACATTTTGGTTGTGGTTTGCTTCTATTAACAAGTTTACAGTTTGGGTGTGGTTATTTTGCTGTTTGGAACTGCAGGTTTGTGGACTTTTGATAACAGGGTTTTTGAGTTTTTAGTTTGCTTGTTTTTGGAACTGTTACAGGGTTGGGAACCTGGTAGTTTTACAGGCTTGGCTATGCAGGTTTGAGGATCTGTTTGGGCTTTGTGGTTTGAGCAAGATTTACTGGTTGTGGTAGCTTGCAGTTTGTTTTGACAAGCTGGTTATAGTTTTTGTTGTAACTGTTTTTTTTAGATGGCAGGTTTGGAGAGTTTGTAGTTTTTGACCATGTGTTTTTCTTCCTCCTACTGTTATGCAGTTTGTTTAGTTTTATATCCTCTTTTCTATTTGTGACAACCTCTTTTTAGCCAAGCTGTAAAACTTCACCCAAGGTGATATCTTTCTCTCTTTCTCTCTCCATGAAACAAGCATTTTTGCTTTTTTTATTATATTCTGAAAAATTTCCTCTGGAAAATGATGATAGCTTATGACAAGCTTTGACTTGTCAATTGGTTTACCTCCTGCTGTTTTACTTTTGCCTGCTGCATTTTTCTGCTTTCATGCTGCTTGCCATATTTGTACAATTTGCCTCCAATTTGTTTTATAACTCAGTTTGGGAAATTTGTTTTGTAGCTCAGTTTGGGACCTTGCTTGCTGTTTGTTACAGCAGGTTCCTTGCTTGTGCTGCATTGTATAGTTTGACCTATGCTTTGACAGTTTGGCGCCTGTTGCATTTGAAACTTTGTAACTCAGTTTGGTTCAATGTTTTCTTTAGTTTGCTGCCATGTTTTGGTTGAGTTGCTATGGTATAGTTTGGCTTATGTTTGACAGCTTTGGCGCCTGTTGCATTTAAACTCAGCTTTCTTTGTATGCTTGCATTTGTATTTTTTACTTTTCTCTTTGTGAACCAAGAAGAGCAATCTTCTTGTGATTTTCAAAGAGAAAAAAAAAACGTGATGAAAAATAAGCATTCTGATTCCAGACGGGAAATTTTAATGATGACTTTTTTTTCTTTCTTTTTCATTTGAAAATTCTTTTCAATTAACTGTACTAATCCTCTTTTCTTTTGTCTTTTTCAGGTGGGTGCAACTTTGGACGGCGACAAAGCAGTAGAAGCCGGAGACTTTGAGCGAGGGAGCAACGGAGCTTAGGCTTTAGACTTAGATTTATTTTCCATTTATTGTAAACATTTATTATTATTATTTTTTTAAATACTATAAGTTGTACAAACTTACAATATTCAAAAATAATAAATTATTTTTGTAACAATATTTGAAATGAATAAAAAAGTCTTAATCCAATAAAACTTTTCTATTGTCACATATCTTTCCATTCTTCCTTGCATCTTTACTTAATTATTTAAGATTCTCAAATAAAAATAATTGAAATTGCATTCCAACAATTCTAATCCAGATAACTTAAATCCCAAATAATCCAAAACTTTGCAGTCTCGTAACTTTGCAACAGCATTCCAATCAACATACGTGTTGTGTATTCCCATGAACAAGCAAGCATTCCATTAACAAGCAAACGTTTCGTTCCATTAACAAACAGATGCCTTAATATTCCAAATAAGAGTCTCAGCTCTCATCCCAGATAATCAGGCCTTGAGAAACAACTAGTTAACCTTTCAGAAAACTTGAAAAAAAAGTGTGAAAACAATGTAACAATTAACTGAATTTCTGAGGATTCAATTTCTTCTGAGAAATGCGAGAGAAAACCCTAATTCTGGATTTACTGCTAAAGCAAAGTCTGTTTGATCGATTCCTGAGCCAATCTTAAAAATCAGAGAAAACCCTAGGGTTGTGATTTCTTGTGAAAAAGGGAGGGAAAATTTTGGGGTACAACCGTTTCCCCTGTTCAATCTTCTTGAACCTGAGGAGTTAGATTGGCAATTTTGTCGTTCGTGACTCAAAGGTAAAAGATGATTGGACACTAGAGTGCCCATAGATTTGCACTCATCAAAGCATAGTTGAGGGAATGGGCTTAAAGATGCCATTTGGAGATGTGACAGAATCTTGTCGGAGATGGGCTTAAAGATGACATCCAAGAATGTTTGTTGAACTGTATGTTATAGGTGAAAGGATGAGTATCAGAAAGGTATCCATGTTTGGAACGTCTTTGAGCTGGGGGTCTGAATAAGCAATAGATTAGCATCCATGTTTGGAGCATCCGTAAACTATTTTCAATGAGCCGAATCTGAACAAGCGATAGGTTAACATCCATGTTTAGAAGTATCCGTAAACTGTTTTCAGAAGTTGAGTCTGAACAAGCGATAGATTGACATCCATGTTAGGAAGCATCCACAAACTGTTTTCAGAAGTTGATTCTGAACAAGCAATAGATTGACATCCATGTTGGGAAGCATCCGTAAACTGTTTTCAGAAATATTTGAAGTTGAATAAGCAATAGATTAACATCCGCGTTTGGAGTATCCGTAAACTGTTTTCAAAAGTTGAATCTGAACAAGCGATAGATTGACATCCATGTTGGGAAGCATCCGTAAACTGTTTTCATGATCCTTGAAGTTGAATAAGCAATAGATTAGCATCCATGTTTGGTGCATCCGTAAACTATTTTCAGAAGTTGAGTCTGAACAAGCGATAGATTGACATCCATGTTGGGAAGCATCCGTAAACCGTTTTCAGAAATCTTTGAAGTTGAATAAGCAATAGATTAACATCCATGTTTAGAGTATCCGTAAACTATTTTCAATGAGCTGAATCTGAACAAGCGATAGATTAATATCCATGTTGGGAAGCATCCGTAAACTGTCTTCAGAAATCCTTGAAGTTGAATAAGCAATAGATTAACATCCATGTTTGGAGCATCCGTAAACTGTTTTCAAAAGTTGAATCTGAACAAGAGATAGATTGACATCCATGTTGGGAAGCATCCGTAAACTGTTTTCAGAAATCCTTGAATTCGAAGCTTGCTAATCTTATCCTGAAAAGGGTAAAATATTAGCTTGAAACACAAAGTTATGTTGCATGAAATGTACGATGCAATATATGTGTTTTATCAATGTTTATGATATATGACTGCAATGTATGCGCATGTAAGCTGATAAGATGTCTTGCTGAGGAAGATAAATCCTGGATAGCTGGAGATAATAAAATCTTTGACCGCTGTCGGGGAAAATAAATCCTGGACCATTGTTGAAGAGTATGTGTGTCTTCTAGTTTTTTTTGACAACCTCTGTGGGGAAAAGTTATACTGCTGGGGAAATCAGGAGTTTGGGTTGTATGCCAATCTAGTGGGGATTCTTGTTTTGTTGTTTGAGGAGAACTCCGTTGGGGAATATCTGAAAACTTTTTGGGGAACTGAGAATGAGAATCTTCATTCTGCTAGGGGAATTTGTGCTGAGGAGTCAAGAACGAGAATCTTCGATCTGCAGTGGATTAAAAACTCTGACAAATTTATGCTGAGAGTAAAGAAGGCCCTGGAAACTTTACTGGAGAATCAAAGATGAGAGTATTGATTTTGTTGGGGAGTAAAAACTCTGTGGGAAATAGCTTATACTGCTGGAGAGTAAGCTCAGGACTCTGGGAAAAGCTTATTCCTGCTTAGAAGAAATTCAGGAGCTTAGGTTGTATGCCACTTTGAGAATGAGAATCCTCATTCTATCGGGAATGTCAGGAGCTTGGGTGTATGCCAATCTACTGGGGAAGCAAGAATGAGAACCTCCATTCTGTTGAGGATATCAGGGGCAAAGTGAATGGTTTCCGATGGGGATTGGTAGCTCAAAGTTTCCTCTCCGCTGGGGGTCTTAGTGACGCGCTGATTTGATTGGCGACTTCACTGGGAAAAAGTTTAAAAATACCTTTCTGATGAATTATCTGGTTTAAAAGTAACTCTCCAGGAGGAGGGAGTAAACTGGATGGTCTTCACTGGTGTTCACAGGTTGAAGGTTTGACTCTGCTTGGGGAATAAAGTTTCATTCTTACTGAGGGTTTGTAGTTCAAAGTTTTGCTCCGCTGTTGGTTGGGAACTTGAATACTCAACTCTGATGGGGATCCTTGAAACTTAACTCCGCTGGGGATATGCATTTCAAAGCTTTAGTTCCACCTAGGATCTGGATGATGTATTGCAGGGAATTTCTCCTGGAATAGCCTAAAGACACTTTCCTACACTTCCATCCTATCAGTAATTATTCTTTCTCATTTCGTTTTATTTGTAAGCAGTGATTACATTCAAATGCATATGCTCATTTAATAAATCATTGGACGTTTTCAAATAAAACACAAGTGTAAAAAAGAAAGAAAAGGAAAACAGTTTTTTTGACCTTTGAAGTAACTTTGTACTAACTTTGTCTAAGTATTTTGTACAAAGGAGACAGACATCCCATTAAGAGAATGTTGTCATAAAGTTGAGAAAATTTTTTATACAAAGAAAGATGGCTATGTGTAACAATTCCATGGTGTTCCCATTCTGCTATAGCCTTCACAACTCTGAGTATCTTGTCCATTCGTTGCTTCGTCCGCAGATGATTGGATAGATCAGAAGCTTGGATCTTGTCTGTGAAGAGATTGTCCTTAAAGTGATCCGACGAGACATAGTCATACGCTTTAATTCCCTAACTTTTGCCTTGATCGCCCTTTCAGGTTTTCGATCCACCGAGAAACCCTTTTTTCCCAAGTCGCCCTTTCGGGTTTTCAACTTGCCGGGTGTACATATTTTTTTTTATCCCTAATTTTTGCCCGAACCGCCCTTTCGAGTTTTTGATTCGCCGGGATGCCCATTTTTTGCCCAATTCGCCCTTTCGGGTTTTCAACTTGTCGGGTCGTTTATGCGTAGTATCTTTTGACTATGTCTGCATCCGCAGGGTGCGGCAGGTCATCACCGTCCATGGTGGTCAGAATCATTGCCCCGCCAGAAAAGATGTTTTTGATCACAAATGGTCCTTCGTAAGTAGGAGTCCATTTGCCCCTAGGATCACTTTGCGGCAAGATAATCCGCTTGATTACAAGATCCACGACTCGATATACCTGACGTCTGACTTTCTTGTTGAAAGCCTTGATCATCCGTTTTTGATACGTCTGACCATGACAAACAGCAGTAAGTCGCTTCTCGTCAATCAAGTTAAGTTGATCAAGCCGGGTCTGAATCCAATCGTCTTCACTCAAACCAGCGTCCTTCATGATTCTCAGGGAAGGAATCTGAACTTCTATAGGTAAAACGGCTTCCATGTCGTATACCAAAGAAAAGGGTGTTGCCCCGATTGATGTTCGCGCAGTGGTACGGTACCCGTGTAGAGCAAACGGTAACATCTCATGCCAGTCCTTGTAGGTGACTGTCATCTTTTGAATGATCTTCTTGATATTTTTGTTTGCAGCTTCGACAGCACTGTTCATCTTTGGCCGATAGGGAGATGAATTATGATGTTGAATCTTGAACTGCTCGCACAGAGCGGTGATCATAGTGTTGTTTAGGTTTGTACCGTTGTCCGTAATGATTTGGTCAGGAATACCGTACCGACAAATGAGGTTTTGCTTGATGAAGCGAGCACCACATTCTTTGTAACAGAGGCGAAGGAAGCTGCTTCGACCCACTTGGTAAAGTAATCAATGGCCACCAGGATGAAGCGATGTCCATTGGATGTTGTAGGCTTGATCTCTCCAATCATGTCGATTCCCCACATTGCAAACGGCCAAGGAGCTGTTAGAACATTGAAAGGAACTGGAGGAATATGTACCTTGTCAGCATAAACTTGGCATTTGTGACAAGTACGGGCGTATTAATGATAGTCAGCTTCCATGGTAGACCAGTAGTAGCCTGCCCTTAGAATTTTCTTAGCCATCGTATGTCCACTCAAATGGGTGCCGAATGTGCCACTATGCAGTTAAGTCATGATCTTCTCGGCTTCAACCTTGTCCACACAACGAAGCAAAACACAATCATGGTTGCGCTTGTATAGGATGCCATTGCTCAGGAAGAACTTGGCAGCAAATCTCCTTAAGAACTTTCTGTCATTGACTGAATCTCCTTCAGGGTATTCTTGAGTCCCGAGATACCTTTTGATTTCATGAAACCAGGGTTGTTCCACTACTTCTTCGGTATTAATCTCATGACAATGTGCAGGTTCATCCATTCGCTCGATGGTGATTTGGGGAGCCTCATCATCCCAGTTAAGTTTAAACATGGAAGACATTGTAGCTAGAGCATCTGCTAGCTGATTTTCTTCTCGCGGGAAGTGCTCGAAGGTAATCTGTTTGAAATGAGGTAACAATGTCAGGACATGTTCTTTGTATGGGATGAAATTAGGGTGTTTAGTATCCCACTCTCCTTTGATTTGACTGATAACCAAAGTTGAGTCCCCAAACACAACCAAAGATTTGATTCCTAAGTCAATCGCAACCTTGAGACCAAAGATACAAGCTTCATACTCGGCCATGTTGTTCGTACAACTGAAGCAGAGTCTAGCAGTGAAAGGTGTATGGTAACCTTCTGGAGAGATAAGTACCGCACCGATACCGTTGCCAAGTGCATTTGAAGCACCATAAAAGTACAGGGTCCATCGGGATCCTTGTTCAGGTTCGTCATACGGTCTGTTACCTTCAATGTTGTCCAATGTCATAATGTCTTCGTCGGGAAAGTCGAATTTCATGGATTGGTAATCTTCGACAGCTTGGTGAGCTAGATGGTTAGCTAGTACACTCCCCTTTATAGCTTTTTGGGTTGTGTACTGGATATCATACTAGTCAGGATCATTTGCCATTTAGCGATTCTTCCAGACAAAGCATACTTTTCGAAGATATATGTGATCGGATCCATTTTAGAAATCAACAGAGTGGTATGTGTCAACATATACTGCCTTAGTCGGCGAGCAGCCCATACCAAAGCGCAACAAGTTTTCTCGAGCAGTGAGTAGTGAGTCTCACAGTCGGTAACTTTTTGCTAATGTAATAAATGGCATGCTCTTTTCGACCAGACTCATCATGTTGGCCCAGTACGCACCCCATTGAATTATCCAAAATAGTCAGATACATGATTAACGGCCTTCCTTCGACGGGTGGCATCAAGATAGGAGGTTCTAGCGAATACTCCTTGATTTTATCTAAAGCAGCTTGACAGTCATCATTCCATTCAACCACCTGATCTTTCTTCAATAGCTTGAAGATTGGTTCGCAGGTAGATGTTAGGTGAGAAATGAACCTTGCAATGTAGTTTAAGCGTCCTAAGAAACCTCTGACCTCCTTTTCAGTGCGGGGGCAGGCATTTCTCGTATAGCTTCGACTTTAGCAGGATCAACCTCAATGCCTTTGTTGCTGACCATGAATCCCAAGAGTTTACTAGACCTGACTCCGAAAGTGCACTTGCTAGGATTCAGTCTGAGCTTATACTCCTTCAATCTGACAAACAGCTTTTGCAGATGGTCGAGGTGTTCTTCTTCTGTTTGTGAACGGGCTATCATGTCATCTAATTAGACTTCGATCTCATGATGTATCATGTCATGAAACAAAGCTATCATGGCTCGCTGATAGGTTGCCCCGACATTTTTCATTCCGAATGGCATTACTTTATAGTATAAGGTACCCCACTATGTAACAAAAGTAGTCTTCTCCATGTCTTCGGGGGCCATTTTGATCTGGTTGTACCCTGAAAATCCATCCATGAAAGAAAACACCTTATGTTGAGCTGTGTTGTCTACCAAAATGTCAATGTGCGGTAGTGGAAAGTCATCTTTAGGGATAGCCCTGTTTAAATCTCGGTGATCCACACACATTCTTACTTTGCCATCTTTCTTAGGCATGGGCACGATGTTAGCGACCCATTATGGATAGGACGTAACAGCAAGAAACCCGACATTGAATTGCTTCATCACTTCGACTTTGATCTTTTCAGACATATCAAGCCTCATTCGGCAGACTTTTTGTTTTATTGGTGGACAGTCTTCTCATGTAGAGAGACGGTGAACCACAATATATGTGTCGAGTCCCTGCATGTCTTCATAGGACCAAGAAAAGATCTCAACATATTCATTCAACAGTTGAACTAAGCACTCTTTGGAATTTGGCTCTAGGTTGGCACCTATTTTAACCTCTTTTTTGTCTCCGACCATACCCAAGTTGATAGTCTCTAACAGCTCTTCATGGGGCAGAATAGCCCTCTCTTCCTGTTGTAGAAGTCTATCCAACTCTCCAGGCACTTCACAGTCTTCATCACCTTCGTATTCGGCATGATTGACCAGATCTTCAGAGTCACTGAAGGCCATAGCAGAATTGTTACCCATGGAATCCAGAGTGGATGGGTACCTGCATTTTGTGAGTGTGGGTGTGTGTAAGGGATAGCCTCCTTTAAACAAAATAAAATGTAAAAATAAAGAAAATGAACATAAAAGTTTATAGATGAAAACGTCCATGATTCATTAAAAATGGCATATGAAAATGAAGAAATCAAGCCCTTACAAATGGACCTATATACCCCGGGTAAGGCACAAGGCAAAAAGAGTGTACGAATTGTTTAATAGTTATTACAGACATACTGAAAATGTTCAAAAGATAA
The DNA here is from genome assembly GCA_948472305.1 of Vicia faba. Lineage (NCBI taxonomy): Eukaryota > Viridiplantae > Streptophyta > Magnoliopsida > Fabales > Fabaceae > Vicia > Vicia faba. The sequence continues at coordinate 1,252,672,715 of OX451736.1, forward strand.
ATTACTGATTGATGAAAGTAATGGGAACGAAGTCCTTCGCCTCCCAATTGTTCAGTCCTCCTTCAACGGTTGGAAAGATCCAGTCTTCAAAATTACCCTCGTCTTCAGCATCTTCAAAAGCATGAACTCCGTGATGAGTGATCTTTAATGGCGGCCCTCCAGCCCGGGAGCGACGCACAGATTTTTGGCTAGCAGCGGTGAAACCCAATCCGAACATGTCTGTCTTGTGAGGAAAATCTGGCAGTTGACCCCACATTGTACTTCCTCCTTCCTGGATTACAGCATCCGCATCTTTAAGGGATGACATCCGGGACACAAGCTTGGTAATGATAGGCACATAAGTTATTGTCTTTGCTACCTCGACCTCAGGAGAACCCTCTTCAAAGTGTTGGAAAGGTGTTTCTATGAATTCACCGTCTAACTCCACGTAGCGGAAAGAGTTAAGGTGGCTTATCATATACTCCTCCTCACCATGAACTGTTATGATTTTACCCTGGACTGGATATTTTAGCATTTGGTGTAGAGAAGAAGTGACTGCCCCAGCGTTGTGGATCCATGGCCTTCCCAATAAGCATGAATATGAAGGACGGATGTCCATCACATAAAACGTAGAGTTGAAAATTTCCGTTCCCACCTTGATTGGGATGTCCACTTCTCCGTGAACCACCCGCTTAGAACCGTTGAAGGCTCTAACAATGATATTACTGGGCTTTAGGGTCAAACCTTCACAGTCCAATTTTTCCAATGCTTTCTTTGGTAGAACATTTAAAGATGAACCGGTATCAACCAGAACATGAGCCAGTGTGGTCCCTCTGCACTCTACCGAGACATGCAGCGCATCATTATGCTTTCTTCCCTTAGGGGTCAAATCAGCATCGGAGAAACCAAGACCATTGTCGGCTGTAAGACTAGCCACGCACTCTTGAAACTGATCTGCAAAAGTTTCTTTAGGCACGTGTGCCGTCTTTAAAAATTTGATCAAGGCTTTGGCATGAGCCTCAGAGCAGAGTAAGAGAGCCAGCATGGAGATTTTTGAAGGGGTTTGCCCTAGCTGCTCTACGACATCATAGTCGCTCTTCTTGATTATCTTTAAGATTTCCTCCATTTCCTTTTGGGTGGTCTCGGGGATAACTAAAGTCTGAGCCCTTGTCCTGACGGGCGCTTCTTGGATCCCCTTACCTTTATCAGCGGTAATAGCATAGGGTACAACTTTGGGAGTAATAATTTCTTCAACCACTGGACCTCGCATAGATATCTTGACTGGCACACGAGCACTTGAGTGTCCGAAGACTTCCCTTGGAGGAGCAATCTCCGGAGAGAAGATTCTTCCACTACGAGTTATCTTACTCGTCCCCACAATATTTCCCACATCAGGAGTTTCATCACCGGAATTCTCTTCGGCTGATTCGATCTGCTTGATGCCATGGTAGAAGATCTCTCCTCCATAATTCCATGGTATCGTCTTGTTGGACTTATATGGGATAGGCCCCGGCATGGTAATCTTCAGCGATACAAACTTTGGATCAGGCGTAATCTTAACAGGCCTTTTGCAGGTCTTGGAAAGATTGTCGGAAATGGTGATTATAGCAATGTCATTGATTGGAGTAACAAAGGTAACGGGAGTAACATGAGTGATAGTAGCAACATGAGTTTTCTGAAAGAGGATCTCTTGAGTATCCATCAGGCGTTGGATGCCTGATTTCAACAGTGGGCAGTCGGTTTGCATATTTGAACATAAGTAACAATCTTTTTCACATCCCAGGAAAATCCCGGCTTTCAACAGATTCAATTTAATCATTGGCAACGGAGTCATTAATTTATCAACAACAGCAACATACAAATCCTCTTCAATAGCATGGACATTGTGATCGTGCTTGGGCATTGGGGCAGAAATCACATTCATCTTTTTGGGCGCATCGAATTCTACCTCCTTTGCATCTATTAAATCTTGGATCTTGTTTTTGAGGGCCCAACAGTTGTTGGTGTCGTGCCCTATGCTATCTGAATGATAAGCACATTTTGCATTGGGATGATAATGTGGAGAAGTGGTATTTGTATTCTTTGGTGCCTCTCTCAAATTAGCAAGGTTTAATTTTAGGAGATGTGGAAGGATCTGAGCGGGTGTCATGTTTATCGGGGTATATTGCCGTTGTGGCCTTTCTACCCTTTGTTGATAAGTTTTGGATTGGTCATTCCTCGGCTGACTGTTTCTAGGCTGATTTGATGCGGACTTCTGAATTAACACGGCCCCCACTGTTGGCCGGTGTTCCTCTCTTTCCCGATTTCTCTGGGTGTAAACAGAAGAACTTTCCTTCTTGGCTGGGAAGGTCTTCTTGATAGCGGCTGAAGTAGATGCATCCTTCTGAATTTTACCACTCTTAATACCAGCTTCGACCCTTTCCCCGGTCAGAATTAATTCAGTGAACCCTGCAGATGAGCTCCCTATTAGGTTATTGAAGAATGGACCAGACAGGGTCCCCAAAAACATATCAACAAGCTCCCTTTCAGACAATGGTGGCTGCACCCTTCCAGCCAAATCCCGCCACTTTTGGGCATACTCCTTAAATCCTTCATTAGAGACCATGCTCATACTCTGTAGTTGAGTATGAGTAGGCGCTAAATCTGTGTTGTATTGATATTGTTGGTAGAAGGCAGCAGCCAAGTCCTCCCAGTTATGTACATCATCCCTCTCAAGCTGGTAGAACCAGTCCAATTGTGTACCCGACAAACTATCTTGAAAAAAATGGACCCACAGATCCTTATCAGAAGAGTGAGGTTGAATCTTTCTGACATAAGAACGCAGATGCATCTTTGGACAAGACAAACCGTCGTATCTAGTGAAAGTAGGCACTTTGAATTTAGGGGGAATGACTATCCCAGCAACCAATCCCGGCTCTTCGAAATGCAGTCCAGGTGCCCTTTGTACCTCCATGGCTGCCAACCGCTCTTCCAGATTTTTATACCTGTCGTCCGCAGGAGGGTACTGCTGCTTGGAGTAATCTTCATCCACTCCAACTTCTTCCTCTTCAGCCTCAGACTCGAAAGGTACTGCAGCTCATTTTCCTTTGCCGGTCCCTTCATCAGACGTCGAGGGGAACTCCAGGACTCTCCTAGCTTCATTCTCAAATCTTCTTCCCAGAGTAGCTACTCCGACTCTTTTCTTTTTCTTTTTTCCTTTTTCTTTCTTCTCTAACAGTGCTTTAAGGTCCTCTTGACCCTTCGCCAAGGTCATGAGGAGTTGTTGGAATTGCGAATTTAGTACTTGCAGATCTTTGATTGTCTGCTCTATATCCATCTTGCTGAAATAAACAGCAGAAAGATAAGGAAACCTGGTGTGAAGACCTGTTTATGCATATGATGAATGATATGTTTATTCATGTAATGCATCCAAGGATTCAGAAATTCAAAGTTGTTGCAGACAAAAATAACACACGTCATATTAATAAGAAGAAATTTGTCAGTACATAAATGCCCCATGGGCAAAATATTACAAAGCTTCTTAATGTAAAAAGACGTTGCGCATCCTTTTTGGCGCGATGTAAGTGTTAAGAGTCTCCTCTTCGTGAAGTCGGCGGGTAAGTTCCAAAATCTTCTTCTCACTGGCATAGAAGCTGGCTTCAAAAGTGTTTCGTTCTTCCTTGAGATGTATCCAACTCTTTTGCAATTCTTCCAATGATGTTGGCATGTCTGGATGTAGGAGGGTGTATGGAACCTCTCCTTCCATAACAGACTCTTTAATCGCGGGGAGAATGTGGGGGTAAGGCATCATAAGACTCTGGGCGCGTGTTCGTACCTGTTGTACCCCAAAATTTGCCCTCCCATATTCTCCAAGAAATTGCCAAAGCCAAGTAACAAAATTCCCCAAGGGTTGCACAGTGCAAAGGGCTCCTATACAGTCAAAACTAGGGTTTGTGTTCTGATCAAGAAAATGAAGTTTTCAAAGGTCCAATCAAGTCCTAGATGCCTACAAATATGGTCAAGCATCCTTATATCAAGTTTCAAGGCATTCAGCTCAAAATTGCACAGTCAAAACCCTAAATTGCACTACAGTCAACTGTAGGGGCAAAATGGTCATTTGACAGTCAAAAGTTCAAATTTTTGGTCAACATATCATTTTGAAGCCACAAACATCATTTGATCAATGCTTGATCATGATTCTCAAAATTTGGCTCAGAAAATCATCAAGATGCAAAAGTTTCCTTATTTGGACAGCTTAAAAAGTCAACTGAAATTGACCAGGGCATAACTTTCACATGGATTATCAGAAAAATTCCATCCAAAGCTCATTTTGAAGAGAAAGACATTTCCTACAACTCATCTTCATACTTCAAGTCCAAGAAATGCTCTCACAAAAAGTTATCAATTTCAACATTATAGGTCATTTTCAAAAGTCAACAAAAAGGGACTTTAAGTCAAAGGCCATAACTTGAGATTGGTAAATCAAAATGACATGGGACCAAAAACATTGGTTAGAGGACTCAAAGACCTTTCCAAAATGTCCAAGAACATGAGAAAAGCTTAAAAATTGAGCAAGTTATGCCTTGTGGAAGTTGGGAAAGTTTTGGATATTTTGAAAAGTCAACTTTGATCCAAATGACCTAAAATTGCTAATGGGCCTATTTTTCTTCCATGATTCATCATTCTAAGCATATGCACGACCACTTGGCCCAAAGGGAAGTATTTTCTCATTTTTTATTTATTTATTTGAATTATTATTTATATTAATTCATTTAAATCATTTAAATATGTGAAAAATATCTAACTTGACCTAATAAATCTTTTCATGCATGTTTTGCCCTCAATATTTCGTGCATATGCAAATGTGGAAAGATTTGGCTTGATTGGATCCTAATTGACACAAAAGCACATGAAAAAGATATGAAAATTATGGTGGAAAAAAAATCAAATATTCAATCAATGATTACAAGAGATTTGGATCCAATTTGTTAACCTAATTGATTCATATATATGCCAGGATCATAACCCTAATGCACATAGACACTAAGCTGTGCAGAAGAAAAAAGAACAAACTTGAAATTTTGGTGAAAAAAGTCAAAACTGAAATCATCTTTACAGGGCGATTCAAGGCACAAAAACGATTTCAATAGCTTCCTCAAGCATCACTTGACGTATTCCAACCAAAAACATTCATTCAAACTCCAAGAATTGGTAACACGAATGCAAACTGTGTCAAGAAATTTTCAGAATCGTGCATCATGATTTATGCATACTTTGCAATTTTTATTCATTGATTCATGTTTGTTATGAGCTTCTGAAACTAACCATGCAAATTAATTGTGTTTTCGTGCTATATACGTGATTTTGCCATTGATACAGTCTAGGGTTTCTTGGGCTCCCAATTAGGGGTTTCCTAATAACGTAAAATTCGACCACCACAATGCCATGGATGGATTCAGGGAGCTTGGACGAAGAGATTAACGTACTCGCGCCTAATTTATAAGGCCACATGACCTAATCGCTATTTTCTAATAGCATGTCTTAGGCAACGCATAGAAAACCGTTGCTCATTGTTTATGTTTCAGGAAAAGTGAAGAAGACGAACTCGTGGCCATCAATGGTTGGACGGTTTGAAATTTCGCGCGCTACCCACTAATTCCTTGGTTTCCTTTTATATTATTTAGTTGCTATTATATATTAAATGAAATTGGAATGGCTCAGTGGCAGGTACACACGCTTGCAATGTTCATGACCTGGGTTTGAGTCCCAGGTCTACGTTTATTTCTATAATATTTTGCAAAACATGTTCCTATGCAATTTCAAAGGTGGAGCGCATGATACACCACCATAATCAAGACGTCCACGTGCCCCTGAAGATCAAACCAGAGGCGCAGATCTAAAGAGCACGTTGTACCCTGGTCCACGCTTCAACGTGCTATTCAGAAAAGTCAAATGGATCAAAGCTTGCTGGGCCAGAATTTCACAATAAAACCTTCACTTTGGGGACTTCCACCCCCCCTGGTTTGCCATTTGCTATTATTTTTATATTTTATTTTTAATTGTTATTTTCTTTTCTTTATTTGTTTCATTTAATTAATTATTTTTACCAAAATACAAAAACCTCATAAAAATCAGAAAAGATGGAAAAAATATAATAAATAATTTAATTATTTTCATAAACAAATTGTATGTAAATAAATTTAGTTTTAATTTAGTTTACAATTTTAATTCTTTTCATGATAAAAAATATAAAAAATATAGAATTAGGTTTAATAAATATTTTATTCCTTTTAATTTTTCTTTTTCATCATAATACTTATTTATTTTATTTATTTTTGTAATTAAATTTGCATGAAAATAATTTAGGTTTAAATTAGGTCAAAGTTCAACATATTTTTATAACAAATTTAAAAGCTACTAGGATTAGGGTTTGCATTCAATTTTAATTTTAATTAATTTTTTCTATTAAATCATAAAAATACTAAAATACCAAAAACATCTTTCTTTTAATTTTAATGTTAATTCCTTATTAATTTAATTTTTGCAAAAAGGGTCCAACGCCCTCCTTTCGACTTAATTGTTTAATTTCGCGTATTTACTTTATTTCGTTTAAATAATTATGTACCTCTCCCAAAGCTTTGTAACATTTACTTCTCGCACTTTTCAATTTCTTTATTTACTTTGCTTTATTTACTTTCTGTCAAATCGGGTCCGGTTTAATTTTGGCGATGTGGACCCGCGCCATTTGTAATAGCTTTAGATTTACTTTTCCCGCAAATATTTTAAATTGTTAAACAAAGCATGCAAGAATGAATGACCTTAAATAAAATCAAGCGTAGATCACTTTAACATGACAAGACAAAAATAAATGAAAACGACACCCAAATCGCACACACCACCCCTAGGGTACGCCTCACTGTTGCCTTGCCTCGAAAGGTGATCGTCGAGTAGAGGATGTCTTAGTAAGTCCTCATGATCCAGGAACCTGGCATGAGGGTAGCTTCTAAGGTGTCTTCCTATTGCTCTGGTGATCACCATGTCCCGAACTTCGAATTGACCCGAACACCTCCAACGGTGGTGCTACCTACCTCTCAATGGTGGGATGGCACTACTTTAAAGGACATTTACACAGACGAATTCCTTAGGGTAGGTAAGTTCTCGTAGATACTTGCTCTCTTCAAAAACAAACAAAAATCTTTTCACACCGACACTTTTCAAAAGCTTTCAAAACAATTTTTCAAACACTCTGACACAAGAGTCAAACTAAAATTTTGAAAGAAACTTTTTTAAAACCCACACTTGAAAAGCAAACAAACAATTTTGAAAACACAATGAGCAAGTATCTAAGAGCCCATGGATAACCATGGATAGAAAGGGTGCTAACACCTTCCCTTTCTATAACCTACCTCCCGAACCGAGAGCAATCTCTTTAAGGAATTTTTCTGTGCTTTTGTCCTTTCCATTTGGAGAAAATAAAAGACGGTGGCGACTCTTGCTTCCGCGACATTTCGCGAACCAGCGTTAAACAGTCAGTTCCAGATCCACCGATCACAGAACTGGCGACTCTGCTGGGGAGCAATACTCTTAAAGTGAGGTGTACCTTAGGGCTAGTTCATAACTATGTTTTCAATTGTCTTCTTTGCTTGCTTTATTATTGTGGGTTGCTTGGGAGTTCTATAGATCCTAACCCGGATCTGGGGGATACCTTCTTAGAAAGTAGCAACAAGGCTGTGAGGGAACTGTGCGGGGTATACCGACATGGTTGAAACAGTCTGCTACGTTGATGTGGCACTTTGGTGTGTACCGGTAACGCTTGAGTTCAGTCAAGGAGAGTACGGGGCCTCCGCGTGGTGTCGTGAAGCATCAACAGACCTTAGGAACCTTAATTGAACTATCTTGGCCTCTTTAGGGTAGTGAGATAACTGACTTTGGTACAGTCCGAGGTTGGTTGATACTCGATACTACACTCAATTGAGGGTTGCTTTCCTGGAATATTTTGGTCGCAAGTTCAGTGGCTAAATCGAAACGATGAACAATGAAAGCAGTCCCGTGATATTGGGAACCTTAGAACCCGGTTGCTTTGATTAGGACAGGTTGAACCCACCAACTCCAAGAGGGTACTACCCAGACCCCATGCTGGCCTTAAACCTTAAGGGCTTGTCTTGTGTGCCTTGTGTGCCTTACATGTTTGTCTTTGTAAATATCTGTGGTGTGTTTAATCATAGCATCATGACATCATCCAGCATCATATGCATTGACTAACCATTTCAGGGGTTCGAATTTTCATCTTTGTTCTTGTTTTGTAGGACATGGAAACTGTTCGTAGAAAGACAATTCAAATCAGTCTTGTAAGGATCCCTCCTCATCTTAAGGAGCTTATATCCAGGATTCCCGAGAACTCTTCATTCAGTGAAAGGCATGGAAGCCTCATCAGCTTGGTCAACACCAACATTGAGGAAGATATGATTAAGGTCCTGTTCCAATTCTTTGACCCTCTGCATCACTGTTTTACCTTCCTGGATTATCAGTTGGTACCTACATTGGAGGAGTTCTCCCGGCTCCTGAAGATCCCTATCCTTGATCAGCTACCCTTCAACGGTACAGAAAAGGAACCTAAGCTGGAAGAGATTGCTAAAGCCTTGCACCTACAGTCATCTGACCTCAAAGGACATTGGGAAGTTAGGAGTGGTACAAAGGGTTCTTAGCCAGGTTTCTGTTTGAAAAGGCCCATGAATGTTGGAACTCCCTTGACTTGCAAGCTTTTGAAGAGGTTGTGGCCCTCCTTGTCTATGGTTTGGTGTTGTTTCCTAACCCAGATCAGCTTATTGATATCAGTGCTGTTCAGATCTTTATGTCCAGGAATCCTATACCTACATTGTTGGGGGACATCCTTCACTCATGTTACACTCGAACCATGAGAAAAAGAGGTGTCCTTATGTGTTGCACTCCTCTCCTGGGAAGGTGGTTTATTTCGCACCTTCCACAATCAGTCCTGAAGAATGAGCGGGGTTTGAGATGGTCACAACGGTTGATGACTCTTACACATGCAGATATACATTGGTGCCCTAGGTCCAGAGAAGATGTCACTATCATTGATCGTTGCGGGGAGTACCCTAATGTTCCTTTACTTGGAATCAGAGGAGGTATTACTTATAGCCCATGCCTGGCTTGGAGACAGTTTGGTTATGCTCGGAGGGATGGCCCTCATGACATGTTAATTCCTGACATAGTTTTTGACTTCGACAACGATACTCAAGGATTTCGCCAGAGATTTATCGGAGCTTGGAGGATGCCAAGTAGGATAGACAGCAAGACACTGGGGCACAGGAACTCCATCCCTTTGGAGCCTTATCTCAAGTGGGTACGCGCCCGCTCCCAGAAGTTAGTGATGCCTTATCCTCATATGCTCCCAGTAATCAAAGAACCAGTCTTGGAAGGGGAAGTGTCCTACACTATTCAGCACCCTGATATGCCCACATCCTGGGAAGAGATGCAGAAGAGCTGGATCCAGCTTAAGGAGGAAAGGAATTCTCTTGAGACTAGTCTACATGCCAGTGAAAAGAAGGTCTTGGAGCTCACCCGCCTGTTGTATGAGGAGAGGAATCTCAACACTTACATAGCTCCAAAGAGGATGCGCAGTGTATTTTGGGATTGATTTGATTTTTGTACTTTTGCCCATGAGGCTTTGATGTATTAAACAATGATTTCTTTAATGATAACGTGTGTTCCTTTTTGTCTACAACAAATTTGAACTTCTGAACCCTTGAATGCATTGCATAAACACATCTCATTCATCATGTGCGTAGCAGGTTTTTCCTCTTTTCAGGTTGCTTACAGTTCTTCGCTGTTTATTTCAGCATCATGAATCCCGAATCTGCATCAACTGAGACATCAATCAAGGCTCTTCAGGTGCAGAATGCACAATTCCAGGAATTAATCAAGGGTTTGGCCCAGGGCCAAGAAGAACTAAAGGCTATGCTCCTGAAGAAGGAGAAGAAGAAGAAGAGAAGAACTATGCTGTTCAACTCGGGCCGAAGGTTTGGCAATACTCTGCAGCATGAAGAGGCTGGTTCTTCTGTTGGCAAGGGTACTCCTCCGGCAGAAGCAAGGGTCCCTAGCCTGGTAGTCTCCGACAACGAGACAGATTTTGATGAAGAGCAGTACCCTCCTGCAGACGACAAATACAAGCAACTGGAGGATAGGTTGAAAGCTATGGAGGTTCAACAGGTACCGGTGCTGGATTTCGGAGGTCTGGGTTTGTCGACTGGTGTGATCATCCCTCACAAGTTCAAAGCACCATCCTTCTCTAAGTATGACGGGGCGTCTTGTCCCAAGCTGCATTTAAGGTCCTATGTTCGGAAAATTCAGCCGTACTCTGCGGATAAGAATTTATGGATCCACTTCTTCCAGGAGAGTCTTTCAGGGACTCATCTCGAATGGTTCTACCAGCTGGATGGGACCAAGGTTCGTAACTGGGAGGAGTTGGCTACTGCTTTCTACAAGCAGTATCAATATAATGCCGACCTTGCCCCCACACGTACCCAACTCCAGGGTATGTCGTTAGGTGCAAGCGAAGGTTTTAAGGAGTACGCTCAGAAGTGGAGAGACCTGGCTGGCAGGGTGCAGCCACCGTTGACTGATCGGGAGTTGGTAGATATGTTCTTGGGGACCCTATCTGGGCCATTTTTCAACCACCTCATTGGGAACTCTTCTGCTGGGTTCACTGATTTAATTCTGACCGGAGAGAGAATTGAAGCTGGGTTGAAGTCTGGGAAAATTCCGAAGGGTGCATCATCCGGTTCTGAGAAGAAACCCTTCAAGAAGGAGTCTAGTGCCATATATGGCTCCAGGAAATCAGAGAGACCTGAGCACCGCCAATCTGTCAGTGCGGTAATGATTGCTAAGCCTGCTGCCGCTCCCCGGCCAAATAATCCTCAAAGGGCTGAAAGACCCCGGAGAGAGTTTACCCGGTTAAGCATGACCCTATCACAGATCCTGCCACAGTTGCTATCCACTAACTTAGTGACTGTCAAGGAGGCTCCGAAGTTCCCTAATACAACATCTCCCAAGTACAACCCGAATGCTCGTTGTGCTTACCATTCAGATAGCCCGGGGCACTCTACTGATGACTGTTGGGTGTTAAAAAATAAGGTGCAAGACCTTATCGACGCAAAGGAGATACAGTTCGAAGCGCCTGCGAAGCCGAATGTAGTTACTGCCCCTATGCCTCAACATGGGGTAAATGCTGTTGATGAAGACGTTTATGCTGTTTCTGTGGATGATTTAGCCACTCCTCTAAAGATTGTCAAGAAGAACCTACTGCAGGCCGGTTTATTTCCGGGTTGTAGTGAGAGTTGCCTGTTCTGCGCTGTGTCCCCATCTGGTTGTCCCTTGCTGAGGTTAGGCATCCAAAGCCTAATGGATAGCAAGGAGATTCTGTTCAAAAAGTCTGTTGTTCAGTTAGTTCCAGTGGAAGAAGTTTCTGTGGTGACCATCTTCAATAATCCGATCCCGGTTCTCCCAAAGAAGCCCGTTCAAATCATGACCGTTGCACCAATTATTATCACTGTTCCAGGGCCCCTGCCCTATGTATCTGATAAAGTTGTCCCTTGGCACTATGGGGCAGACGTATATGTAAATGGGATTAAACAAGAGCTCAACGCTGGCGCCAGCATTTGTGACATCACTGGCCCAGCCAAAGTTACCCGCAGTGACAGGCTCTTCTCGCCTGACATTGCACCGCCTGCTGCCCGAAGACCACTTCTCATAACCCCTGCAAGTATACCTGTTCCTGCTGCTGATCCGATTGTTTCTCCTGCTGCCGAGTCATCCAATGCTCGGGGCAAGGGAATTGAAGTTGAGCCTGCCCAGATGGAGGCACCCATACCCATAGTTGCTGAGGCCTCCCCACAAGAGATGGAAGAGATTCTGAAGATTATAAAGAAGAGCAATTTTAATGTTGTGGAACAGCTGGGGCATATGCCCTCCAAGATCTCCATGCTCTCTTTATTGCTGTGCTCCGAGGCCCATGCTAAGGCCCTAATCTCATTCCTCAAGACGGCCCATGTGCCACATGAAACCTCTGCAGTCCAGTTCACTGATTGCGTGGCAAGTCTAACGGCAAACAATGGCTTGGGTTTCTCAGATGCTGACTTGACCGCAAAGGGAAAAGACCATAATGATGCTCTGCATGTCTCTATTGAATGCAGGGGCACTACCTTGGCACATGTGCTGGTGGACACGGGGTCTTCTTTGAATGTGCTACCCAAGAAGGCTTTGGACCGTCTAGATTGTGAAGGACTGGAATTAAAACCCAGCAATATCATCGTCAGGGCCTTTGATGGTTCAAAGAGGATGGTTCATGGAGAGGTGGACATTCCGATTCGTGTGGGCTCTCAGGTGTTCGACTCCACTTTTTATGTGATGGATATCCGTCCATCTTACTCTTGTCTATTGGGTCGACCCTGGATACATAAGGCTGGGGCAGTGACCTCTACCTTGCATCAGAAGCTGAAGTACCCCGTCAGAGGGAAGATCGTCACTGTGCAAGGAGAGGAGGAATATATGGTAAGCCACCTGAACTCCTTCAGGTACATTGAGATGGATGGGGAGTTTATTGAAACCCCCTTTCAGCATTTCGAGGAGGTGTTTCCAATTGCAGCAGAAACAGCAACAGAAGAAGGTGGTCCTTTGAAGATGGCTTCCCTGAAGGATGCCCGGGCTGTGGTTCAGAAGGGTGAATGTGCCGACTGGGGCAGACTTCCAGACTTTACTCAGAAGACGGATAAACTTGGGCTGGGTTTTACCACAGAAGGTCAGAGAGCTATGAGGAAAGCGAAGATCGGAAGACCTCCGGTATTTATTAAAAGTTCAGGAGTGAATGCTGTTGGGGAAGACAACGAAGTGGATAAAGCGGAATTTAATAGCTGGATCTATCCAACGGCTGAAGGCGGATTGGACAACTGGACTGCTAAGGACCATACCCCTGTTACCTTTGTGACGCAGTAATAAATTTCTTTGTTTCATTATTTTGTAATAAACAATGATAAACTCTATGGCCCGGTGTCTTACCCGAGGCACCGTGGTTCTATTTGTGAGGGCATACAAATTGTCATTTCATATATCATGAATGAAAATCTTGGACGTTTTTTCGCATTGCAAATATTGTGCTCCTTTTCTGTCTTTCCTTTCCTTTACATAATTTTCAAAACAGCTGTATTTACACACACACTCACTCATACAGGTTTCAATCCACTCTGGATCTTACTGATAACAACTCTGCTACTGCCAATTATGACTTCGAAAATCCGATCAACTTAGCCGAAGACGAAGGTGAAGAGGATTGCGAAGTGCCTGGCGAGCTTGCAAGACTGTTGCTTCAGGAAGAGAGGGCAATTCAACCCCATGAAGAGCCAGTGGAAACAATAAACTTGGGTACTGAAGCAGACAGGAGAGAGGTAAAGATTGGTGCCAACCTAGAGCTCAGCGTGAAGCAACGGTTAACCAAGATGTTACATGATTATATGGAGATCTTTGCCTGGTCCTACGAAGACATGCCCGGGTTGGATACCGATATTGTGGTCCATCACTTGCCAACTAGGGAAGACTGCCCTCCAGTTAAGCAAAAGGTCCGTCGGATGCGTCCAGAGATGTCTGAGAAGATTAAAGCCGAGGTCATGAAACAGTTTGATGCTAGGTTCCTTGCAGTGACTTCTTACCCTCAGTGGGTTGCTAATGTGGTGCCGGTACCTAAGAAGGACGGTAAGGTCAGAATGTGTGTCGACTACAGGGATCTGAACAGGGCCAGCCCCAAGGATGACTTCCCCTTACCTCACACTGATGTCCTTGTTGATAACACAGCTCAGCACAAGGTATTCTCTTTCATGGATGGCTTTTCAGGTTACAATCAGATCAAGATGGCACCTGAAGACATGGAAAAGACTACATTCGTTACTCAGTGGGGCACCTTCTGTTACAAGGTCATGCCTTTTGGATTAAAGAACGCTGGGGCAACCTACCAACGTGCCATGGTTGCTTTATTTCATGACATGATCCATCATGAGATAGAAGTGTATGTTGACGACATGATTGCTAGGTCCCAGACTGAGGAGGAACACCTTGATCATCTGCAAAAGTTGTTTGACCGGTTGAAACTGTATAAGCTGAGATTGAACCCGAACAAATGCACCTTCGGGGTAAGATCTGGGAAATTGCTAGGCTTCGTGGTCAGTGATAAAGGTATTCAAGTGGACCCTGCTAAGGTCAAAGCTATTCAAGAGATGCCGGTTCCTAAGACGGAGAAGGAAGTCAGAGGCTTTTTAGGACGCCTGAATTACATTGCCCGGTTCATCTCACATCTGACTGCTACCTGTGAACCAATCTTCAAGCTGTTGAAGAAAGATCAGGTAGTACGTTGGAATGATGAATGTCAGGCTGCTTTTAACAAAATCAAAGAGTATCTCCAAGAACCACCTATCCTTATGCCACCGGTTGAAGGGAGACCTCTGATATTATACCTGACAGTGCTTGACAATTCAATGGGGTGTGTGCTGGGGAAGCATGACAAGTCTGGCCGAAAAGAGCATGCCATTTATTACCTTAGCAAAAAGTTTACCGACTGTGAGACCCGATACTCATTGCTTGAGAAAACTTGCTGCGCTTTGGTATGGGCTGCTCGCCGGCTGAGACAGTATATGCTGACTCACACTACTTTGTTGATCTCAAAAATGGATCCTATAAAGTACATATTCGAAAAGCCTGCTCTGTCTGGGAGGATTGCAAGATGGCAAATGATCTTGACGGAATATGACATTCAATATACAACCCAGAAAGCCATCAAGGGAAGTGTATCGGCAGACCACCTGGCACAGCAAGCTGTAGATGACTATCAGTCAATGAACTTCGAGTTTCCGGATGAAAGCATCATGATTGTGACTGATTGTGAAGTACCTGGACCGGATGAAGGACCTGAACCAGGATCCCGATGGTCTATGCACTTTGACGGAGCCTCCAACACTTTGGGAAATGGTATCGGCGCCATAATCATATCTCCACAAGGTACTCATACTCCACTCACTGCTCGGCTATGTTTCAACTGTACCAACAACATGGCGGAGTATGAGGCGTGCATCATGGGTCTTCAAGCTGCGATCGACCTAAGGATCAAATTTCTAAGTGTCTTCGGAGATTCCGCTCTTGTGATCAACCAGATCAAAGGAGAGTGGGATACGAAACATCCAAACCTGATTCCTTACAGAGAATGTGTATTGACCCTGATCCCCCACTTCACAGAGATAACCTTTGAACACTTTCCAAGGGAAGAGAATCAGCTAGCGGACGCGTTAGCTACAATGTCTTCAATGTTCAAGGTCAAATGGGATAATGAGGCTCCCCGGATCATCATCTGGAAATTGGACGAACCGGCATACTGTTGTGATCTCGAAACTGAATTGGTGACTGAGAAGCCTTGGTACCACGAAGTGAAGAGATATCTGGAAGCTCAGGAATACCCTGAAGGTGCATCTGTCAATGATAAGAAATTCTTGAGGAGGTTCGCAGCCAATTTCTTCCTTAGCAACGGCATCTTGTACAAGCGAAACCATGATTCAACCTTACTGCGTTGTGTGGATAAAATTGAAGCAGGAAGGATTATGGAAGGGCTACATGAAGGGACCTTTGGTACGCATTCCAGTGGACACACTATGGCTAAGAAAATCCTACGGGCAGGATATTACTGGTCCACAATGGAAGCTGACTGCTACCAACATTCCAGGACATGCCACAAGTGCCAGATTTATGCAGACAAGGTGCATGTCCCTCCGGTTCCCCTGAATGTTCTGACTGCGCCTTGGCCATTTGCAATGTGGGGCATAGACATGATCGGCGAGATAAAACCTACGGCATCTAATGGACATCGCTTCATCCTAGTGGCGATTGATTATTTTACGAAGTGGGTTGAGGCAGCATCCTATGCTACGGTAACCAAGACTGTTGTGGCACGGTTCATTCGGCACAACCTGATCTATCGGTACGGCGTCCCTGAGCGGATTATTACAGATAACGGTACTAATCTGAACAATAAGATGATCGCTGAGCTCTGCGAACAGTTCAAGATACAGCACCACAATTCTTCTCCTTACAGACCGAAGATGAATGGGGCTGTAGAAGCAGCAAATAAGAACATCAAGAAAATCGTGCAGAAGATGACAGTGACTTACAAAGATTGGAACGAGATGTTACCGTTCGCTCTACATGGGTACCGTACCTCAGCTAGGACGTCAACCGGGGCAACTCCCTTCTCTCTGGTTTATGGCATGGAGGCAGTCTTGCCGATCGAAGTACAAATACCCTCTCTCCGGATAATGAAGGATGCAAATCTGAATGAAGATGATTGGATCCAGACACGACTTGATCAACTCAACCTCATTAACGAAAAGAGACTTGCTGCTATCTGTCATGGTCAGACGTATCAGAAACGGATGATCAGGGCATTTAACAAAAAAGTCAGACCACAGGAATATCAAGTTGGGGATCTGGTAATCAAGAGAATCATCCTTCCTCAGAGTGATCCAAGGGGCAAATGGACCCCTACGTACGAAGGGCCATTTGTGGTTAAGCATGTGTTCTCAGGGGGAGCCATGATTCTAACCAATATGGATGGTGACGACCTTCCTCACCCCGCCAATGCAGACATAGTAAAAAGATACTACGCATAAAAAAGACCCGCTAGGTTGACATACCTAGGCAAAAATTAGGGCTTCCCGGCGAACCAAAAGGGTTCGGGCAAAATGAAGGGATGAAATAAAAAAAAAATCTGTACACCCGGCAAGTCGAAAACCTGAAAAGGCGGCTTGGGCAAAAATGGGTATCCCGGTGGACTGAAAACCCGAAAGGGCGGTCCAGGCAAAAATTAGGGATAAAAGCGTAATACTATGTCTCATTGATCACTTTGCATCCAGAATCCGGTATCTACATCAAGTTCAGACGGCATCGATCAGTCAGCTTCACCTTCAACCAAGGTCATCAAGTGATGAGACGCTCGGAGTTATAAAGGCAATAGCAGAGTTGAAACCCAGTGGGATCATTCATATTTCACACAGCTGTTTTATTTTCTTTTGTACAAAATTTGTATAAACTCTCTTGTTCGGCGGCGTTCCTCTTACTAGGACGTTAGCCTCTTGTATACAAAACGCCTATTTACAGGCCATTCAAAAATCAATACACATATATTTCAGTTAAACGTGCCAAGTGTTTTTCTTTTTTCTGTTTTGTTTTGCGAAGAACGTCCAAGGTTCAATTTGTGATATATGCATTTGACAATAATTTGCTAACTCATAAATATTTGCATACGAAACAAAGGAATTAATTGCAGGTAACACTAGAAACAGGGGCAATAAAGAGTTGTCTGAGCAGTCTAAGTGTTCTATCCTCCAAGGTACCAAGGTAGGTTCAGCTAAAGAACATGACCATTACATCTTAAATTCCCCAGAGAATCAGCAGGTCAATACATTCTTCTCCAGGCAGAATTATCAAATCTCAAGGAAGTTGAGTATCCTCCAGCCGATCTCAAACATCCCCCAGCAGCATGAATATCCATAACAAGCATCCCCGGCAGTCTTGGTCTAAAGATTGTTCCACGGCGGCATACCAGCATTCGAAGGAATCACTTTCCCCAGCATATCAAAACTTCCCCAAGAGAGTCCAATCCAGTTTCCTCAGGAAAGTTGGAATTTTCCCCCAAGCAGTAAGCGTATCCCCAGTAAATTCTGGAAGCTTATCCTCGCAGAACACGAACGCGTCATCCGGCTTTATTTAAAGAGTTATTTCCTTAACAGGATATAACTGGGTTATCCTCAGCCAAAAGCCACGGAAAGAGCGTCGTCGACAAAGTCTTCCTATCCCCAGCAAACTATTATCAACAATTCAGCAAAGCATCTCTATCCCCACAGAGTATCAATCCCCAGCGTGATCGCTAGAATATCTTTTCTCCCCGCAGAATCCTCCATTTGCCAAGTTTATTCCGCAACGGAGTCACCTTCTCCTACCGGTATTCTTGCAGTTATCATCCCCCAGCGGAAGTACAAGCTTATTCTTCAGCATCAGCCCAGGAGTGACTTCCCGGCACCCGTCAATGATTTACTTTCCTAGACGAAAAATACATTCATAAAACATCGCATACATCATTATAGCATGCATAGACGCATTGCATCATACAAATCTCATTTATGTTGAGAACATCATTGCTTGATCCATATCATGCATTGCATATGACTGACCTTTACCTTTCAGGAAAGATGCAGTTAAATTCTCAAACATATTTCAAGACCTTCTCTAGTCCGGCTAAATCGACTCCCAACAGATTTTTCTGATAAAGACTCAGTAGAAGTTATCCCAGATTATAAATTCTTATGGTTCCCTCTCCGACGGTGAGTGAGGTGGTAAGTCCTTTTCAGATGTTTCCCTCTCCGACGGTGAGTGTGAGGTGATAGTCTCCTACGGTTCCCTCTCCGACGGTGAGTGAGGTGGTAAGTCCTTTTCAGATGTTTCCCTCTCCGACGGTGAGTGTGAGGTGATAGTCTCCTACGGTTCCCTCTCCGACGGTGAGTGAGGTGGTAAGTCCTTTTCAGATGTTTCCCTCTCCGACGGTGAGTGTGAGGTGATAGTCTCCTATGGTCCCCTCTCCGACGGTGAGTGAGGTGGTAATTCCTTTTCAGATGTTTCCCTCTCCGACGGTGAGTGTGAGGTGATAGTCTCCTATGGTCCCCTCTCCAACGGCGAGTGAGGTGGTAATTCCTTTTCAGATGTTTCCCTCTCCGACGGTGAGTGTGAGGTGATAGTCTCCTATGGTCCCCTCTCCAACGGTGAGTGAGGTGGTAATTCCTTTTCAGATGTTTCCCTCTCCAACGGCGAGTGAGGTGATAATTCCTTTCAGATTATAATTATCTATGGTTCTCTTCCCGATACTGCAAAGATGGTAGTTCCCACCAAGATTTTCTCAACGAGCGTTGTTGAAGTTAAGGTCGCCCAAGGTTCTCTTACCATTCACGCTAAGGTAGCAACCATCCCTGGTTCATTCATCATCTTGTGAAGCTCCAGACTCAGCTCCTGTAACCAGTCAGGACACATCTATACCAAGCATCTAAAAATCAGCTCCTGCAACGTGTCAGGTACTCATTTTCTGTTTTGCAGGTATGCAGGTTCTCGCCAAGGAACCTCTTACGCGATCAGCATCCAGATGGCATCTATAAGCCCATCATCCTATTCAGCAATCTCCAAATGGCATCTATAAGCCCATTCCCCCCATCATACTGCTAACATGTGAGCGCAAATTTCTGGGCACTCTAGTGTCCAATCATCTTCTACCTTCGGATTACGAAAGGCACGTCAGCCAATCTGCATCCTCAGGTCTAAGAAGATTGAACAGGGGCAACTGTTGTACCCCAAAATTTGCCCTCCCATATTCTCCAAGAAATTGCCAAAGCCAAGTCACAAAATTCCCCAAGGGTTGCACAGTGCAAAGGGCTCCTATACAGTCAAAACTAGGGTTTGTGTTCTGATCAAGAAAATGAAGTTTTCAAAGGTCCAATCAAGTCCTAGATGCCTACAAATATGGTCAAGCATCCTTATATCAAGTTTCAAGGCATTCAGCTCAAAATTGCACAGTCAAAACCCTAAATTGCACTACAGTCAACTGTAGGGGCAAAATGGTCATTTGACAGTCAAAAGTTCAAATTTTTGGTCAACATATCATTTTGAAGCCACAAACATCATTTGATCAATGCTTGATCATGATTCTCAAAATTTGGCTCAGAAAATCATCAAGATGCAAAAGTTTCCTTATTTGGACAGCTGAAAAAGTCAACTGAAATTGACCAGGGCATAACTTTCACATGGATTATCAGAAAAATTCCATCCAAAGCTCATTTTGAAGAGAAAGACATTTCCTACAACTCATCTTCATACTTCAAGTCCAAGAAATGCTCTCACAAAAAGTTATCAATTTCAACATTATAGGTCATTTTCAAAAGTCAACAAAAAGGGACTTTAAGTCAAAGGCCATACCTTTAGATTGGTAAATCAAAATGACATGGGACCAAAGACATTGGTTAGAGGACTCAAAGACCTTTCCAAAATGTCCAAGAACATGATAAAAGCTTAAAAATTGAGCAAGTTATGCCTTGTGGAAGTTGGGAAATTTTTGGATATTTTGAAAAGTCAACTTTGATCCAAATGACCTAAAATTGCTAATGGGCCTATTTTTCTTCCATGATTCATCATTCTAAGCATATGCACGACCACTTGGCCCAAAGGGAAGTATTTTCTCATTTTTTATTTATTTATTTGAATTATTATTTATATTAATTCATTTAAATCATTTAAATATGTGAAAAATATCTAACTTGACCTAATAAATCTTTTCATGCATGTTTTGCCCTCAATATTTCGTGCATATGCAAATGTGGAAAGATTTGGCTTGATTGGATCCTAATTGACACAAAAGCACATGAAAAAGATATGAAAATTATGGTGGAAAAAAAATCAAATATTCAATCAATGATTACAAGAGATTTGGATCCAATTTGTTAACCTAATTGATTCATATATATGCCAGGATCATAACCCTAATGCACATAGACACTAAGCTGTGCAGAAGAAAAAAGAACAAACTTGAAATTTTGGTGAAAAAAGTCAAAACTGAAATCATCTTTACAGGGCGATTCAAGGCACAAAAACGATTTCAATAGCTTCCTCAAGCATCACTTGACGTATTCCAACCAAAAACATTCATTCAAACTCCAAGAATTGGTAACACGAATGCAAACTGTGTCAAGAAATTTTCAGAATCGTGC
This sequence comes from Vicia faba, assembly GCA_948472305.1. NCBI lineage: Eukaryota > Viridiplantae > Streptophyta > Magnoliopsida > Fabales > Fabaceae > Vicia > Vicia faba. The sequence goes on from OX451736.1 coordinate 1,252,693,522, forward strand.
ATCATGATTTATGCATACTTTGCAATTTTTATTCATTGATTCATGTTTGTTATGAGCTTCTGAAACTAACCATGCAAATTAATTGTGTTTTCGTGCTATATACGTGATTTTGCCATTGATACAGTCTAGGGTTTCTTGGGCTCCCAATTAGGGGTTTCCTAATAACGTAAAATTCGACCACCACAATGCCATGGATGGATTCAAGGAGCTTGGACGAAGAGATTAACGTACTCGCGCCTAATTTATAAGGCCACATGACCTAATCGCTATTTTCTAATAGCATGTCTTAGGCAACGCATAGAAAACCGTTGCTCATTGTTTATGTTTCAGGAAAAGTGAAGAAGACGAACTCGTGGCCATCAATGGTTGGACGGTTTGAAATTTCGCGCGCTACCCACTAATTCCTTGGTTTCCTTTTATATTATTTAGTTGCTATTATATATTAAATGAAATTGGAATGGCTCAGTGGCAGGTACACACGCTTGCAATGTTCATGACCTGGGTTCGAGTCCCAGGTCTACGTTTATTTCTATAATATTTTGCAAAACATGTTCCTATGCAATTTCAAAGGTGGAGCGCATGATACACCACCATAATCAAGACGTCCACGTGCCCCTGAAGATCAAACCAGAGGCGCAGATCTAAAGAGCACGTTGTACCCTGGTCCACGCTTCAACGTGCTATTCAGAAAAGTCAAATGGTTCAAAGCTTGCTGGGCCAGAATTTCACAATAAAACCTCCACTTTGGGGACTTCCACCCCCCCTGGTTTGCCATTTGCTATTATTTTTATATTTTATTTTTAATTGTTATTTTCTTTTCTTTATTTGTTTGATTTAATTAATTATTTTTACCAAAATACAAAAACCTCATAAAAATCAGAAAAGATGGAAAAAATATAATAAATAATTTAATTATTTTCATAAACAAATTGTATGTAAATAAATTTAGTTTTAATTTAGTTTACAATTTTAATTCTTTTCATGATAAAAAATATAAAAAATATAGAATTAGGTTTAATAAATATTTTATTCCTTTTAATTTTTCTTTTTCATCATAATACTTATTTATTTTATTTATTTTTGTAATTAAATTTGCATGAAAATAATTTAGGTTTAAATTAGGTCAAAGTTCAACATATTTTTATAACAAATTTAAAAGCTACTAGGATTAGGGTTTGCATTCAATTTTAATTTTAATTAATTTTTTCTATTAAATCATAAAAATACTAAAATACCAAAAACATCTTTCTTTTAATTTTAATGTTAATTCCTTATTAATTTAATTTTTGCAAAAAGGGTCCAACGCCCTCCTTTCGACTTAATTGTTTAATTTCGCGTATTTACTTTATTTCGTTTAAATAATTATGTACCTCTCCCAAAGCTTTGTAACATTTACTTCTCGCACTTTTCAATTTCTTTATTTACTTTGCTTTATTTACTTTCTGTCAAATCGGGTCCGGTTTAATTTTGGCGATGTGGACCCGCGCCATTTGTAATAGCTTTAGATTTACTTTTCCTGCAAATATTTTAAATTGTTAAACAAAGCATGCAAGAATGAATGACCTTAAATAAAATCAAGCGTAGATCACTTTAACATGACAAGACAAAAATAAATGAAAACGACACACAAATCGCACACACCACCCCTAGGGTACGCCTCACTGTTGCCTTGCCTCGAAAGGTGATCGTCGAGTAGAGGATGTCTTAGTAAGTCCTCATGATCCGGGAACCTGGCATGAGGGTAGCTTCTAAGGTGTCTTCCTATTGCTCTGGTGATCACCATGTCCCGAACTTCGAATTGACCCGAACACCTCCAACGGTGGTGCTACCTACCTCTCAATGGTGGGATGGCACTACTTTAAAGGACATTTACACAGACGAATTCCTTAGGGTAGGTAAGTTCTCGTAGATACTTGCTCTCTTCAAAAACAAACAAAAATCTTTTCACACCGACACTTTTCAAAAGCTTTCAAAACAATTTTTCAAACACTTTGACACAAGAGTCGAACTGAAATTTTCAAAGAAACTTTTTTAAAACCCACACTTGAAAAGCAAACAAACAATTTTGAAAACACAATGAGCAAGTATCTAAGAGCCCATGGATAACCATGGATAGAAAGGGTGCTAACACCTTCCCTTTCTATAACCTACCTCCCGAACCGAGAGCAATCTCTTTAAGGAATTTTTCTGTGCTTTTGTCCTTTCCATTTGGAGAAAATAAAAGACGGTGGCGACTCTTGCTTCCGCGACATTTCGCGAACCAGCGTTAAACAGTCAGTTCCAGATCCACCGATCACAGTACCCACTTGAGGTAAGGCTCAAGGGGGATGGAATTCTTGTGTCCCAGTGTCTTACTGTCCACTTTGTTGGGCATCCTCCATGCTCGGATAAACCTTTGTCGAAGTCCTTGAGCGTCATTGTCGAAGTTAAAAACCAAGTCAGGAATCAGCATATCATGAGGGTCATCTCTTCGGGCATACCCAAATTGCCTCAAAGATAAACAGGGGTTATAGGTAATGCCTCCCCTAATGCCAAGTAGTGGGACATTAGGGAATTCCCCACAACGATCAATGATGATGACATTTTCTCTGGACCGAGAACACCAATGAACATCAGAATGTGTAAGAGTCATCAATTGTTGCGACCACCTCAAGCCTTGTTCATTCTTCAAGACTGACTGGGGAAGGTGAGAAATAAACCACCTTGCTAGAAGAGGAGTACAGCACATGAGAACACCTCTTTTCCTCATTGTTCGTGTGTAAAATGAGTGTAGGATGTCCCCAAGCAATGTAGGCACAGGATTCCAAGATATGAAAATCTTGACAACATTCACATCTATAAGCTGATCAGGGTTTGGGAACAAGACCAATCCATAGATGAGAAGTGCTACAATATCCTCAAAAGCTTGTAGATCTAAAGAATTCCAGCTGTCTTGTGCCTTCTCAAACAGAAACTTTGCCAATAAACCCTTGACACCACTTCTGGTTTCCTAATGACCTTTGATATCAGATGGTTGCAAGTGTAAGGCTTGAGCAACATCTTCAGGCTTTGGCTCTCTTTCCATACCGTTGTAGGGTAGTTGATGGAGAATAGGAATCCTCAGAAGTTGAGAAAATTCCTCCAAAGTAGGTACTAGTTGGTAATCAAGAAACGTAAAGCAATGGTGTAGGGGGTCAAATAACTGGAAGAGAACTTTCACCATGTCTTCTTCAATGTTGGATTTGACCAAGTTGAGAAGTCTACCATGTCTTTCGTTGAAGGGAGAATTCTCTGGAATCTTGGAAGTAAGCTCCTTGAGTTGAGGAGGGATTCTCACAAGGTTGACTTGAATTGTTTTCCTGCGAAGAGATTCCATGACCTACAAAACAGGAACAAAGATGAAGATCCAAACCCTTGAAATGGTTAGTAGATGCATATGATGATTTATGATGTTCATGATGTATGCACAAGCATATGTACAAGCAAATCACACAAGATCTTAGTTTCGGGCTTGCATGGGGTTTCATAGGTAAGTACCCTCTTGAAGTTAGTTGGCTCAACCTGTCTTATAAATAGTAACCGGGTTCTAATGAGCTCAATATCACCGAATTATTTTCTGTGTTCATTGTTTCAGTTTAGCCACTTTACTTGCGACCGAAATATTCCAAGAAAACAACCCTCAATAAGTGTAGTATCGAGTATCTACCAACTTCAGACTGCACCAAAGCCGGTCATCTCACTACCCCTAAAAAAGGCCAAGTTGGTCAAGAAAAGGTTCTAAAAGTCCATTACTGCTTCGTGACATCACTCAGCGGCCCCGTATTCTCTTTGATTAACTCAAAGGCTACCGGTACCCACAAATATGTCGCACTAATATAGTTATTGCTTCAACCATGTCGGTATACCCCGCATAGTTTCCACAACGTATTGCTATTTACCTATGAATGTTTCCCAAATCCGGGTAGAGGATTTCAAACCCAAACGATAAAACCAAAGGTAAAGCAATAAAAGCAAACAAGATAAGCATGCAAAGGTGATTTAAAACCCTAAGGTAACCCCACTTTTAGAATTATCCCCAGCAGAGTCGCCAGTTCTGTGATACGGTGGGAGAACTGACTTGAGGTTTTGCGTTTGTGTTCGCAATTGTTTTGGTTTAGCAAGAGTTGCCACCGACTTTTTATTTTATCCTAAGGAAAGGTCAAAAAGCACAGGAAAGACCTTTGAGATGTTTTCTTAGGTTCGGGGGGTAGATTATGAAAAGGGAAGGTGCAAGCACCCTTTTCATCCATGGTTTTCCATGGGCTCTTAGTTACTTGGTTAGATCACTTGCCTTTGCTTTTCAATTGTTTGAAATGGTGCTTTGTGTGTGTGGTTTTGAATTTTTTTTGAAAAAGAGGCCTTGTCTAGGAAACCTTTGTAATGATTCTTGTTTGAATATATACAAAGGTGTTTGTCTTTTTGAAAAGATATTTCAATGTTTTGAAAGTTTGTTTTGAAGTTGTGTTATGAGGTGTGTTTGAAAATAGCAAGGATGTTTTGCAAGTTTTAATCAAGTAACTAAGAGTTGTCTACCCTATTTTACTCAAAGATCTTTCTTATGTTTTTAACCCTTTTGACAGTGTTATTTCACCATTGCATTTGGTGAACAACCTTGTGTTAGGATGTTAAACGGGACAGGTGCGGGTCATCGCATACAATCATTGAAGGCAACTTGTGAGACGCTCTAGCAATTTTGTAAGGGACGAGATCGTTTTATCGAAGGCAACATCGAGGGTCATCGAGGGACTACGATCTTTGTTTATCGAAGGGGCATTTGCTAGAGTGTCTCATATTCGAGGGACATGATTGCATTTTCCGAAGCAACAAGCGAGGTTACCCTAGAGGTGCACGTGTGAATTGTGTTTGTCATTTTCATGCATTTAGATATTGTATTAGGTCATCTAGCGATTGATTTTAGATTTTCGCATACAAACCCTAATCTCTAGTCATGGCATATTTGAAAGCATAAAGTGCGAGAATTAAAATTCTAAGCTATTACAAAAGTATCCGAGGACGGGGGTACAATTATTTACAAATGGGGATGAGTCTCACAAGAATAATAATGTCCAAATATTACAACCAAATCGAATCGTCGCGATTCAAATATAAAGCTATAACAAAACATAAAAATAAAGAGAATCAATAAATTATGAAATGCATGTATTTATTAACTTAAAAAAAATAAATAAAATCTATTCTAAAAAAAGAAAGATTAAGTATTATATTATTATTTTTGTGTTTTATTAATTATGAAAAGAAAAAAGTTTTAAAGAAAGAAAATTTAATTAGAACTAAATCTCTATTATTATTTTTTTGTATTTTTATTAATCAATAAAAAGGGTTTAAAGAAAATAAAATTAATTAAAATTAAATCTCTATTATTTTTGGTGTTTTCAAATAAAGCAAGATTATTTAATAAAACTAAATTTTTTTAAGAAAGTCAAAGTTTTTATTATTAACTTAAGAAAGGAAAACAAATAATAAAATGAATTAATAGAAAATAATTATTTGTTTAAACAAAACAAAAGAAAATAAATTAATTAAAAAAATAGAATGGGCTTGGGATTATTTGGTGGCCCAAATGAAAATGAAGAAGAACAAAAAAACAAGTCAGAATGGAGGGGGTGCTGGCATTTTCGTGTGGGCTTAAGCACTTGGGGGTTGGGAAGGCCCAAGTCAAAGGTTTGTTCACATTTTAGGGGTTCTCAGAATTAGGGTTTGTGTTATTGTGTTCACAGTGGTGCCGTTTCGTTCTTCTCTTCTTCATCTTCCTCAAACAAAAGCTTCTGATATGATACTCCCTCCAAGATCTAGCCACCGGAGCGCCACCCTACTCTCTCATCTCCTCACGATAATCCCTGGCTTTGGACTGAACGGTATGATTTGTCATCTTTTTCACGTTTTACAGTTTCATGTTTGATTGATTCTTACAGTTTCATGTTTGCTTGATTCTTACAGTTTCATGTTTGTTTAAGCTTTGTTCATGTTACTTTGTTTTAATCCATGGTGTTTACATGTTTGAGGTGCAGTAAGGACTTGAGAAAAACTTACCTTGAGTTTTTTCTGGAAAGTGGAGGGAGAGAGATGTTGGACCGACGACGCTTCCTTGGCGGCTAAAGGTACGAGGAAGAGAGTGATGATGGTTGCGCATTTGCTTTTGGTAACCTTTTCCTCTTTCTCGGATATTGATGTTGATGATGAAAAAATTTCTGAAACTTTATTTGTTGTTGATTGTTGATGATGATATGTCTCTGAAACTTGCTGCCTTTGCCTCTGAAACTCTTTCTTTCTCTCTCCTTGATTTTGAAATGTTGATTGATGTTTTGTTAATGATGAACCTTATTCTGAAACTTGTTGCCTTTGGATTTGTGATGGGTGTTTATGAAACTGGTTTGGTTGTTTGTAAGTTGGTGGCTCTGGTTGATTGTTGCAGTTTGTACAGGTTTGATATTTTGGTTTCAGGCTGTGCAGTTTGTATGGTTTTTGGGGTTGTTGTTCTGTTTGATTGTGCAGATTGGTTAGCTTTGGCTTGCTCCTGTTAGCAGGTTTACAGTTTGGCTGTGGTTTGCTTCTATTAACAGGTTTACAGTTTGGCTGTGGTTATTTTGCAGTTTGGAACTGCGGGTTTGTGGACTTTTGATAACAGGGTTTTTGAGTTTTTAGTTTGCTTGTTTGTGGAACTGTTACAGGGTTGGGAACCTTGTAGTTTTATAGGCTTGGCTATGCAGGTTTGAGGATCTGTTTGGGCTTTGTGGTTTGAGCAAGCTTTACTGGTTGTGGTAGCTTGTAGTTTGTTTTGACAAGCTAGTTACAGTTTTTGTTGTAACTGTTTTTTTTTTGAGATGGCAGGTTTGGAGAGTTTGTAGTTTTTGACCAAGTGTTTTTCTTCCTCCTACTATTATGCAGTTTGTTTAGTTTTATATCCTCTTTGCTATTTGTGACAACCTCTTTTTAGCCAAGCTGTAAAACTTCACCCAAGGTGATATCTTTCTCTCTTTCTCTCTCCATGAAACAAGCATTTTTGCTTTTTTTTATTATATTCTGAAAAATTGCCTCTGGAAAATGATGATAGCTTATGACAAGCTTTGACTTGTCAATTGGTTTACCTCCTGCTGTTTTACTTTTGCCTACTGCATTTTTTTGCTTTCATGCTGCTTGCCATATTTGTACAGTTTGCCTCCAATTTGTTTTATAACTCAGTTTGGGCAATTTGTTTTGTAGCTCAGTTTGGGACCTTGCCTGCTGTTTGTTACAGCAGGTTCCTTGCTTGTGCTGCATTGTATAGTTTGACCTAAGCTTTGACAGTTTGGCGCCTGTTGCATTTGAAACTTTGTAACTTAGTTTGGTTCAATGTTTTCTTTAGTTTGCTGCCATGTTTTGGTTGAGTTGCAATGGTATAGTTTGGCTTATGTTTGACAACTTTGGTGCCTGTTGCATTTGAAACTCAGCTTGCTTTGTATGCTTGCATTTGTATTTTTTACTTTTCTCTTTGTGAACCAAGAAGAGCAATCTTCTTGTGATTTGCAAAGAGAAAAATAAAACGTGATGAAAAATAAGCATTCTGATTCCAGACGGCAAATTTTAATGATGACTTTTTTTCTTTCTTTTTCATTTGAAAATTCTTTTCAATTAACTGTACTAATCCTCTTTTCTTTTGTCTTTTTCAAGTGGGTGCAACTTTGGACGGCGACAAAGCAGTAGAAGCCGGAGACTTTGAGCAAGGGAGCAACGGAGCTTAGGCTTTAGACTTAGATTTATTTTTCATTTATTGTAAACATTTATTATTATTTTTTAAAAAAATACTATAAGTTGTAAAAACTTACAATATTCAAAAATAATAAATTATTTTTGTAACAATATTTGAAATGAATAAAAAAGTCTTTATCCAATAAAACTTTTCTATTGTCACATATCTTGCCATTCTTCCTTGCATCTTTACTTAATTATTTAAGATTCTCAAATAAAAATAATTGAAATTGCATTCCAACAATTATAATCCAGATAACTTAAAACCCAAATAATCCAAAACTATGCAGTCTCGTAACTTTGCAACAGCATTCCAATCAACATACGCATTGTGTATTCCCATAAACAAGCAAGCATTCCATTAACAAGCAAACATTTCGTTCCATTAACAAACAGATGCCTTAATATTCCAAATAAGAGTCTCAGCTCTTATCCCAGATAATCAGGCCTTGAGAAACAACTAGTTAACCTTTCAGCAAATTTGAAAAAAAAGTGTGAAAACAATGTAACAGTTAACTGAATTTATGAGGATTCAATTTCTTCTGAGAAATGCGAGAGAAAACCCTAATTCTGGATTTACTGCTAAAGAAAAGTCTGTTTGATCGATTCTTGAGCCAATCTTAAAAATCAGAGAAAACCCTAGGGTTGTGATTTCTTGTGAAAAAGGGAGGGAAAATTTTGGGGTACAACAGCTGCCCCTGTTCAATCTTCTTGAACTTGAGGAGTTAGATTGGCAATTTTTCCATTCGTGACTCGAAGGTAAAATATGATTGGACACTAGAGTGCCCATAAATTTTCACTCATCAAAGCATAGTTGAGGGAATGGGCTTAAAGATGCCATTTGGAGATGTGACTGAATCTTGTCGGAGATGGGCTTAAAGATGCCATCCAAGAATGTTTGTTGAACTGTATGTTGTAGGTGAAAGGATGAGTATCAGAAAGGTATCCATGTTTGGAATGTCTCTGAGCTGGGGGTCTGAATAAGCAATAGATTAGAATCCGTGTTTGGAGAATCCGTAAACTGTTTTCAATGAGCCGAATCTGAACAAGCGATAGGTTAACATCCATGTTTGGAAGTATCTGTAAACTGTTTTCAGAAGTTGAGTCTGAACAAGCGATAGATTGACATCCATGTTAGGAAGCATCCACAAACTGTTTTCAGAAGTTGAGTCTGAACAAGCGATAGATTGACATCCATGTTGGGAAGCATCTGTAAACTGTTTTCAGAAATCTTTGAAGTTGAATAAGCAATAGATTAACATCCGCGTTTGGAGTATCTGTAAACTGTTTTCAAAAGTTGAATCTGAACAAGCGATAGATTGACATCCATGTTGGGAAGCATCCGTAAACTGTTTTCATGATCCTTGAAGTTGAATAAGCAATAGATTAGCATCCATGTTTGGTGCATCCGTAAACTGTTTTCAGAAGTTGAGTCTGAACAAGCGATAAATTGACATCCATGTTGGAAAGCATCCATAAACTGTTTTCAGAAATCTTTGAAGTTGAATAAGCAATAGATTAACATCCATGTTTGGAGTATCCGTAAACTGTTTTCAATGAGCTGAATCTGAACAAGCGATAGATTAACATCCATGTTGGGAAGCATCCGTAAACTGTTTTCAGAAATCCTTGAATTTGAATGAGCAATAGATTAACATCCATGTTTGGAGCATCCGTAAACTGTTTTCAAAAGTTGAATCTGAACAAGCGATAGATTGACATCCATGTTGGGAAGCATCCATAAACTGTTTTCATAAATCCTTGAATTCGAAGCTTGCTAATCTTATCCTGAAAAGGGTAAAATATTAGCTTAAAACAAAAAGTTATGTTGCATGAAATGTATGATGCAATATATGTGTTTTATCAATGTTAATGATATATGATTGCAATGTATGCGCATGTAAGCTGATAAGCTGTCTTGCTGAGGAAGATAAATCCTGGATAGCTGGAGATAATAAAATCTTTGACCACTGTCGGGGAAAATAAATCATGGACCATTGTTGAAGAGTATGTGTGTCTTCTTGTTTTTTTTTAACAACCTCTGTGGGGAAAAGTTATATTGCTGGGGAAATCAGGAGTTTGGGTTGTATGCCAATCTACTGGGGATTCCTGTTTTGTTGTTTGAGGAGAACTCCGCTGGGGAATATCTGAAAACTTTGTGGGGAACTGAGAATGAGAATCTTCATTCTGCTAGGGGAATTTGTGATGAGGAGTCAAGAACGAGAATCTTCGATCTGCAGTGGATTAAAAACTCTGACAAATTTATGCTGAGAGTAAATAAGGTTCTGGCAACTTTACTGGAGAATCAAAGATGAGAGTCTTGATTTTTTTGGGGAGTAAAAACTCAGTGGGAAATAGCTTATACTGCTGGAGAGTAAGCTCGGGACTCTGGGAAAAGCTTATTCCTGCTTAGAAGAAATTCAGGAGCTTAGGTTGTATGCCACTTTGAGAATGAGAATCCTCATTCTGTCGGGAATGTCTGGAGCTTGGGTGTATACCAATCTACTGGGGAAGCAAGAATGAGAACCTCCGTTCTGTTGAGGATATCAGGGGAAAACTGAATGGTTTCCGCTGGGGATTGGTAGCTCAAAGTTTCCTCTCCACTGGGGGTCTTAGTGACGCGCTGATTTGATTGGCGACTTCACTGGGAAAAAGTTTAAAAATACCTTTCTGATGAATTATCTGGTTTAAAAGCAACTCTCCGGGAGGAGGGAGGAAACTGGATGGTCTTCACAGGTGTTCACAGGTTGAAGGTTTGACTCTGCTTGGGGAAGAAATTTTCATTCTTACAGAGGGTTTGTAGTTCAAAGTTTTGCTCCGCTGTTGGTTGGGAACTTGAATACTCAACTCTGATAGGGATCCTTGAAACTTAACTCCGCTGGGGATATGCATTTCAAAGCTTTAGTTCCGCCTAGGATCTGGATGATGTATTGCAGGGAATTTCTCCTGGAATAACCTAAAGACACTTTCCTACACTTCCATCCTATCAGTAATTATTCTTTCCCATTTCGTTTTATTTGTAAGCAGTGATTATATTCAAATGCATATGCTCATTTAATAAATCATTGGACGTTTTCAAATAAAACACAAGTGTAAAAAAGAAAGAAAAGGCAAACAGTTTTTTTGTACTTTGAAGTAAATTTGTATTAACTTTTTGTAAGTATTTTGTACAAAGGAGACAGACATCCCAGTAAGAGAATGTTGTCATAAAGTTGAGAAAAAATTTTATACAAAGAAAGATGGCTATGTGTAACAATTCCATGGGGTTCCCATTCTACTATAGCCTTCACAACTCTGAGTATCTTGTCCATTTGTTGCTTCATTCGCAGATGATTGGATAGATCAGAAGCTTGGAGCTTGTCCGTGAAGAGATTGTCCTTAAAGTGATCCGACGAGACATAGTCATACGCTTTAATTCCCTAACTTTTGCCTGGATCTCCCTTTCAGGTTTTCGATCCACCAGGAAACCCTTTTTTGCCCAAGTCGCCCTTTCGGGTTTTCAACTTGTCGGGTGTACAAATTTTTTGTTATCCCTAATTTTTGCCCGAACCTCCCTTTCGGGTTTTCGATTCGTCGGGATGCCCATTTTTTGCCCAAGTCGCCCTTTCGGGATTTCAACTTGTCGGGTCATTTATGCGTAGTATCTTTTGACTATGTCTGCATTCGCAGGGTACGGCAGGTCATCACCGTCCATGGTGGTCAGAATCATTGCCCCGCCAGAAAAGATGTTTTTGATCACAAATGGTCCTTCGTAAGTAGGAGTCCATTTTCCCCTGGGATCACTTTGTGGCAAGATAATCTGCTTGATTATAAGATCCCCAACTCGATATACCTGACGTCTGACTTTCTTGTTGAAAGCCTTTATCATCCATTTTTGATACGTCTGACCATGACAAACAGCAGTAAGTCGCTTCTCGTCAATCAAGTTAAGTTGATCAAGCCGGGTCTGAATCCAATCGTCTTCACTCAAACCAACGTCCTTCATGATTCTCAGGGAAGGAATCTGAACTTCTATAGGTAAAATAGCTTCCATGCCGTATACCAAAGAAAAGGGTGTTGCCCCGGTTGATGTTCGCACCGTGGTACGGTACCCGTGTAGAGCAAACGGTAACATCTCACGCCAGTCCTTGTAGGTGACTGTCATCTTTTGAATGATCTTATTGATATTTTTGTTTGCAACTTCGACAGCACCGTTCATCTTTGGCCGATAGGGAGATGAATTGTGATGTTGAATCTTGAACTGCTCGCACAGAGCGGTGATCATAGTGTTGTTCAGGTTTGTAGCGTTGTTCGTAATGATTCGGTCAGGAATACCGTACCGGCAAATGAGGTTCTGCTTGATGAAGCAAGCCACCACATTCTTTGTAACGGAGGCGAAGGAAGCTGCTTCGACCCACTTGGTAAAGTAATCAATGGCCACCAGGATGAAGCGATGTCCATTGGATGCTGTAGGCTTGATCTCTCCAATCATGTCGATTCCCCACATTGCGAACGGCCAAGGAGCTGTTAGAACATTGAGAGGAACTGGAGGAATATGTACCTTGTCAGCATAAACTTGGCATTTGTGACAAGTACAGGCGTATTGATGACAGTCAGCTTCCATGGTAGACCAGTAGTAGCCTGCCCTTAGAATTTTCTTAGCCATCGTATGTCCACTCAAATGGGTGCCGAATGTGCCACTATGCAGTTCAGTCATGATCTGCTCGGCTTCAACCTTGTCCACACAACGAAGCAGAACACAATCATGGTTGCGCTTGTATAGGATGCCATTGCTCAGGAAGAACTTGGCAGCAAATCTCCTTAAGAAATTTCTGTCATTGACTGAAGCTCCTTCAGGGTATTCTTGAGTCCCGAGATACCTTTTGATTTCATGAAACCAGGGTTGTTCCACTACTTCTTCGGTATTAATCTCATGACAATGTGCAGGTTCATCCATTCGCTCGATGGTGATTTGGGGAGCCTCATCATCCCAGTTAAGTTTAAACATGGAAGACATTGTAGCTAGAGCATTTGCTAGCTGATTTTCTTCTCGCGGGAAGTGCTCGAAGGTAATCTGTTCGAAATGAGGTAACAATGTCAGGACATGTTCTTTGTATGGGATGAGATTAGGGTGTTTAGTGACCCACTCTCCTTTGATTTGACTGATAACCAAAGCTGAGTCCCCAAACACAACCAAAGATTTGATTCCTTAGTCAATCGCAGCCTTGATACCAAAGATACAAGCTTCATACTCGACCATGTTGTTGGTGCAACTGAAGCAGAGTCTAGCAGTGAAAGGTGTATGGCAACCTTATGGAGAGATAAGTACCGCGCCGATACCGTTGCCAAGTGAATTTGAAGCACCATCAAAGTACAGGGTCCATCGGGATACTGTTACCTTCAATGTTGTCCAATGTCATAATGTCTTCGTCGGGAAAGTCGAATTTCATGGATTGGTAATCTTCGACAGCTTGGTGAGCTAGATGGTCAGCTAGTACACTCCCCTTTATAGATTTTTAGGTTGTGTACTGGATATCATACTCAGTCAGGATCATTTTCCATCTAGCGATTCTTCCAGATAAAGCAGGCTTTTCGAAGATATATTTAATCAGATCCATTTTGGAAATCAACAGAGTGGTATGTGTCAATATATATACTGCCTTAGTCGGCGAGCAGCCCATACCAAAGCACAGCAAGTTTTCTCGAGCAGTGAGTAGAGAGTCTCACAGTCGATAAACTTTTTGCTAAGGTAATAAATGGCATGCTCTTTTCGACCAGACTCGTCATGTTGGCCCAGTACGCACCCCATTGAATTATCCAAAATAGTCAGATACATAATTAACAGCCTTCCTTCGATAGGTGGCATCAAGATAGAAGGTTCTAGCAAATACTCCTTGATTTTATCAAAAGCAGCTTGACAGTCATCATTCCATTCAACCACCTGATCTTTCTTCAACAGCTTGAAGATTGGTTCACAAGTACATGTTAGGTGAGAAATGAACCTTGCAATTTAGTTTAAGGGTCCTAAGAAACCTCTGACCTCCTTTTTAGTGCGGGGGGGGGGGGGGGGAGGGGGGGCAGGCATTTCTCGTATAGCTTCTACTTTAGCAGGATCAACCTCAATGCCTTTTTTGCTGGCCATGAATCCCAAGAGTTTACCAGACCTGACTCCGAAAGTGCACTTGCTAGGATTCAGTCTGAGCTTATACTCCTTCAATCTAACAAACAGCTTTTGCAGATGGTCGAGGTGTTCTTCTTCTGTTTGTGAACGGGATATCATGTCGTCTATGTAGACTTCGATCTCATGATGTATCATGTCATGAAACAAAGCTACCATGGATCGCTGATAGGTTGCCCCGGCATTTTTCAGTCCGAATGGCATTACTTTATAGTAGAAGGTACCCCACTGTGTAACAAAAGTAGTCTTCTCCATGTCTTCAAGGGCTATTTTGATCTGGTTGTACCCTGAAAATCCATCCATGAAAGAAAACACCTTATGTTGAGCTGTGTTGTCTACCAAAATGTCAATGTGCGGTAGTGGAAAGTCATCTTTAGGGATAGCCCTGTTTAAATCTCGGTAATCCACACACATTCTTACTTTTCCATCTTTCTTAAGCACGGGAACGATGTTAGTGACCCATTGTGGATAGGATGTAACAACAAGAAACCCGGCATTGAATTGCTTCATCACTTCAGCTTTGATCTTTTCAGACATATCGGGCCTCATTCGGCGGACTTTTTGTTTTATTGGTGGACAGTCTTCTCTTGTAGGGAGACGGTGAACCACAATATCTGTGTCGAGTCCCGGCATGTCTTCATAGGACCAGGCAAAGATCTCAACATATTCATTCAACAGCTGAACTAAGCGCTCTTTGACATTTGGCTCTAGGTTGGCACCCATTTTAACCTCTTTTTTGTCTTCGGCCGTACCCAAGTTGATAGTCTCTAACAACTCTTCATGGGGAAGAATAGCCCTCTCTTCCTGTTGTAGAAGTCTAGCCAACTCTCCAGGCACTTCACAGTCTTCATCACCTTCGTATTCGGCATGATTAACCAGATCTTCAGAGTCACTGAAGGCCATAGCAGAATTGTTACCCATGGAATCTGGAGTGGATGGGTACCTGCATTTTTTGAGTGTGGGTGTGTGTAAGGGATAGCCACCTTTAAACAAAATAAAATGTAAAAAGAAAGAAAATGAACATAAAAGTTTATAGATGAAAATGTCCATGATTCATTAAAAATGGCATATGAAAATGAAGAAATCAAGCCCTTACAAATGGACCTATATACCCCGGGTAAGGAACAAGGCAAAAAGAGTGTACGAATTGTTTAATAGTTATTACAGACCAACTGAAAATGTTCAAAAGATAAATTACTGATTGATGAAAGTAATGGGAACAAAGTCCTTCTCCTCCCAATTGTTCAGTCCTCCTTCAACGGTTGGAAAGATCCAGTCTTCAAAATTACCCTCGTCTTCAGCATCTTCTAAAGCATGAACTCCGTGATGAGTGATCTTTAATGGCGGCCCTCTAGCCCGAGAGCAACGCACAGCTTTATGGCTAGCAGCAGTGAAACCCAATCCGAACTTGTCTGTCTTGTGAGGAAAATCTGGCAGTTGACCCCACACTGTACTTCCTCCTTCCTAGATTACAGCCTTTGCATCTTTAAGGGATGACATCCGGGACACAGGCTTGGTAATGATAGGCACATCAGTCATTGTCTTTGCTACCGTGACCTCAGGAGAACCCTCTTCAAAGTGTTGGAAAGGTGTTTCTATGAATTCACCGTCTAACTCCACATAGCGGAAAGAGTTAAGGTGGCTTATCATATACTCCTCCTCACCATGAACTGTTATGATTTTACCCTGGACTGGATATTTTAGCATTTGGTGTAGAGAAGAAGTGACTGCCCCAGCGTTGTGGATCCATGGCCTTCCCAATAAGCATGAATATGAAGGACGGATGTCCATCACATAAAATGTAGAGTTGAAAATTTCCGTTCCCACCTTGATTGGGATGTCCACTTCTCCGTGAACCATCCGCTTAGAACCGTCGAAGGCTCTAACAATGATATTACTGGGCTTTAGGGTCAAACCTTCACAGTCCAATTTGTCCAATGCTTTCTTTGGTAGAACATTTAAAGATGAACCGGTATCAACCAGAACATGAGCCAGTGTGGTCCATCTGCACTCTACCGAGACATGCAGCGCATCATTATGCTTTCTTCCCTTAGGGGTCAAATCAACATCAGAGAAACCAAGACCATTGTCGGCTGTAAGACTAGCCACGCACTCTTGAAACTAATCTGCATAAGTTTCTTGAGGCACGTGTGCCGTCTTTAAAAATTTGATCAAGGCTTTGGCATGAGCCTCGGAGTAGAGTAAGAGAGCCAGCATGGAGATTCCGTGAGTATTCTGATATCTTCGCTTGGTCTTATCAGGATATGCCTGGGTTGGATACAGACATAGTGGTGCATCGACTACCTCTCAAAGAAGGTAGTTCCCCTGTCAAGCAAAAGCTCCAAAGAACTCATCCAGAGATGTCCAAGAAGATCAAGGAGGAGGTCCAGAAGCAGTTGGACGTGAATTTCTTAAAAGTCATCAATTATCCTCCATGGATTGCAAATATTGTGCTTGTGCCCAAGAAGGATGGTAAGGTCAGGATGTGCGTGGATTATAGGGATTTGAACAGGGCCATCCCTAAAGATGATTTCCCTCTTCCGCATATTGATGTGTTGGTCGATAATACTGCTCATTCCAAAGTGTTTTCGTTCATGGATGATTTTTCGGGTTACAGTCAAATTAAGATGGCTCCAGAGGATATGGAGAAGACAACATTTATCACACCTTGGGGAACTTTCTGCTATAAAGTGATGCTGTTTGATTTGAAAAATGTCGGGGCAACATATCAGTGCGCCATGGTCACTCTCTTTCATGATTTGATTAACAAAGAGATTGAGGTATATGTGGAAGATATGATTGTTAAGTCTGACACGGAAGAGGAACAACTTGTTCATCTGGAAAAATTGTTCGAGAGACTGAGGCAGTTCTTGCTGAGGTTGAATCCGAATAAGTGCACCTTTGGGGTGAGACCCGGCAAGCTGTTGGGTTTTATTGTAAGTGAAAAAGGTATCGAGGTGGACCCGACCAAGGTAAAAGCGATACAGGAAATGCCTGAACAAAGGACAGAGAAGGAAGTACGTGGTTTTTTGGGAAGGTTAAACTACATTTCTAGATTTATTTCTCATCTCACAGCCACCTGTGAACCTTTGTTCAAGTTGTTGAAGAAAAGTCAGACAGTGAAATGGAATGAGGATTGTCAGAAGGCCTTTGACAAAATAAAGGAGTATTTGCAGGAACCTCTGATACTCATGCCACCAGTGGAAGGAAGGCCACTAATCATGTATCTATGTGTTAGAGGGCTCAATGGGTTGTGTCCTCGGTCAGCACGACGAGACAGGGAAGAAAGAGCAAGCTATTTACTACTTGAGTTAGAAGTTTACGGAATGCGAGTCGAGGTACTCATTGCTAGAAAAGACTTGTTGTGCGCTTGCCTGGGCCGCCAAATGTTCGAGGCAATAAATGTTAACTCACACCACCTACTTGATATCCAAAATGGATCCAATCAAGTACATTTTCGAGAAGCCATCTCTTACAGGCAGGGTAGCCCGTTGGCAGATGATACTCACTGAATATGATATCCAATACACTACTCAAAAAACAATTAAGGGTAGTGTGTTAGCCGACCATCTTGCTCATCAGCCCATGAACAATTATGAATCGATGAAGTTTGATTTTCCAGATGAGGAAATTGTGTATATTCGGGATTGTAACATGCCAGACCCAGACGAAGGACCCGAGCCGGGATCACGTTGGACGCTTGTTTTTGATGGTGCCTCCAATGCCATGGGCAACGTCATCGGAGCTATTATCACTTCCCCTGAGGGATACCACATTCCTTTCACGGCTCGTATTTATTTCGATTGCACTAACAACATGGCCGAATATGAGGCTTGCATTTATGGCATTGAAGCGGCGATCGACCCGCGCATCAAATTTTTGAAAGTTTACGGGGATTCCAACTTTATTATCATCCAGATTAATGGAGATTGGGAGACTCGCCATCACAACCTAATTCCCTATCGTGAGCATGTTTTGAAGCTGATTCCGTACTTCGAAGAGATCACGTTTGAACACATTCCCAGAGAAGAAAACAATCTAGCTGATGCACTGGCAACATTGTCCTCCATGTTCAAGGTTAAGTGGGCTAATGAGTCACCTTCCATTACCATCAGAAGTTTGAGGGAGCCAACTTTCTATTTTGAGGCTAGTTTTGAATCAAATGGTAATCCTTGGTTTTATGATATTAAACGATATTTTGAAACACAAGAGTACCCTGAAGAGGCATCCGTTACAGATAAGAAGTTCTTGAGAAGATTTTCAGCCAAGTTCTTTCTCAGTGGTGGTGTGTTGTATAGAAGGCATCATGACGGTTTACTGCTCAGATGTGTTGACAAGAAAGAAGCAGCTAGAATCATCGAGGAGATACATGAAGGTGATTTTGGGACCCATTCCAGTGGGCATACTGTTGCACCCCAAAATTTTCCCTCCCATATTCTCCAAGAGATTGCCAAGTCAAGCTGCAAAATTCCCCAAGGGTTGCACAGTGCAAAGGTCTCCCATACAGTCAAAACTAGGGTTTGTGCTCTGGCCAAGAAAATGAAGTTTCCAAAGGTCCAATCAAGTCTCATATTCCTACAAATATGGTCAAGCAACCTCATATCAAGTTTCAAGGCATTCAGCTCAAAATTGCACAGTCAAAAACCCTAATTGCACTACAGTCAACTGTAGGGGCAAAATGGTCATTTGACAGTCAAAAGTTCAAATTTTTGGTCAACATATCATTTTGAAGCCACAAACATCATTTGATCAATGCTTGATCATGATTCTCAAAATTTGGCTCAGAAATCATCAAGATGCAAAAGTTTCCTTATTTGGACAGTTGAAAAAGTCAACTGAAATTGACCAGGGCATAACTTTCACATGGATTATCAGAAAAATCCCATCCAAAGCTCATTTTGAAGAGAAAGACATTTCCTACAACTCATCTTCATACTTCAAGTACAAGAAATGCTCTCACAAAAAGTTATCAATTTCAACATTATAGGTCATTTTCAAAAGTCAACAAAAAGGGACTTTAAGTCAAAGGCCATAACTTGAGATTGGTAAATCAAAATGACATGGTACCAAAGGCATTGGTTAGAGGACTCAAAGACCTTTCCAAAACGTCCAAGAACATGAGAAAAGCTTAAAAATTGAGCAAGTTATGCCTTGTGGAAGTTAGGACATTTTTGGATATTTTGAAAAGTCAACATTGATTCAAATGACCTAAAATTGCTAATGGGCCCATTTTTCTTCCATGATTCATCATCCATGACATGTGCACGACCACTTGGCCCAAAGGGAAGTATTTTCTCATTTTTTATTTATTTATTTGAATTATTATTTATATTAATTCATTTAAATCATTTAAATATATGAAAAATATCTAACTTGACCTAACAAATCTTTTTATACATGTTTTGCCATCAAGATTTCGTGCATATGCAAATTAGGAAAGAATTGGATTGATTGGCATGATTGAGAACAAAGAACACTTGAAAAAGATTGAAAAAAGATCCTTAAGAATCAAATTTCCAAAAACCATTATTGCATTGGATTTGTTCTACTTTTTTTAACCTAATTGATTCACTACAAATGCTAGAACATAACCCTAATCACAATGGACAAAAAAGCTGCGCTCAAAGGCCATTGACAACTTGAATTTTCTCTCTAAAAAATCAATTCTGAAATCATTCTTCCAGGGCGATTCAAGGCCTAATTCCTGTTCCATTAGTTTCCTCAAGCATCATTGGACGTATTCCAATCAAAAACATCAATTGAAACGCCGTGAAACGGTATCCAGAAGTCAACCTGTCTCACATATTTTTCATTATCGTGTTTTGTATTCTAAGCATTTTCACAGCATTTTATTCATGGATTCTTGTTTATTATGAGATTCTGAAGCTAACCGTTTACATTAATTGCGTTTTTGTGCTATATCCATGATTATGCCATTGATGCAGATTAGGGTTCTTCAACCTTAGAATTAGGGATTTTGAAACCAGGCAAAATTGGGACATATGACCTTGATCATTAAAACAAGCGCATTTGGACGGACAGAAACCAACCCTCGCGCCCAATTTATGAGCGATTGAGGGCTAGTCGCTATTTTCTCATAGCCTGCCTAAGAGAACGCGTATGAAACCGTGGCCATTGTTTTGATATTTTCAGGAACGAAGAAGAAGACCTCGTGGCCAGCAACTATTGGTTCTTTTGAATTGCGCGCGTTTTTGAAGCACTAACTTTTGTTTTGTTTTTATTATGTTCGTTGTTTATTAAACATACAAAGAGTTCAAATGGCACGATTGGCAGGCAAACGCATTGGCAACCCTTAGGACCTGGGTTCGAGCCCCAGGTCCCCACCCCTTTGCAATATTATTTTCCTAACTATCATTCTATGCAGGCTCAGCAGTATGGCACACCATACATCCTCATCATTTATCCATCCACGTGCACGTCAGATTCAAATCAAAGGCTGAGAGTTGGAGAGTACCATAAACCCTAGTCAACGCACTACACGTGACTCAAAAAAGTCTACCAGGCCATTCTAAATGGGCCTGAATTGCTAACAAAAGACCTCCTCACTTGGGCCTGAACCCCCCTGGTTTGCAATTTTCTATCTTTTTCTTATATTTTATTTTTAATTATTATCTTATTTGCTTTATTGTTTTGATTTAATTAATTATTTCTATAAAATATAAAAAATGCCTAAAAATCAGAAAAGACAAAAAATATAATAAATACTTTATTTTAATTATTTTTATAAACAAATTGCATGTAAGTAAATTAATTTAAATTAGGGTTTTAATGTTAATTCTTTTAATAACAAAAATACAAAAAAATGTAGAAATAGGTTTAATAATTGTTTTATTCCTTTTAATTTTTCTTTTTCACCATAATGTTATTTATTTTATTTATTTTCATAATTAAAATTGTAAATAAAAAATTTAGGTTTAATTTAGGTTAAATTTTAAACGTCTTCTTAATAAATTAAAAATAATTAGAATTAGGGTTTGCATCTCATTTAAATTTCAATTAATTCTTTCCTTATTTTGATTAATTTTAATTCCTCGTTAATTTTAATTTTTTGCAAAAGGGTCCAACGCCCTCGTTCGTTTAATTGTTTAATTTCGCGTATTTATTTTATTTCGCTAAAATAATTATGTATCTCTCCCAAGGCCTTGTAAATATTACTTCTCGCACTTTTCAATTCTTTAATTTCTTTGCTTTATTTATTTTCCGTCAAATCGGGTCCTGGTTAATTTTGGCGATGTGGACCCGCGCCATTTGTAATAGCTTTAGATTTATTTTTTCCTCGCAACTTTTAACTGTTAAACAAAGCATGCAAGAATGAATGGCCATAATAAAAACAAGCGTAGAACACCAATAACATGACAAGATAAATGCAAATGAAAACGACACACGAATCGCACACACCACCCCTAGGGTACGCCTCACTGTTGCCTTGCCTCGAAAGGTGATCGTCGAGTAGAGGATGTCTTAGTAAGTCCTCATGATCCGGGAACCTGGCATGAGGGTAGCTTCTAAGGTGTCTTCCCATTGCTCTGGTGATCACCATGTCCCGAACCTCGAATTGACCCGAACACCTCCAACGGTGGTGCTACCTACCTCTCAATAGTGGGATGGCACTACTTTAAAGGACATCTACACAGACGAATTCCTTAGGGTAGGTAGACGACTCTAGATACTTGCTCTAATTTCGAAACAAAAAAATCAAACATACTTTTCACACCGACACCTTTTCAAAAAGCTTTCGAAAGCAATTTTTCAAACACTCTTGAGGACCGATACAAGAGTCGAACTGGAATTTTCAAAGAAACTTTTTTTAAAACCCACAATTGAAAAGCAAACAAACAATTTTGAAAACACAAATGAGCAAGTATCTAAGAGCCCATGGATAACCATGGATAGAAAGGGTGCTAACACCTTCCCTTTCTATAAACCTACCTCCCGAACCGAGAGCAATCTCAATAAGGAATTTTTCTGTGCTTTTGTCCTTTCCATTTGGAGAAAATAAAAGACGGTGGCGACTCTTGCTTCCGCGACATTTCGCGAACCAGCGTTAAACAGTCAGTTCCAGATCCACCGATCACAGAACTGGCGACTCTGCTGGGGATATCTTATAAAGTGGGGTGTACCTTAGGACTAAGATCACTGTGTTTTCAATTGTCTTCTTTGCTTGCTTTAAATTGTGGGTTGCTTGGGAGCTCTATAGATCCTAACCCGGATCTGGGGGATACCTTCTTAGAAAGTAGCAACAAGGCTGTGAGGGAACTGTGCGGGGTATACCGACATGGTTGAAACAGTCTGCTACGTTGATGTGGCACTTTGGTGTGTACCGGTAACCCTTGAGTTCAGTCAAGGAGAGTACGGGGCCTCCGCGTGGTGTCGTGAAGCATCAACAGACCTTAGGAACCTTAATTGAACTATCTTGGCCTCTTTAGGGTAGTGAGATAACTAACTTTGGTGCAGTCCGAGGTTGGTTGATACTCGATACTACACTCAATTGAGGGTTGCTTTCCTGGAATATTTCGGTCGCCAGTTCAGTGGCTAAATCGAAACGATGAACAATGAAAGCAATCCCGTGATATTGGGACCCTTAGAACCCGGTTACTTCTAATAGGACAGGTTGAGCCCACCAACTTCAAGAGGGTAATACCCAGACCCCATGCTGGCCTAAACCCTAAGGGCTTTCTCTTGTGTGACTTGTGTGCCTTCGTACTTGACTACTTGCATGCTTTATCTGACACATGAACTACTTGCAGGTTTTGTTTTAGTCCTTAATTGGGACCCATGACAGGGCTTACTAAGTTTCTTGCAGGTTCTGTTTATAGTCCTCGATTAGGGCTCATAACAGAGTGTACTAAGTCTCTTGCAGGTGTTTGTTTATAGTCCTTAATAGGGACTCATAACAGGGTATACTAAGCTTCTTATAGGTTTTGATTTGCAGTCCTTAATTAGGACTCATAACAGGGTTTACCGAGTTTCTTGCAGGTGTTTGTTTTAGTCCTTAACTAGGACTCATAACCAAGTTTACCGAGTTTCTTGCAGGTTTCTGTTTATAGTCCTTAATAAGGGCTCATAACAGGGTTCATTCATACTACCCCATGCATCATGACATCATACCATTGCATACATCCTAACCCATTTCAAGGATCTCAAGGGCTTGTGATGCAGGTCATGGTGAATCAACTATCCCAGCAAGGGGCAAAGAGGATTTATTTTCCTCTAGACAAAGTTGTCAGAGGCTATGACCCACTGGATATGGTGAGCTCTGACTCTTGAAGAAGGTTCCCTTAACCAAAGTTGTTTGGAAATCAAAACCAGACATGATGATTAAAGTCAGGGGCTATGACCCACTGGATATGGTGAGCCTTTGACCCTTGCGAAGGACTCTCAACAATATGAAGTTCTTTCAATCAAGCTACCGGATCCAAATGCTAACAAATTTTTGTCTACCCCGCGAGGTCCTCGAAAACATTACATGCATGTCATACATCTCATTGCATTGCAGGTATCCCTTTGACAGGTTGCTTACCCTTCTTCGCTGTTTATTTCAGCCGATCGTCATGAATCCTGAATCATCAGCTGAGCAGTCTATCAAGGCCCTCCAGGCTCAGGACGCCCAGTTCCAAGGGCTGATCATGAATTTGACCCAGGGGCAACAAGATCTGAAGGCTTTGCTCTTGAAGAAAGAAAAGAAGAAGAAGAGGACTGTTTTGTTCAGCCCTAGGCGCAGATCTGGGAATACACCGCAGATTGAAACTGAGAGGACAACTCCATCTGTGAGGAAAGGTAGTCATCAGGAGGAAAGGGTTCCCAGTCCAGTGGTCTCCGACAACGAGACAGATTTCAACGACGAACAATACCCTCCCGCCGAAGACAAGTACAAACAGTTGGAGGATAGGCTGAATGTTATGGAGATCCAACAGGTACCTGGGCTGGATTTTGGAGATCTGGGTTTGTCAACTGGTGTGATTATTCCTCGGAAGTTCAAAGCACCATCCTTTACCAAGTATGACGGGGCGTCTTGTCCCAAGTTACATCTCAGGTCCTATGTTCGGAAGATTCAACCATATACGGTGGACAAGAATTTGTGGATCCACTTATTCCAGGAGAGTCTTTCAGGGACTCATCTCGAATGGTTCTATCAGCTAGATGGGACCAAGGTTCGTAACTGGGAGGAGTTGGCTACTGCTTTCTACAAGCAGTATCAATATAATGCCGACCTTGCTCCTACGCGTACCCAACTCCAGGGTATGTCGTTAGGATCAAGTGAAGGTTTTAAAGAATATACGCAGAAATGGAGGGATCTTGCTGGAAGGGTACAACCACCTCTGACTGATCGGGAACTTGTCGATATGTTCTTGGGGACCCTGTCTGGTCCGTTCTACAACCACCTAATTGGGAATTCGTCTGCTGGATTCACAGATCTTATCTTGACTGGAGAGCGAATAGAAGCTGGCATCCGGTCTGGGAAGATTCAAGAGGCTGCACCTTCTGATAAAAAGCCTCATCATGGAAAGAAAGAATCCAATGCTGTGCACGGTAAAAAGAGCCGTCATGAGGTAGGGGCAATCCAGATCTCCAATCCTGGACCTGCTCAACAAGGACAGGGGCAGCAGCGCAAGGAGAAACGACAGTACACCAAAATCAACATGTCGCTGGATCAAGCACTGCAACAAATGTTGAAGGCAGAGCTGATCACCTTAAGGGCTCCTCTTCGGAATCCGAACACTTCTGCTCCCAACTATCATCCCAATGATAGGTGCGCATATCATTCTGATAGCCCGGGACATACTACGGACAACTGCTGGCCTCTCAAGAACAAGATTCAAGACATGATCGACGCTGGGGAGATTCAGTTTGAAGTGCCTGAGACTCCGAACATAATCAATGCTCCGTCGCCCAATCATTGAAGCCTTTTGTTTATTTGAATTTTTGAGTTGTATTTTTCTTTGCTTATACAAACAATTAATGTCATAGCAAACTCTTTTATTCTATCAATGCATCGCATACGTCTGTTTTGGGAATTAATACAATTGTTTTCATTATGTTCAAATTTCTTTTCATATTTTTTCTGATGTCAACTCTGGATCTAAAATTCTAAGCCTCTTGAGGGAGGATGACGAAAACGATACCATAATCTACAGTATGCTTTTGAACAGACCCCGCTGATGAGGCACAGGCATTGTTTCAATCCCTAAACACTGGAGTTATAAGGATGATAATCCCTCGTCAACCCCTCTGAGCCAAAGAAGTAGGAGTTTTTTTTTTCGAAATTTAAAACCCTTTATCATAACCTGGGGCAGGGTAGTTCTCTCAGTTGATCCAAGTGCATAACGAATGGCACTAAAGAGGTCCTTACAAAAAAGAAAGACAGTGATGGTTCCGAATAAATCACAAGGACAAGCAGTCATTATCTCAAAAAATGAAAAACCCATTAAGTCGAAACCCATGAAGGAGACTTACAAAACTGGGGCATCCCGCTGACTGTAATTTCAAAAAAGGAAACAGTTCAGGAAAAAAAGAAAGGGATAACAAAAATCAAGAAAGAGGTCTCACAAACCCTCAACCAAAGCAAAAAAATGACTGCCTATTCAAAAGAAATCATCAACATCTGAACCATTATTGGAACATCAAAGCAAAGACCCAAGCAAGGTCTAACGCACGATCAACTGAGTTTAGGTTTGAAGAACATCACGAAGAGCGGGTGGGTACAAATAATTTGAGCCTTTATCCTTTGTTTCTTAAACCATGAACCAGGCCACGTTATAACCCTCAAAAGTCCTAGCTGAAGCATGGGTTAGTTCGAAAGCATACTGTTACGAAAGGTATCCTGACTCCTTAAGGCTTACGGTAAATACGGAGTTGACATCACGTTTTACAAACATTCACTTGTTTTATGAAAAAGAATGCATTTTCAAAAT
Organism: Vicia faba; assembly: GCA_948472305.1. Lineage (NCBI taxonomy): Eukaryota > Viridiplantae > Streptophyta > Magnoliopsida > Fabales > Fabaceae > Vicia > Vicia faba. Next base: position 1,252,719,376 of record OX451736.1, read on the forward strand.
CTTCAAGACAGACATAGGCTTTGCATTTTTAACATAACTTTATTTGCATATGACTTTTTATTTGAACAGCATAGAAATTCGTACGACGAATGCCTAATGAACAGAAGTATTTCTAATCAAGGGGCATGATGTAATCATGGTCTATTATCTGGGGCAATCCAATCAAGATTCGGAGAATCTCTCAAAGGTCAAATAGCCTGGGGCAAATCTCCGCCTGAGTCACTTGGGGCATTTCAACAACGAATCTTGCCTGATCAAACACCTTCTGGTGGTACGACAAAACAATTCTAACAGGGGCAACTCCCTGCATTCTGAGAGCATGGACATAGTCGAAAAAAATACTACGCAAAATCAAAGACCCGCTAGGCTGACATGCCTAGGCAAAATTTAGGGCTTCCCGGCGAACCAAAAGGGTTCGGGCAAAATGAAGGGATGAAATGAAAAAATATGTACACCCGGCAAGTCGAAAACCTGAAAAGGCGGCTTGGGAAAAAATGGGTATCCCGATGGACTGAAAACCCGAAAGGGCGGTCCAGGCAAAAGTTAGGGATTAAAGCGTACGACTATGTCCTGTCATCCTGTCACCTGCCTACCAGAAGAAGGTCTGTCCATCAACAAGCTATCAGCACCTCTTAGGTCTTCCTCTCCCACCTCAGAAACAGGGGCAATAAGGAGTTGTCTAAAAGCAATCTAATTGTTCTGTCCTCCAGGGTACCAAGATGGGTTCAGCGGAAGAACGTAACCAGATATCTTAATCCCCCAGAGAGTGAGCCAGCAAGTCAGTGCACTCTCCCCAAGCGAAGCTATAGTATCAAACTTAAGGAAGTTGGGTGTCCTCCAGCAGATCTCAATATTCCCCAGCACATCACTCTTAAACAAGCATCCCCGGCAATCTTGGTCTAAAGATTGTTCCCCAGCGGTATACCAATATTCAAAGGAATCACTCCCCAGCATATCAAAACTTCCCCAGAAGAGTCCAATCTGATCCCCCAGGAAAGTTGGAATTTATCTCCCCAAGCAATAAGCTTATCCCCAGTAGATTCTGGAAGCTTATCCTCGCAAAGCACGAACGCGTCTTCCGGCTTTATTCAAAGAGTTATTTCCTTAACAGGATATAACTGGGTTATCCTCAGCCAAAAGCTACGGAAAGAGCGTCGTCGACAAAGTCTTCCGATCCCCAGCAAACTATTATCAACACTCAGCAAGGCATCCCTCTTCCCACAGAGTATTGCTTCCCAGCATGGTCGCTAGAGTATCTTTTCTCCCCGCAGAATATTCCATTCGCCAAGTTTATTCCCCAACAGAGTCATCTTCTCCTACCGGTATTCTTGCAGTTATCATCCCCAGCGGAGGCGAAATTTATTCCTCAACATCAGCCCAGGATACGACTTCCCGGCACCCGTCAAGGATTCACTTTCCTAGACAAAAACATACATAAAACATCACATACATCATTATAACATGCATAGACACATCATATCGTACAAGTCTCATTTATATTGAGAACATCATTGCTTGATCCATATCATGCATTGCATATGACTGACTTTTACATTTCAGGAAAGATGGAGTTTAAATTCTCAATCATATTTCAAGACCTAGCCTGGTTCAGTTAAATCGACCCTAAGATTTTCCTGATGCTTATCCAGTCAAAGGCCTTCTCTGGTTCAGTCAGATCGACCCTAAGATCTCCCTGATGCTTATCCAGTTGAAGATATTCCAAGACCTTGTCCGGTTCAGTTAAATCGACCCCAAGATTTTCCTGATGCTTATCCAGTCAAAGGCCTTCTCTGGTTCAGTCAGATCGACCCTAAGATCTCCCTGATGCTTATCCAGTTGAAGATATTCCAAGACCTTGTCCGGTTCAGTTAAATCGACCCCAAGATTTTCCTGATGCTTATCCCGTCAAAGGCCTTCTCTGGTTCAGTCAGATCGACCCTAAGATCTCCCTGATGCTTATCCAGTTGAAGATATTTCAAGACCTAGACCGGTTCAGTAAATCGACCCTAAGATTTTCCTGATGCTTATCCAGTCAAAGGCCTTCTCTGGTTCAGTCAGATCGACCCTAAGATCTCCCTGATGCTTATCCAGTTGAAGATATTTCAAGACCTAGACCGGTTCAGTAAATCGACCCTAAGATTTTCCTGATGCTTATCCAGTCAAAGGCCTTCTCTAGTTCAGTCAGATCGACCCTAAGATCTCCCTGATGCCTATCCAGTTGAAGATATTTCAAGACCTAGACCGGTTCAGTAAATCGACCCTAAGATTTTCCTGATGCTTATCCAGTCAAAGGCCTTCTCTGGTTCAGTCAGATCGACCCTAAGATCTCCCTGATGCTTATCCAGTTGAAGATATTTCAAGACCTAGACCGGTTCAGTAAATCGACCCTAAGATTTTCCTGATGCTTATCCAGTCAAAGGCCTTCTCTGGTTCAGTCAGATCGACCCTAAGATCTCCCTGATGCTTATCCAGTTGAAGATATTTCAAGACCTAGACCGGTTCAGTAAATCGACCCTAAGATTTTCCTGATGCTTATCCAGTCAAAGGCCTTCTCTGGTTCAGTCAGATCGACCCTAAGATTTTCCTGATGCTTATCCAGTTGAAGATATTCCAAGACCTTGTCCGGTTCAGTTAAATCGACCCTAAGATTTTCCTGATGCTTATCCAGTCAAAGGCCTTCTCTGGTTCAGTCAGACCGACCCTAAGATCTCCCTGATTCTTATCCCAGTAGAAGACACCCAAATTTTTTTTCAACGAGCGTTGTTGAAATTAAAGTCGCCCAAGGTTCTCTTACCGTTCATGCTAAGATGGTAACCATCCCTGGTTCATTCATCGCCGTTTGAAGCTCCAGACTCAGCTCCTGTAACCAGTCAGGACACATCTATACCAAGCATCTGAAAACCAGCTCCTGCAACGTGTCAGGTACTCATTTTCTGTTTTGCAGGTATGCAGATTCTCGCTAAGGAATCTCCTATGCGATCAACATCCAAATGGCATCTATAAGCCCATCATCCTATTCATCAATCTTCAAATGGCATCTATAAGCCCATTCCCATCATCACTGCTACTATGTGAGCGCAAATTTCTGGGCACTCTAGTGTTCAATCATCTTCCACCTTCGGATTACGAAAGGCACGCAAGCCAATCTGCATCCTCAGGTCTAAGAAGATTGAACAGGGGCAACTATTGCACCCCAAAATTTGCCCTCCCATATTCTCCAAGAGATTGCCAAGTCAAGCTGCAAAATTCCCCAAGGGTTGCACAGTGCAAAGGTCTCCCATACAGTCAAAACTAGGGTTTGTGCTCTGGTCAAGAAAATGAAGTTTCCAAAGGTCCAATAAAGTCTCATATGCCTACAAATATGGTCAAGCAACCTCATATCAAGTTTCAAGGCATTCAGCTCAAAATTGCACAGTCAAAAACCCTAATTGCACTACAGTCAACTGTAGGGGCAAAATGGTCATTTGACAGTCAAAAGTTCAAATTTTTTGTCAACATATCATTTTGAAGCCACAAACATCATTTGATCAATGCTTGATCATGATTCTCAAAATTTGGCTCAGAAATCATCAAGATGCAAAAGTTTCCTTATTTGGACAATTGAAAAAGTCAACTGAAATTGACCAGGGAATAACTTTCACATGGATTATCAGAAAAATCCCATCCAAAGCTCATTTTGAATAGAAAGACATTTCCTACAACTCATCTTCATACTTCAAGTCCAAGAAATGCTCTCACAAAAAGTTAGCAATTTCAACATTATAGGTCATTTTCAAAAGTCAACAAAAAGGGACTTTAAGTCAAAGGCCATAACTTGAGATTGGTAAATCAAAATGACATGGTACCAAAGGCATTGGTTAGAGGACTCAAAGACCTTTCCAAAACGTCCAAGAACATGAGAAAAGCTTAAAAATTGAGCAAGTTATGCCTTGTGGAAGTTAGGACATTTTTGGATATTTTGAAAAGTCAACATTGATTCAAATGACCTAAAATTGCTAATGGGCCCATTTTTCTTCCATGATTCATCATCCATGACATGTGCACGACCACTTGGCCCAAAGGGAAGTATTTTCTCATTTTTTATTTATTTATTTGAATTATTATTTATATTAATTCATTTAAATCATTTAAATATATGAAAAATATCTAACTTGACCTAACAAATCTTTTTATACATGTTTTGCCATCAAGATTTCGTGCATATGCAAATTAGGAAAGAATTGGATTGATTGGCATGATTGAGAACAAAGAACACTTGAAAAAGATTGAAAAAAGATCCTTAAGAATCAAATTTCCAAAAACCATTATTGCATTGGATTTGTTCTACTTTTTTTAACCTAATTGATTCACTACAAATGCTAGAACATAACCCTAATCACAATGGACAAAAAAGCTGCGCTCAAAGGCCATTGACAACTTGAATTTTCTCTCTAAAAAATCAATTCTGAAATCATTCTTCCAGGGCGATTCAAGGCCTAATTCCTGTTCCATTAGTTTCCTCAAGCATCATTGGACGTATTCCAATCAAAAACATCAATTGAAACGCCGTGAAACGGTATCCAGAAGTCAACCTGTCTCACATATTTTTCATTATCGTGTTTTGTATTCTAAGCATTTTCACAGCATTTTATTCATGGATTCTTGTTTATTATGAGATTCTGAAGCTAACCGTTTACATTAATTGCGTTTTTGTGCTATATCCATGATTATGCCATTGATGCAGATTAGGGTTCTTCAACCTTAGAATTAGGGATTTTGAAACCAGGCAAAATTGGGACATATGACCTTGATCATTAAAACAAGCGCATTTGGACGGACAGAAACCAACCCTCGCGCCCAATTTATGAGCGATTGAGGGCTAGTCGCTATTTTTCTCATAGCCTGCCTAAGAGAACGCGTATGAAACCGTGGCCATTGTTTTGATATTTTCAGGAACGAAGAAGAAGACCTCGTGGCCAGCAACTATTGGTTCTTTTGAATTGCGCGCGTTTTTGAAGCACTAACTTTTGTTTTGTTTTTATTATGTTCGTTGTTTATTAAACATACAAAGAGTTCAAATGGCACGATTGGCAGGCAAACGCATTGGCAACCCTTAGGACCTGGGTTCGAGCCCCAGGTCCCCACCCCTTTGCAATATTATTTTCCTAACTATCATTCTATGCAGGCTCAGCAGTATGGCACACCATACATCCTCATCATTTATCCATCCACGTGCACGTCAGATTCAAATCAAAGGCTGAGAGTTGGAGAGTACCATAAACCCTAGTCAACGCACTACACGTGACTCAAAAAAGTCTACCAGGCCATTCTAAATGGGCCTGAATTGCTAACAAAAGACCTCCTCACTTGGGCCTGAACCCCCCTGGTTTGCAATTTTCTATCTTTTTCTTATATTTTATTTTTAATTATTATCTTATTTGCTTTATTGTTTTGATTTAATTAATTATTTCTATAAAATATAAAAAATGCCTAAAAATCAGAAAAGACAAAAAATATAATAAATACTTTATTTTAATTATTTTTATAAACAAATTGCATGTAAGTAAATTAATTTAAATTAGGGTTTTAATGTTAATTCTTTTAATAACAAAAATACAAAAAAATGTAGAAATAGGTTTAATAATTGTTTTATTCCTTTTAATTTTTCTTTTTCACCATAATGTTATTTATTTTATTTATTTTCATAATTAAAATTGTAAATAAAAAATTTAGGTTTAATTTAGGTTAAATTTTAAACGTCTTCTTAATAAATTAAAAATAATTAGAATTAGGGTTTGCATCTCATTTAAATTTCAATTAATTCTTTCCTTATTTTGATTAATTTTAATTCCTCGTTAATTTTAATTTTTTGCAAAAGGGTCCAACGCCCTCGTTCGTTTAATTGTTTAATTTCGCGTATTTATTTTATTTCGCTAAAATAATTATGTATCTCTCCCAAGGCCTTGTAAATATTACTTCTCGCACTTTTCAATTCTTTAATTTCTTTGCTTTATTTATTTTCCGTCAAATCGGGTCCTGGTTAATTTTGGCGATGTGGACCCGCGCCATTTGTAATAGCTTTAGATTTATTTTTTCCTCGCAACTTTTAACTGTTAAACAAAGCATGCAAGAATGAATGGCCATAATAAAAACAAGCGTAGAACACCAATAACATGACAAGATAAATGCAAATGAAAACGACACACGAATCGCACACACCACCCCTAGGGTACGCCTCACTAATGCCTTGCCTCGAAAGGTGATCGTCGAGTAGAGGATGTCTTAGTAAGTCCTCATGATCCGGGAACCTGGCATGAGGGTAGCTTCTAAGGTGTCTTCCCATTGCTCTGGTGATCACCATGTCCCGAACCTCGAATTGACCCGAACACCTCCAACGGTGGTGCTACCTACCTCTCAATGGTGGGATGGCACTACTTTAAAGGACATCTACACAGACGAATTCCTTAGGGTAGGTAGACGACTCTAGATACTTGCTCTAATTTCGAAACAAAAAAATCAAACATACTTTTCACACCGACACCTTTTCAAAAAGCTTTCGAAAGCAATTTTTCAAACACTCTTGAGGACCGAAACAAGAGTCGAACTGGAATTTTCAAAGAAACTTTTTTTAAAACCCACAATTGAAAAGCAAACAAACAATTTTGAAAACACAAATGAGCAAGTATCTAAGAGCCCATGGATAACCATGGATAGAAAGGGTGCTAACACCTTCCCTTTCTATAAACCTACCTCCCGAACCGAGAGCAATCTCAATAAGGAATTTTTCTGTGCTTTTGTCCTTTCCATTTGGAGAAAATAAAAGACGGTGGCGACTCTTGCTTCCGCGACATTTCGCGAACCAGCGTTAAACAGTCAGTTCCAGATCCACCGATCACACATACCATGGCTAAAAAGATTTTGCGAGCAGGTTATTATAGGTCCACCATGGAGACTGACTGTTACAATCATGCGCGGGTTTGCCACAAATGTCAAGTCTATGCTGATAAGGTGCATGTGCCACCAGTACCTTTGAATGTCTTGACTTCCCCTTGGCCGTTTGCAATGTGGGGAATTGATATGATCAGAAAAATTGAACCGACTACATCCAACGGGAACCGTTTCATTTTGGTTGCCATCGATTATTTTACAAAATGGGTCGAAGCTGCATCCTATGCCAACGTCACCAAGCAGGTGGTAACTCGGTTCATTAAGCATAATTTATCTGTCGCTACGGAGTGCCTGAAAAGATCATTACCGATAATGGGTCTAATTTGAATAACAAAATGATGAAGGAGCTTTGTGAGTCCTTCAAAATCAAGCATCATAACTCTTCCCCATACCGACCAAAGATGAACGATGTTGTTGAAGCGGACAATAAGAATATTAAGAAGACCGTACAGAAGATGGTGGTAACCTATAAAGATTGGCATGAGATGCTGCCTTTTGCTTTGCATGGTTATCGCACCACTGTGCGTACTTCGACTGGGGCAACCCCATTTTCATTGGTTTACGGCATAGAAGCACTATTGCCGGTAGAAGTCGAGATTCCTTCTCTTAAGATCATGAGGGATGTTGAGCTAGATGAAAGTGAATGGGTACAGAATCGGCTGGATCAGTTGGAACTTATTGACGAGAAGAGGTTGATGGTTGTATGTCATGGTCAGGTATATCAGCAGAGGATGAGGAAAGCTTTTGATAAGAGGGTACGGCCTCAGTGTTACAAGCTAGGTGACCTTGTGCTAAAAAGGATAATTCTCCCCCAGAGATCCCAAGGGCAAGTGGGCTCTAACTTATGAAGGTCCTTTCGTGGTCAGAAAATTTTTCTCTGGAGGAGCGATGATGCTCACGACTATGGATGGAGAGTACTTCCCTCTCCCTGTGAATGCTGATGTAGTTAAAAAATACTTTGCATAAAAAATATAATAATAAAAAAAAACCGCTAAACTAAAAACCCGAAAGGGAGGTTTAGGCAAAAAGAGGGTGTCCTGGTGAATCGAAAACCCGAAAGGGCAATTCAGGCAAAACTTAGGGACTTAAATCAAGTAACTACGCTCGACATGAGATCCTTTGTTTCTTTCCTTTGTTCTGTCACCTGGCATAAGCTCGAAGCTAATCCAAGAATGATCAGTCTGAAAGCAGGAAGATAAAAGCGTAAGAGTCATAAGAGTCATAACAGAGTTAGGACTAGATGGATATTCACATTCACATTGCCATTTGTAAACACTTGTTTGCTTTGATTTTGTAATTACTTGCTTCCAAATGTAAATGCCTTTTTCACAGGCTGATTTCTCAAAATCAATAGAATATCTTCTTTCAAGTACACGTATACATTTCTTTTCTCTCTTTTTACTATTTTGTTTACAAAAACGTCCAATATTTTGATAAGCATGTGCATATAAACTTCGTGGGCCTTACACGGAAATGGTAATCTAAGTCATGGTTAGTTGATCGCTTGAAATACGGATAACAAACACAACTACTATTGTGCATGGGGCGTGTTTAGTTCTATGATTGATAGGATTCTCATTCACTTTACTGGTGGATGCCTTGCCAATTTGTTTCACAGCTCCGTGTTGTTGGTAAAGGTCGTGGGTCAGGGTGATATCAAGATTACGGCAGGTCGGCGAGATCGGAGAACCTAGTTGGAGATTTTTCTTCCCCATAATGGCTTTTATTACGTTTCTTTGTCGCGTTTTCATGTGTTATCTTGATTGATTGTTTTAGCATTGTCTGCATATAAGATTTTGTTTATGGTCGAATTTCAGTCTTGATGCGTTGAATATTTTTTGCCTTGAAGAAATTGTTTCATTTTACTTAATACATCCAGTATCACTCTTTAATCGATTTTTCGAGCATTTTGATACCAAATGTGCCAATTCTTTTGCTTAGCCAAGAGTTTGGAGGAAGGAGTTTAGCTAAAATCAATGACTGTAGTGGTATGCTTTTGAGTAGAACCCTGTTGACGATGTACAAGCATTGTTTCAATCCCCAAACACCGGAGATATAAGGGAGTTAGACCCTCGTTAATCCCTCTGAGCATTCGAAGTAGGAGTTTCTTTTCCGTTCAAAAAAAAACCTTATTTTAAACCAGGGGCAGGGTAGATGTTCAGTTAATTTGACCAAGCATTCAAATTTCAGAAAGAATGTCCCATCTGAGGATCACCACATTTTATCTTTCGCATCATGAGGTCAGGAAAAATGTTTAAACCACGATGTTCATTTCCTCGCAAAGTCCTGAGTTCGAGATTGAATCGATACAATAATGGCTATCCCTCGCCGACCAAGGAATGAGGAATTTGTTTTCTTCAAAAAAGAGAGAAAGAAAGAAAAAAGTTCAAAGACCTAAAGTCACATTGACTTGTTCGAAGTGGAAAGTATGAATAAGAAAGAAACAAAAAGCCCTGCTAAGTCGAAACTTGAAAACAAGTCGCTTAGGAAAAAGTTAGGGCGTCCCGCTGGACTCCCAAAATTGAAATTCAAAAGATTTTGTCCAGGAAAAAGTTAGGGAAAAGAAGAGCCTAAAAGGCCGAAAAAGATTATCCAATAAATTTTTTATCAAAAGAAGAGGAACAATAATATCAAAAACAAAAGCAGCAAAAGTTAAGTGACAATCATGTTGGAGAATTTGTCGTGATCACTCAACCATTATAAATCCTTTTGAAAGAGGAATGCTTGTGATAAGTCAACTGAACTTAGGACAGGAAATATCACGAAGGGGGTGGGCACCAAATAACTTGAGCCTTGAAAAACTTTTTTCTAAAAAACCTCGAACCAGGCCATGTTACAACCTCTAAAAGTCCTAACTGAAATAAGGGTTTAACTCGAAAGCATACTACAATAGGATAACGTTTCCTAAACTCCCAAATATGTGTTGTATATTCATGTTGGTATCTTATCACCCGCATCTTGACTCGTTTTCTTTAAAAAAAAGGGGGGAAGAAAAGTTTTGAAATTTTTTGCACTCTAGCCAGTGATTCATTCACAACAGAGATGCGACACTTTGTTAAGGTTTTCAACTTTAAGGCTTAAATAATCGTCGCATCAGATCTGTCATTTCCAAAATAAACATCTTTCTGCATGCAAAACATTTGCTTGACATAAAAAAAGAGTTTACACGTTGAACACCTGTAAAGAGCTTAATGATTGTCAGGAAGGGAATATTTGGCTTTCTTCTATTAGACAGAGCCCATGTATGAATAGGACTTTACCTATCCCCGGTGAAGTTTCATTTCCGCAGCGAAGTTTTGTTGCCTCAGGAATCTTCTTTTAAAGGCTTCATTCTGAGACTCCGGATTCGAGGATATCGCATATCCCCAAAAGAATTGCCAACAGAGATCCCTCGCTATGACCTCTCATTTCCCAGCCGGTCTGTTGATTGGGGCATCCTTATGTTAAGATATTTCTTTATTCCCGGTAAGGTCGATAATGTGTGACTATCTGCATGATCCATCCAATGGTTGCATTCCAAAAGAAAAAATCCCTCCAACAAATCTTCAACAGAGTTCTATCTCCCCGATGAAGTCCCGTTTCCTCAGCAGAGCTTTGTTCCCCCAGCAGAGCTTTATTCCCCCAACAAAGGTTTTCACCCCTCACGTCGGGTTTGTTGTCTTGGTGTCATCCTTAACACGACCGCGCGTTGTCTTTTCAAGAGATTACAGTCTTGCCCTGATCTTCTCCCTCAATGTCTAATCTTCAGATGGCGTCCCTCTCCAGAAGCTACAATGTCGATCTGATCTTCTCTAGGAGTTTGCAATTTATTTCTGCAGCTCCTCTCAACGTTTGTGGCCCGTTTCTACTAGTTGCTCGATTGTTATTCCCCGTGAAGCTTCATCTCTTCGAGGTTCCCTCTCTAGCGGTTCCTCATATTTTCTCCTCTCCTTTGGATTTTGCAATTTATTTTTACAAGTCATGTCAGATTCTGACTTCTTGGTTATTGGCTTCTCAATTGGCCATTCCTCAGTGAAACTTTTAAACGTGCATCATTACATTGCATCTACCAAAACGCGTAGCATTTCCATTATATGGAGCATTGCGCTATATAGAAAGAATTCAAACATACATCGGAACATAAGCCTTTTTTGTTTCTGTTGTCCCCAGTGAATTTGCTAATACTTCGGGTTAAATCCCCAGCGAGGTCTTCGTCCTCATTATCTCAGTTTCCTCCCCATACCAATATCCTTTTGATGTCAATCATTTGTTTGTTTGAGTGTCTACTCTTTACTGTAGTTCAGTTTCGCCCTGGCGCGGTCTTCTCGGGTTTAGTCTTCACTACCCTCTCCGATTCATCCTAATGTCTATTGATGCACCTTTCGAATACCAGTTTCTCCTGATATTCGCTTTCAGCAGGTTTTTTAGGTGTACGCCCTAATCTCCTTGCGTTGGGTTGAGCTCGGAGTTTCATCTCTTCACCTTGCGCATGAAATCCAGTTTCGTCCTGGTGCTCATCTAGTTTAGTTTTGCCTAACTAGTTATTGAGTCGAGTTTCGTCTCGTTTTTTCTTTCATACCTTGGACCCTTTGACGGTGTTCGTTTACCGAGTGCAATGTTCGTACTGCGTCCCTGGTTTGAAATCATTCTCTTTTGTTCCTTGGATTCTTCTATCAATTTTCGTCACTGTTTATCCATTGATCTGAGACTGGCAGGTGCTCTGAGAAACATGCGCTCTCATCACTCTCGCTTTGGGTCGAGTTTCGCCTCGTCGCCTGTGCATGAAATCCAGTTTCGTCCTGGTACTCATCTAGTTTAGTCTAACTAGTTATTGAGTCGAATTTCGTCTCATTTTTGCTTTCATACCTTGGACCCTTTGACGGTGTTCGTTTATGGAGTGCAGTGTTCGTACTGCGTCCCTGAATTGAAATCGGTCTCTTTTATTCCTTGGATTCTTCTATCAGTTTTCATCACTATTTAACCTTTGATCTGACACCAGCAGGTGCTCTGAGAAACATGCACTCTCATCACTTTGCTATGGGTCGAGTTTCGCCTCGTTACCCGTGCATGAAATCCAGTTTCGTCCTGGTACTCATCTAGTTTGGTTTCGTCTAACTGGTTTTTTGAGTCGAGTTTCATCTCGCTTTTGTTCCTCATTTCTGGGATTCTTTCAGTTCCTTCATACTGTCTATCTTAGTTTGAGATTAGCAAGTGCTCCTAGAATCACACACTTTAGCCACTTTGCTTTGGGTCGAGCTCATAGTTTCACCTCCTCACCCGCGTACGTTTTCTTTTCCAGAGCTTAGTTTCGCCTATACTCTTTGATTTGAGTTTTATCTCACCTTTTTTTTAAGCCCAGTTTTTCCCTGGCACATTTGTCTGGAAGTTTAGTTGCGTCTACTCTTCTTTGTTTTTGTTCTGTTTCAACCTGCGTTACAGCTTCATTCTGACGCATGTCTTGGGGGTTTTCTGCTTCTTCTTCTTTCTTATTCAAGAGTGTAAATTTTCGGGTTCTTTTGTATTCATGTAAAATCAAGCTTCACAAATGAGCTTTTGATTTGATGAAGACAAACCATGGCTAACAAAGAAGGCAAAGACTTTTGATCAAGCTCAAAGCATCAAAGGATAATATCTTCATTCAAAGCTCTCAACAACTTTAAAGGTATAATAATATTACCTACTTTGATCTTAAGATATAGATGCTCAAAAATGAAAAATAAATGTTTAAAGAATCATTACTCAAGTTTTTCAAAGTTAAAATTTCATTTTTCTCTTGCATGCAATCGATTTACATTTTAGTGCAATCGATTGCACTCTTCAAACTTTCAGATCTTTTGCTTCTATTTTTCTGTGCAATCGATTTACATTGCTTGTGCAATCATACTTAAATTTTCAAAATGTTTGCTTCTGTTTCTCAGTGCAATCGATTTACATTGCTAGTGCAATCGATTGCACTCACTTACTTTTTGCTACTGACTTTGCATGCAATCGATTTGCATTGATAGTACAATCGATTGCACTCTTAAATTTTTTTGAAAAAATAGTTGTTGAAACCTTGTACAATCAATTTACACAAAGGGTGCAATCGATTGCATACTGCACGATTTTGAAAAACAACAACTTTGTTCATGCCTCTTCATCATGCCTTTTCATTGAAACTTTTCACTCAAACTTGGCATTTGTTCATGATACATTTTCAGAACTTCATGTTGTTTCAAAAGGGTGTTATGAACATATAAATATTCAATTTCAAAATCTATTTCAACACCTCTTCGATAAATATTTTTTGAAATTTAAAAATACAAACTCAAGCATTCCTTCACTTTCATGCATAAGTTTTCTGCACATTTTCATACATTAACAAACAGAAAACTTTGAGCAAATATATCTTGAGCCATTGTACAATAATATTATTGAAGAGAAGATCATACATTGTTAAATCACTCTAAGTGATCAATATTACTCTACTCACTCAAACTCAAAAAATTGATATTTACTTACTTATTTTTCCATGATTGTTGGGAAATAAGTTTAAGTGTTTTTGAAATCTTGTCTTTCCAAAGTTGTTGGATACAAGTGTAGTTACATTGAGAGGATTGTTCTCATAGATAACTTAGTGAAAATCCAAGAGGATTGTTCTTGGTTGTTTGGTAGTTCTTGTTTAAGTTTGCCACAATAAGGAAATCTCTTTCATGTTGAAAGGGGACTGGAGTACTCTCGGACTGTGAGGGGAACCAGGATATATCCTCTGTGTCTCTTTATTTTTCTGCCTTTTTAAACTTTCCTAAACTCACTTTTAACCAGAAAAATAAGAACCATCATCACTAAAAACCATAATTTTTAAAGTACCTAATTCACCCCCCCCCTCTTAGGCGGACTTCGTACTTACAATTGGTATCAGAGCAGGTTATAGGTAACCTGCTCCTAAAAGATCCAGAATGGCTTCCGCAAATCAAAATCCCGTTTTCAGAGATGGTGGTAGTAACAACAAGCCTCCTCTATTTTGTGGTGAATATTTTGACTTCTGGAAAATACGCATGAAGGTACATCTAGAAGCACAAGGAGAAGAAATATGGGATACCGTCGAAAATGGTCCATTTATCCCTATAACGGTAATCAATGGTGTTGGCTCATCAAATCCTAAAACTGCATGGGACGATGATGATCATAAGAAGAAAGTTCTCTATGAAAAAAAGGCAATAAACCTTCTTCAAGGTGCACTTAGCATGGACGAATTCTTCCGTGTCTCGGCATGCAAAACATCAAAAGAAATTTGGGATACCTTGGTACAAACTCATGAAAGAACGGTTGAAGTAAAAAGATCAAGACTAAATACCCTAAGTCAAGAATACAAATTATTTCGAATGCAGCCCGGAGAAACCATCCTTGACTTACAAAAGAGATTTGTGCACTTGACAAATCATCTAAGTGCTCTTGGTAAAACTTTGACGAATGATGAACTAAATCTGAAAGTACTTAGGTCCTTAACTAGGGAATGGCAACCAAAGGTAACGGCAATTTCAGAAGAAAAAAAGTCTCTCCAACATGACATCCGCAACATTATTTGGAAAACTTCAAGAATACGAAACGGAACTCGGAAGACTTGAAAAGCATGAAAATCAAGAGAAGAAATCCAAGAATATTGCTTTGAAGATAGATTCCAAGGAAGTTGAAAAGGAAGATAATCCGAAAGAAGATGAAAACTTCATGCTTCTTGTTAAAAGGCTTGGTAAGTTCTTCAGTAGAAATGACAAACCTTTTTCTCATTCAAAAGGAAAGAAACAATTTAAGAAAAAAGAAGCCTTCACATCAACACAAGAAATCACATGTTATGAATGTGGTAAGTAAGGTTATATCAAGCCGGATTGTCCAAAACTCTCCAAGAAAGGTGCCTTCAAAAGCAAGAAGGGATTCAAGAACAAAAAGGCTAATGTCACATGGGAGGACAATAAAATAAGTTCCTCATCCAATTCCGATAGTGATGAAAGTTCAAATCTAGCATTGATGGCCTCACACCATTTCGATGACGAAGACAATGAGGTTAGTAATGAATTTTCTCTTTTTGATAGTGATGCACAAGGTGTTATAGATGAACTATTGAATGAATGCAAAATTTTGTATAAAACCATTTCATCACAAAAGAAACAAATTTCATCCTTAGAAGAAAAATATGTTTCAATGGAAAAAGATTTCAAAGAAGAAAAACAAAAATCAAGTGATGAACAAAAACAAAATTTTGTATGCAAAAATTGTAATTCACTCTCTTTCCAAATTGTCCAATTAAAAAGAGTCATTGAAAGATATGAAAAAGGCCAAATTGGATTGGAAGGTGTTCTTAGCCAACAAAGATACTCCAATTATAAAAGTGGACTTGGATATTCAAAGTTTTCAAAACCAAGTTCTAACAAAACTATCTTTGTTAAGGCTAGTGATCAATCATCCAAAGAGAAAGTGAACAAACCTAAAATAGTTCGTCACTATCCTAAAAAGAAAACTTTTTCTAAGAAGAAATCTTATCCTTCTAGATATATAAGTAACTTTGAACCTACTTATTTTTATTGTGGTATTAAAGGCCATACACCTAATGCTTGCTATGTTAAAAACTTTAGTATAGAAAGTGAGCATTATGTGTGGATTAAGAAAGGAACTAACTATGATGGACCCAAAGCACATTGGGTACCAAATCAAACTTAATTTGTTTTGTAGGTATGCTTGAAAACCACATGCAATATTTGGTATCTTGATAGTGGTTGTTCAAAGCATATGACGAGAGATATACACTAACTTTCAAATCTAGTTCAAGTCCAGGGATTATTTCACATATGGGGAACACCTTAAAGGAAGAATTCTTGGCATTGGCAAAGTTGATACACTAACTTTCATATCCATTGAAGATATACTTTTTGTTGAAGAACAAAAGACAACTTCTAAGTAAAACACAACTTTGTGACAAAGGCTTCAACATCATGTTTTGATGAAGATAACTACTATGTGCATTTATCAAAGGATGATAAAAAGTATCATGAAGCAATATGGCTATGGTTAAGCTTTCAATATTATTATATGTATTTTGTCCATTTTTATGCATCTTTACCTTCTTTTTGATAATGTCAAAGGGGGAGAAGGATCTTGTACTTTATGCTTGTATATTTTCTGTGTCTTAAGTTTTTAAGGTACTCTCTGTGATCGGTGGATCTGGAACTGACTGTTCAACGCTGGTTCGCGAAATGTCGCAGAAGCAAGAGTCGCCACCGTCTTTTATTTTCTCCAACATGGACAGGACAAAAGCACAGCAAAATTCCTTATGAGATTTGTTCTTGGTTCGGGAGGTAGATTTATAGAAAGGGAAGGTGTTAGCACCCTTTCTATCCATGGTTATCCATGGGCTCTTAGATACTTGCTCATTTGTGTTTTCAAAATGTTTGTTTGCTTTTCAAAAGTGCGTGGGTTTGAAAAAGTTTCATTGAAAACTTCAATTCGACTCTTGTATCAGTCCTCAAGAGTGTTGTGAAGCGTTTGTTTTGAAATCTTTTAGAAAGTGTCAGTGTGAAAAGAGTTTTTTTGATTTGTTTTGAATTAGAGCAAGTATCTATGAGTCATCCACCTACCCTAAGGAATTAGGCTGTGTAGAGGTCCTTAAGGTAGTGCCATCCCACCATTGAGAGGTAGGTAGCACCACCGTTGGAGGTGTTCGGGTCAATTCGAGTTTGTAGGGACAGTGTGGTCACCGTAGCAATAGTAGGACACCTTAGAAGCTACCCTTATGCCATTGATCTTTTTATTCTGAGGCAACCGTTTCGAGGCAACTTGTTTCGAGGCAACTAGATCAACGGACATAAGGACTTACTAAGACGTCCTATACTCGACGACCACGTTTCGAGGGGCAAGGCAACAATGAGGCGTACCCTAAGAGTGGTGTGTGAATTTGTGTATTATTTTCAGTTATGTTTTATCTTGTCATGCATTTGGTGATCTACGCTTTGATTTTATTTTTGGCCATTCATTCTTTCATGCAAAGTTTAGCAGTTTTAAGGGTGCGGAAATTAAAGTGCGGAAAATAAGGTCCTACGCTATTACAAGGCGCGGGTCTATACATCGCCAAATTAATAAAGACCCGTTTTTAATAAAATGCGGAAAATAAATAAATTTCCTAATTACTATTACAAAGCTTGGGCAATTACATAATATTTAAGAAACATAAGAATAAACGTGCGAAAAGAAATTAGAATCGAATGTTCGAGGGCGTTGGACCCTTTAAAGAAATTAAAAGTTAATTAATTATTTAATAAGAAAAGAAGTTATTTTTTATGGTTTTTGGTATTTATGAAATAAAGAAAGTCAAAATTGAAAGAAACCCTAATTCTAAATATTTTTAATTATTTAAAGAAAAAGATTAAAGTTTTAACCTAATTTATACTAATTATTTAATGTGCATGTTTATTTACAAAATAATTAATAATTAATAATAATAATGATGGGAAGAAATTATTTATTAGGAAAAAGAATAAAAATGCTAAAAACCTAATTTCTACATATTTTAGTTATTTGAGAAAAGATAAAAATTAAAAACCCTAAATTAAACTAAATTGATTATTAAAATTTATTTACAAAAATATTAATGAATTAAATATTAAATATACATATTTTTAGTTTTGATTTTTTTCTGGTTTTATTATGAAAATTAATTTTATGGATTGAATAAAACAAAAAAACAATTAAAATAAAAAGGAGGAAAGAAAAGGAAATTAGAAAAAGAAATACAAACAATGGGGGTATTCAGACCCAATTTGGAGGTGCTTTGAAAGCAATTTGGCCCAACAGAATGAGGCCCCTTTTGACTTTCAAGCGCGTGTGTGGAATGATTGACCAGCGTGCATGGTGGACCTCCACATTCTGACCTTTGGATGAGATTTCCTGGGCGCGTGGCAAGCAAGCAGGTAAGGATGCATGATGGTCTTTGGGAGAGGCGCTACACAGAAGCGTGTTATAGAAAAAATTATGAAACATGTTAGGGGACCTGGGAATCGAACCCAAGTCTCAGTACCTGCATGCCAACGCAACAGCCAACTGAACCAACGCGCGTATTTGTTAACATAGTGATTAGAAAATATAATATGTGAAAACAATGGTTAGTGGTGTCAACAAAAATTCGCGCGCCAGGATTTGAACCCTCCATTCACGCTTGGACACATAAGCATTGTCTCCATCTTTTCCCTGTAAATAAAAGCAAATAGCGGGGGTTTTAAACCCCCACTAAACCAGACCTGCAATAATAGCGATTAGACGATAGTCAAAAATAAAAAGGGTGCGAGGTGTGGATTCCATTCGTTTGGAGGTCACGGTTTCAATGGTATCAGTTTCATGGCCTGATTTTACCATATGTGTAAAACCCCAAATCTGGAGCTCTGAAATCCTAAAAAGCATTCATGGTGAATTCTTGTACAGGCAATATTAGTTCAATTCAAGGGCACCATTAGCTTCAGCATGTTCATATTAGTATAAATCAACAATTAAAATGCATGAACAATGCTTGGAAATCAAAACACGATTACGGAAAATTTTATGAAAAGTGCAATCCGGTTTTACCAATTCCTTGAGTATGAAGGGCTGGTTTTGATTGTAATCGCTTCCTAGTAGTGTCAGGAGTGTATTGGAATCCTTTACAGGCCTTGAAACGAGCTCTAGGTATCAAAACAGTTTTCAACTTTTTGTCCAAAATTGCAAGTTTGTTATTGATTCTATGCGCAGCTTCTTGTGTCCAATGCTTTAGGTTTCAATTGTGCTTATGTATGTGAATGAATTAGGTTAAAAAACCAGCCTATAATCCATGCATTGATGATTTGGAGATTGGATTTTCAATGAGATCAATTTCAATCTTTTTCAATCCTTTCTTATGCCAATCATTGCCAATCATGTAGAATCTTTCCTTTTTGAGTGGTGCACGAAATATTGAGCATATAATTAGTTAAATCTCTGCACAAAAAGATTTGAAAGGTATTATTTGCTATTTTTTTCATATTTAATTTTAATTAAGTGAATTAATAATAATAAAAATTCAAATAATTAATCAAAAATGAGCAAATAACTCCCTTGGAGGTCAATGGGTCGTGCATAGCCTTTGGGTGATGATTCATGGAAGAAATTGAGGCCCATTAGCATTTTTGAAGCCTTTTGTGCAAAGTTGACTTTTCAAAATTCCCAAAAATTTCCCAACTTCCACAACGCATATCTTGCTCAATTTTTAAGCTTTGATCATGTTCTTGGACATTTTGGAAAGGTATCGAAGTCCTATAACGAATGCCTTTGGTACCATGTCATTGTGATTTACCAATCTCAAGTTATGGTCTTTGACTTGAAGTGCCTTTTTGTTGACTTTTGAAAATGACCTATAATGTTGAGATTGATAACCTTTTGTGAGAGCATTTCTTGGACTTGAAGTGTGAATATGAGTTTTAGGAAATGTCATTCTCTTCAAAATGAGCTTTGGATGGAATTTTTATGATAAACCATGTGGAAGTTATGCCCTGGTCAATTTGCAGTTGACTTTTTCAACTGTCTAAAAATAGAAACTTTTGCATCTTGAGACTTTTTGAGCCATGCCTTGAGAATCATGATCAAGAATTGATCAAATGATGTTTGTGGCTTCAAAATAAGATGTTGACCAAAAATTTTGACTTTTGACTGTCAAATGACCATTTTGCCCCTGTAGTTGATTGTGAAGCAATTAGGGTTTTTGACTGTGCAATTTGATGCTGTGAGTCTTGAAACTTGGCATATGGATGCTTGACAATGTATATAGGCATGTGGGACTTAATTGGACCCTTGGAAACTTCAATTTCTTTGCCATAACCAAAACCCTAATTTTGACTGTTAGGAGGCAGTTGGACTGTGCAACCCTTAGGAGATTTTGAAGCATGATCTTAGCAAACCTTGAAGAACATGGGAGGGCAAATTTTGGGGTACAACAGTTGCCCCTGTTCAATCTTCTTAAACCTGAGGGTGTAGATTGGCTGGCGTGCCTTTCGTAATCTGAAGGTGGAAGATGATTGAACACTAGAGTGCCCAGAATTTTGCGCTCACATAGTGAAGTATCAGCAATGTGATGACGGTAATGGGCTTACAGATGCCATTTGGAGAGATGGTGGATAGGAGGATGGGCTTATAGATGCCCTCTGGCAGTGTCGATCGCGTAAGAGATTCCTTAGCGAGAACTTGTGTACCTGAAAAAGAAAGTAAATATCTGGCCTGTTACAGGAGTTGGCCTTCAAACTCTTTGCGTAGATGTGCCCTGGCTGGATACAGGTATCGAATCTTCGAACTTTTCAGACGTGCCCTGGCAGGATACAGGAATTGAGTCTGGTAATATTAGTCGTCAACAGATACACCCTGGCAAGATACAGAAATCAGATCCTCAAACTCTTCAGACGCACCCTGGAAAGATACAGGAATCGGGTCTGGTAATGTTAGTCGTCAACAGATACACCCTGGCGAGATATAGGAATCGGATCTTCGAACTCTTCAGACGCACCCTGGCAAGATACATGAATCGGGTCTGGTAATGTTAGTCGTCAACAGATACACCCTGGCGAGATACAGGAATCGGATCTTCGAACTCTTCAGACGCACCCTGGCAAGATACAGGAATCGGGTCTGGTAATGTTAGTCGTCAACAGATAAACCCTGGCAAGATACAGGAATCGGATCCTCGAACTCTTCAGACGCACCCTGGCAAGATACAGGAATCGGATCTGGTAATTTTAGTCGTCAACAGATACACCCTGGCAAGATACAGGAATCGGATCCTCGAACTCTTCAGACGCACCCTGGCAAGATACAGGAATCGGATCTAGTAATGTTAGTCGTCAACAGATACACCCTGGCAAGATACAGGAATCGGATCTTCAAACTCTTCAGACGCACCCTGGCAAGATACAGGAATCGGATCTGGTAATGTTAGTCGTCAACAGATACACCCTAGCAAGATACAGGAATCGGATCCTCGAACTCTTCAGACGCACCCTAGCAAGATACAGGAATCGGATCTGGTAATGTTAGTCGTCAACAGATACACCCTGGAAAGATACAGGAATCGGATCTGGAATCACGACTATTGATAGCAATCATCTTTGTATTAACTTTTGTCCTGAAAAGACAAAACGTTAGTTGTGCGTAATGTCATGATGTATGACATGCGATACGAGATTGTATGTTCATGATGCGTATATGCATGCTGTAATGTATGAAAATGTGTTGTTTATGAATGTATGTTTTTGTCTAGGAAAATAGATCCTTGACGGGTGCCGGGAAGTTAAATCCTGGGCTGATGTTGAAGAGAAGAGTTTCGTTGTTTCCGCTGAGGATGATAGTTGCAAGAATACTGGTAGGAGAAGATGACTCCGTTGGGGAATAAACTTAGCGAATAGATTACTCTGCGGGGAGTGCTCTGGCGATCTTGCTGTGGAACAATACTCTGTGGGGAAAGAGATGTACTTTGCTGGGATGTTGATGATAACTCCGCTGGAGATACCGTTGTTATGTTGGAAGTTTTAATAGACTCCGCTGGGGATAAGAAGACTTCGCCGAGGACGATCTTTCCGTGGCTTTTGGCTGAGGATAACCCAGTTATATCCTGGTGAGGAAATAATCTTCTGAATAAAGCCGGGAGACGCGTTCGTGCTCTGCGGGTGACAAGCTTCCAGAATCTACTGGGGATAAGCTTCCTGCTGGGGAGATGGATTCCACTTTCCTGGGGAAACTTTTGGACTGGACTCTCCTGGGGAAATTTTTTTTGAGATAGGACTGGGGAAGTGGCTCCACTGAATGTCTGGTATACCGCCGGGGAACAATCCTAGATCAAGACTGCCGGGGATGCTTGTTAAGAATGTTTGTATACTCCTTGGGGGAATGTTGAGATCTGCTGGGGATAATCCAACTTCCATAAGGCTGACAGTATTACTTTGCTTCGGGAGAGTATGTTGACTTGCTGGCTCACTCTTTGGGGATTTAAGATATCTTGGTTACATTCTTCAGCCGAACTTACCTTGGTACCTTGGTGGACAGAGCAATTAGATCGTTTAGACCACTCATTATTGCCCCAGTTTCAGTGGGAGAAGGCACCTGTGGGGGTAATTGACAAATCTTCTGGTAGACAGGTGACGAGATGCCAGGATATAGTCGTACGCTTTGATCCCTAATTTTTTCCTGGACCTCCCTTTCGGGTTTTCAGTCCACCGGGATACCCATTTTTGCCCAAGCCGCCTTTTCAGGTTTTCGACTTGTCGGGTGTACAGATTTTTTTTCATTTCATCCCTTATTTTTGCCTGAACCCTTTTGGTTCGTTGGGAAGCCCTTATTTTTGCCTAGGTGTGTCAACCTAGCGGGTCTTTGATCATGCGCAGTATTTTTTCGACTATGTCCATGCTCTCAGGATGTAGGGAGATGCCCCTGTTATTGATATTGTGTTGTCATGCTGCCAGAAGATCTTCGTTTGATCGTTCGATGCCCCAAGTGATCTGGATGGAGATTTGCCCCAAGCTGGTTGGCTTTTTGCGAGATTCTCCGAATCTTGACTGGATTTCCCCAGATGATAGACAATGCTCGTGTCATGCCCCTTGATTGGGAATGCTTTTGTTCATCAGATATTCATCGTGCGAACTTCTATGCTGTTCAAACAAAAGGTCATATGCAAACAAAGTTATGTTAAAAATGCAAAGCTTATGTCTGTCTTGAAATTTTGAAAAATGCATTTTTTTGTAAAACAAGCAATTTTTTTTGTAAACTGTGATGTCAACTTGTTATTTTACCGCAAGCCTTAAGGAGTCAGGATACCTTAGTTACAATATGCTTTCGAATTAACCCATGCTTCAGCTAGGACTTTTAAGGGTTATAACGTGGACTGGTTCACGGTTCAAGAAACAAAGGATAAAGGCTCAAATTTGTTTGTACCCACCCGTTCTTCGTGATGTTATTCAATCCTAAACTCAGCTAATCGTGCGTTAGACCTTGTTGCGTCTTTGCTTTGATATACCAGTGATGGTTCGGATACTGACGATTTATTTTGATTAGGCAGTCATTTCCTTTTTGGTTGAGGGTTTGTAGGACCTCTTTCTTTTTGATTTCGTTATCCCTATTTTTTGCCTGAACTGTTTCTTTTGGAATTACAGTCAGCGGGATGCCCCAGTTTTGTAAGTCTCCTTCATAGGTTTTGACTTATTGGGCTTTAGTTTTTTTTTTTTGGTAATGACTTCCTGTCTTTATGATTATTCGGAACCATCATTGTCTTTTGTTTTGTAAGGACCTCTTTGGTGCCATTCGTTATGCACTTGGATCAACTGAAAAAACTACCCTGCCCCAGGTTATGATTAAGGGTTTTAATTTTCGAAAAGAAAAACTCCAACTTCTTTGGCTCAAAGGGGTTGACGAGGGATTATCTTCCTTATAACTCCAGTGTTTAGGAATTGAAACAATGCCTGTACCTCATCAGCGGGGTCCGTTCAAAAGCATATTGTAAAGATCGTGGTATCGTTTTTGTCATCCTCCCTCAAGAGGCTTAGAATTATTAACCGAGAGTTGCTCATCACAGAAAAATGAAAGCAATTTTGAATATAATGAAAACAATTGTATTAATTCCAAAACAGACATATGCGATGCATTAATGGACTAAAAGAGTTTGACATGATAATTGTTTGAACAAAAAGAAAAAATACAACTTGAAAAATCCTAATGAGCAAAAAGTCTTCTCATCTCTGGGCTTGTCACTTCAAATGGTGAGCCTTGGAGGGATGGTAGAAAAACTCAGCTTGACCATCTTGTGTAAACTCCAATGCTCCTTCATCAATCAGGTCCTGGATCTTGTTCTTCAGAGCCCAACACTCATTTGTGTCGTGTCCCGGGCTGGCAGAGTGGTAGGCGCACCTTTTATTGGGATGATAGTTAGGAGCAGATGTGTTGGGCTTCCGGAGAGGAGCCCTTAACGTGATCAGATTCAATCTCAACAGGCGTTATAAGGCTTGAAACAGCGACATGTTGAGCTGGGTGAATTGCCTCCCAGGCTTGTCTGGATTGCTCTGATCAACCCATTGTTCTTGGTGAAGTCGTTGTTGGACTTGTGAAGTGATAGCAATTTGGAGAGGTCTATTCATTGAAACAATCCTCTGAATTCTTGGAGACTGATTACCGGCTTGGTCCCCAGCCTTGGCTACTTGCTTCATACTGTCTTGCTGAAGCTGGTTGATCACAGTTCTCAACTCTTCTTGTTCCCGAGCTAAGCCTTGGATAAGGGTCATTTTCCCCAGCATCTGAGTCCTCATTGCGTCTATCTCAGCTTGCATATGTTTCAGCCGTTCATCTTTACCGTCTTCTGGATTGTTCTTGACCAAGTTCCCCATGAGGAGTGTTCTCAACTCTTCCTGCCCCTTGGATAGGCTTAGGAAGATCTCTCTGAACTGAGTCTCTTGAGCGTGAAGACCCTGGTTATCCTGTTGGGAAGCCATTGCTGAAATAAACAGCGAAGGGGGTAAGTGACCTGTAACAAGGATACCTGCAATGCAATGATGTGTATGTATGCATGCAATGTTTTCAAGGATCTCGCAGGGTAAACAAGAAGATTGTTAGTATTTGAATTTGTAGCTTGATTGAAGGAACTCCATGTTGCTGAGAATCCTTCTTCAAGGGTCAAGGCTCACCATATCGAGTGGGTCATAGCCCCTGACAATCTTGGCTCGGGGAACCTTCTTCAAGTGTCAAAACTCACCATATCAAGTGGGTCATAGCCTCTGACAACCTTGGCTAGAGGAAAATAAATCCTCTTTGCCCCTTGCTAGACATTTTAATTCATCATGACCTGCATCATAAGCCCTTGAGATCCTTGAAACGGGTTAGTCTTTATGCAAGATGCATGCAATGGTATGATGTTATGCCATGCATGGGGTAATGTAGGTAAACCCTGTAATGAGTCCCAATTAAGGACTGTTAAACCTGCAAGGAACTCATGTGTCAGATAACAAGCATGCAAATAGTCAAGTTTGAAGCCACACAAGTCACACGAAGAGCCCTTAGAGTTTAGGCCAGCATGAAGTTTGGGATGCTACCCTCTTGAAGTTGGTGGGCTCAAAACCTGTCCTATCAGAAGTAACCGGGTTCTAAGGGTCCCAATATCACTGGACTGCTTTCATTGTTCATCGTTTCGATTTAGCCACTGAACTGACGACCGAAATATTCCAAGAAAACAACCCTCAATTGAGTGTAGTATCGAGTATCAACCAACCTCGGACTGCACCAAAGTCAGTTATCTCACTACCCTAAAGAGGCCAAGATGGTTCAATTAAGGTTCCTAAGGTCAGTTGATGCTTCACGACACCACGCGTCGGCCCCGTACTCTCCTTGACTGGACTCAAGGGTTACCGGTACACACCAAAGTGCCACATCAACATAGCAGACTGCTTCAACCATGTCGGTATACCCCGCACAGTTCCCTCACAGCCTTGTTGCTACTTTCTAAGAAGGTATCCCCCAGATCCAGGTTAGGATCTATAGAACTCCCAAGACAGGCCCACAATAATAAAGCAAACAGTTCAGACAATTGAAAACACAAGTGATCTTTGTCCTAAGGTACACCTCACTTTAAAGTGATTCCCCAGCAGAGTCGCCAGTTCTGTGATCGGTGGATCTGGAACTGACTGTTTAATGCTGGTTCGCGAAATGTCGCGGAAGCAAGAGTCGCCACCGTCTTTTATTTTCTCCAACATGGACAGGAAAAAAGCACAGCAAAATTCCTTATGAGATTTGTTCTTGGTTCGGGAGGTAGATTTATAGAAAGGGAAGGTGTTAGCACCCTTTCTATCCATGGTTATCCATGGGCTCTTAGATACTTGCTCATTTGTATTTTCAAAATGTTTGTTTGCTTTTCAAAAGTGTGTGGGTTTGAAAAAGTTTCATTAAAAACTTCAATTCGACTCTTGTATCAGTCCTCAAGAGTGTTGTGAAGCGTTTGTTTTGAAATCTTTTAGAAAGTGTCAGTGTGAAAAGAGTTTTTTTGATTTGTTTTGAATTAGAGCAAGTATCTACGAGTCATCCACCTACCCTAAGGAATTAGGCTGTGTAGAGGTCGTTAAGGTAGTGCCATCCCACCATTGAGAGGTAGGTAGCACCACCGTTGGAGGTGTTCGGGTCAATTCGAGTTTGTAGGGACAGTGTGGTCACCGGAGCAATAGTAGGACACCTTAGAAGCTACCCTTATGCCATTGATCTTTTTATTCCGAGGCAACCGTTTCGAGGCAACTTGTTTCGAGGCAACTAGATCAACGGACATAAGGACTTACTAAGACGTCCTATACTCGACGACCACGTTTCGAGGGGCAAGGCAACAGTGAGGCGTACCCTAAGAGTGGTGTGTGAATTTGTGTATTGTTTTCAGTTATGTTTTATCTTGTCATGCATTTGGTGATCTACGCTTTGATTTTATTTTTGGCCATTCATTCTTTCATGCAAAGTTTAGCAGTTTTAAGGGTGCGGAAAATAAGGTCCTACGCTATTACAAGGCGCGGGTCTATACATCGCCAAATTAACAAAGACCCGTTTTTAATAAAATGCGGAAAATAAATAAATTTCCTAATTACTATTACAAAGCTTGGGCAATTACATAATATTTAAGAAACATAAGAATAAACGTGCGAAAAGAAATTAGAATCGAATGTTCGAGGGCGTTGGACCCTTTAAAGAAATTAAAAGTTAATTAATTATTTAATAAGAAAAGAAGTTATTTTTTATGGTTTTTGGTATTTATGAAATAAAGAAAGTCAAAATTGAAAGAAACCCTAATTCTAAATATTTTTAATTATTTAAAGAAAAAGATTAAAGTTTTAACCTAATTTATACTAAGTATTTAATGTGCATGTTTATTTACAAAATATTTAATAATTGATAATAATAATGATGGGAAGAAATTATTTATTAGGAAAAAGAATAAAAATGCTAAAAACATAATTTCTACATATTTTAGTTATTTGAGAAAAGATAAAAATTAAAAACCCTAAATTAAACTAAATTGATTATTAAAATTTATTTACAAAAATATTAATGAATTAAATATTAAATATACATATTTTTAGTTTTGATTTTTTTCTGGTTTTATTATGAAATTTAATTTTATGGATTGAATAAAACAAAAAAACAATTAAAATAAAAAGGAGAAAAGAAAAGGAAATTAGAAAAAGAAATACAAACAATGGGGGTATTCAGACCCAATTTGGAGGTGCTTTGAAAGCAATTTGGCCCAACAGAATGAGGCCCCTTTTGACTTTCTAGCGCGTGTGTGGAATGATTGACCAGCGTGCATGGTGGACCTCCACATTCTGACCTTTGGATGAGATTTCCTGGGCACGTGGCAAGCAAGCAGGTGAGGATGCATGATGGTCTTTGGGAGAGGCGCTACACAGAAGCGTGTTATAGAAAAAATTATGAAACATGTTAGGGGACCTGGGAATCGAACCCAGGTCCCAGTACCTGCATGCCAACGCAACAGCCTACTGAACCAACGCGCGTATTTGTTAACATAGTGATTAGAAAATATAATATGTGAAAACAATGGTTAGTGGTGTCAACAAAAATTCGCGCGCCAGGATTTGAACCCTCCATTCACGCTTGGACACATAAGTTTCGTCTCCATCTTTTCCCTGTAAATAAAAGCAAATAGCGGGGGTTTTAAACCCCCACTAAACCAGACCTGCAATAATAGCGATTAGACGATAGTCAAAAATAAAAAGGGTGCGAGGTGTGGATTCCATTCGTTTGGAGGTCACGGTTTTAATGGTATCAGTTTCATGGCCTGATTTTACCATATGTGTAAAACCCCAAATCTGGAGCTCTGAAACCCTAAAAAGCGTTCATGGTGAATTCTTGTACAGGCAATATTAGTTCAATTCAAGGGCACCATTAGCTTCAGCATGTTCATATTAGTATAAATCAACAATTAAAATGCATGAACAATGCCTGGAAATCAAAACACGATTATGGAAAATTTTATGAAAAGTGCAATCCAGTTTTACCAATTCCTTGAGTATGAAGGGCTGGTTTTGATTGTAATCGCTTCCTAGTAGTGTCAGGAGTGTATTGGAATCCTTTACAGGCCTTGAAACGAGCTCTAGGTATCAAAACAGTTTTCAACTTTTTGTCCAAAATTGCAAGTTTGTTATTGATTCTATGCGCAGCTTCTTGTGTCCAATGCTTTAGGTTTCAATTGTGCTTATGTATGTGAATGAATTAGGTTAAAAAAACCAGCCTATAATCCATGCATTGATGATTTGGAGATTGGATTTTTAATGAGATCAATTTCAATCTTTTTCAATCCTTTCTTATGCCAATCATTGCCAATCATGTAGAATCTTTCCTTTTTGAATGGTGCATGAAATATTGAGCATATAATGAGTGAAATCTCTGCACAAAAAGATTTGAAAGGTATTATTTGCTATTTTTTTCATATTTAATTTTAATTAAGTGAATTAATAATAATAAAAATTCAAATAATTAATCAAAAATGAGCAAATAACTCCCTTGGAGGTCAATGGGTCGTGCATAGCCTTTGGGTGATGATTCATGGAAGAAATTGAGGCCCATTAGCATTTTTGAAGCCTTTTGTGCAAAGTTGACTTTTCAAAATTCCCAAAAATTTCCCAACTTCCACAACGCATATCTTGCTCAATTTTTAAGCTTTGATCATGTTCTTGGACATTTTGGAAAGGTATCGAAGTCCTATAACGAATGCCTTTGGTACCATGTCATTGTGATTTACCAATCTCAAGTTATGGTCTTTGACTTGAAGTGCCTTTTTGTTGACTTTTGAAAATGACCTATAATGTTGAGATTGATAACCTTTTGTGAGAGCATTTCTTGGACTTGAAGTGTGAATATGAGTTTTAGGAAATGTCATTCTCTTCAAAATGAGCTTTGGATGGAATTTTTATGATAAACCATGTGGAAGTTATGCCCTGGTCAATTTGCAGTTGACTTTTTCAACTGTCTAAAAATAGAAACTTTTGCATCTTGAGACTTTTTGAGCCATGCCTTGAGAATCATGATCAAGAATTGATCAAATGATGTTTGTGGCTTCAAAATAAGATGTTGACCAAAAAATTTGACTTTTGACTGTCAAATGACCATTTTGCCCCTGTAGTTGATTGTGAAGCAATTAGGGTTTTTGACTATGCAATTTGATGCTGTGAGTCTTGAAACTTGGCATATGGATGCTTGACAATGTATATAGGCATGTGGGACTTAATTGGACCCTTGGAAACTTCAATTTCTTTGCCAGAACCAAAACCCTAATTTTGACTGTTAGGAGGCAGTTGGACTGTGCAACCCTTAGGAGATTTTGAAGCATGATCTTAGCAAACCTTGAAGAACATGGGAGGGCAAATTTTGGGGTACAACAGTTGCCCCTGTTCAATCTTCTTAAACCTGAGGGTGTAGATTGGCTGGCGTGCCTTTCGTAATCTGAAGGTGGAAGATGATTGAACACTAGAGTGCCCAGAAATTTGCGCTCACATAGTGAAGTATCAGCAATGTGATGATGGGAATGGGCTTACAGATGCCATTTAGAGAGATGGTGGATAGGAGGATGGGCTTATAGATGCCCTCTGGCGGTGTCGATCGCGTAAGAGATTCCTTAGAGAGAACTTGTGTACCTGAAAAAGAAAGTAAATACCTGGCCTATTACAGGAGTTGGCCTTCAAACTCTTTGTGTAGATGTGCCCTGGCTGGATACAGGTATCGAATCTTCGAACTTTTCAGACGTGCCCTGGCAGGATACAGGAATCGAGTCTGGTAATATTAGTCGTCAACAGATACACCCTGGCAAGATACAGGAATCGGATCCTCAAACTCTTCAGACGCACCCTGGCAAGATACAGGAATCAGGTCTGGTAATGTTAGTCGTCAACAGATACACCCTGGCGAGATACAGGAATCGGATCTTCGAACTCTTCAGACGCACCCTGGCAAGATACAGGAATCGGGTCTGGTAATGTTAGTCGTCAACAGATACACCCTGGCAAGATACAGGAATCGGATCCTCGAACTCTTCAGATGCACCCTGGAAAGATACAGGAATCGGATCTGGTAATGTTAGTCGTCAACAGATACACCTTGGCAAGATACAGGAATCGGATCCTCGAACTCTTCAGACGCACCCTGGCAAGATACAGGAATCAGATCTGGTAATGTTAGTCGTCAACAGATACACCCTGGCAAGATACAGGAATCGGATCTTCAAACTCTTCAGACGCACCCTGGAAAGATACAGGAATCGGATCTGGTAATGTTAGTCGTCAACAGATACACCCTGGCAAGATACAGGAATCGGATCCTCGAACTCTTCAGACGCACCCTGGCAAGATACAGGAATCAGATCTGGTAATGTTAGTCGTCAACAGATACACCCTGGCAAGATACAGGAATCGGATCTGGAATCACGACTATTGATAGCAATCATCTTTGTATTAACTTTTGTCCTGAAAAGACAAAACGTTAGTTGTGCGTAATGTCATGATGTATGACATGCGATACGAGATTTATGTTCATGATGCGTATATGCATGCTGTAATGTATGAAAATGTGTTGTTTATGAATGTATGTTTTTGTCTAGGAAAATAGATCCTTGACGGGTGCCGAGAAGTTAAATCCTGGGCTGATGTTGAAGAGAAGAGTTTCGTTGTTTCCGCTGGGGATGATAGTTGCAAGAATACCGGTAGGAGAAGATGACTCTGTTGGGGAATAAACTTAGTGAATAGATTACTCTGCGGGGAGTGCTCTGTCGATCTTGCTGGGGAACAATACTCTGTGGGGAAAGAGATGTACTTTGCTGGGATGTTGATGATAACTCCGCTGGAGATACCGTTGTTATGTTGGAAGTTTTAATAGACTCCGCTGGGGATAAGAAGACTTCGCCGAGGACGATCTTTCCGTGGCTTTTGGCTGAGGATAACCCAGTTATATCCTGGTGAGGAAATAATCTTCTGAATAAAGTCGGGAGACGCGTTCGTGCTCTGCGGGTGACAAGCTTCCAGAATCTACTGGGGATAAGCTTCCTGCTGGGGAGATGGATTCCACTTTCCTAGGGAAACTTTTGGACTGGACTCTCCTGGGGAAATTTTTTTTGAGATTGGACTGGGGAAGTGGCTCCACTGAATGTCTGGTATACCGCCGGGGAACAATCCTAGATCAAGACTGTCGGGGATGCTTGTTAAGAATGTTTGTATACTCCTTGGGGGAATGTTGAGATCTGCTAGGGATAATCCAACTTCCATAAGGCTGACAGTATTACTTTGCTTGGGGAGAGTATGTTGACTTGCTGGCTCACTCTCTGGGGATTTAAGATATCTTGGTTACATTCTTCAGCCGAACTTACCTTGGTACCTTGGTGGACAGAGCAATTAGATCGTTTAGACCACTCATTATTGCCCCAGTTTCAGTGGGAGAAGGCACCTGTGGGGGTAATTGACAAATCTTCTGGTAGACAGGTGACGAGATTCCAGGATATAGTCGTACGCTTTGATCCCTAATTTTTGCCTGGACCGCCCTTTCGGGTTTTCAGTCCACCGGGATACCCATTTTTTCCCAAGCCGCCTTTTCAGGTTTTCGACTTGTCGGGTGTACAGATTTTTTTTCATTTCATCCCTTATTTTTGCCCGAACCCTTTTGGTTCGTCGGGAAGCCCTTATTTTTGCCTAGGTATGTCAACCTAGCGGGTCTTTGATTATGCGCAGTATTTTTTCGACTATGTCCATGCTCTCAGGATGTAGGGAGATGCCCCTGTTATTGATATTGTGTTGTAATGCTGCCAGAAGATCTTTGTTTGATCGTTCGATGCCCCAAGTGATCTGGATGGAGATTTTCCCCAAGCTGGTTGGCTTTTTGCGAGATTCTCCGAATCTTGACTGGATTGCCCCAGATGATAGACAATGCTCGTGTCGTGCCCCTTGATTGGGAATGCTTTTGTTCATCGGATATTCATCGTGCGAACTTCTATGCTGTTCAAACAAAAGGTCATATGCAAACAAAGTTATGTTAAAAATGCAAAGCTTATGTCTGTCTTGAAATTTTGAAAAATGCATTTTTTGTAAAACAAGCAAATTTTTTTGTAAACTGTGATGTCAACTTGTTATTTTACCGCAAGCCTTAAGGAGTCAGGATACCTTTGTTACAGTATGCTTTCGAATTAACCCATGCTTCAGCTAGGACTTTTAAGGGTTATAACGTGGCCTGGTTCACGGTTCAAGAAACAAAGGATAAAGGCTCAAATTTATTTGTACCCACCCGTTCTTCGTGATGTTCTTCAATCCTAAACTCATCTAATCGTGCGTTAGACCTTGTTGCGTCTTTGCTTTGATATACCAGTGATGGTTCAGATACTGACGATTTATTTTGATTAGGCAGTCATTTTCTTTTTGGTTGAGGGTTTGTAGGACCTCTTTCTTTTTGATTTCGTTATCCCTATTTTTTGCCTGAACTGTTTCTTTTGGAATTACAGTCAGCGGGATGCCCCAGTTTTGTAAGTCTCCTTCATAGGTTTTGACTTATTGGGCTTTAGTTTTTTTTTTTTTTTGGTAATGACTGCCTGTCTTTATGATTATTCGGAACCATCATTGTCTTTTGTTTTGTAAGGACCTCTTTGGTGCCATTCGTTATGCACTTGGATCAACTGAGAAAATTACCCTGCCCCAGGTTATGATTAAGGGTTTTAATTTTCGAAAAGAAAAACTCCAACTTCTTTGGCTCAAAGGGGTTGACGAGGGATTATCTTCCTTATAACTCCAGTGTTTAGGAATTGAAACAATGCCTGTACCTCATCAGCGGGGTCCGTTCAAAAGCATATTGTAAAGATAGTGGTATCGTTTTTGTCATCCTCCCTCAAGAGGCTTAGAATTATTAACCGAGAGTTGCTCATCACAGAAAAATGAAAGCAATTTTGAATATAATGAAAACAATTGTATTAATTCCAAAATAGACATATGCGATGCATTAATGGACTAAAAGAGTTTGACATGATAATTGTTTGAACAAAAAGAAAAAATACAACTTGAAAAATCCTAATGAGCAAAAAGTCTTCTCATCTCTGGGCTTGTCACTTCAAATGGTGAGCCTTGGAGGGATGGTAGAAAAACTCAGCTTGACCATCTTGTGTAAACTCCAATGCTCCTTCATCAATCAGGTCCTGGATCTTGTTCTTCAGAGCCCAACACTCATTTGTGTCGTGTCCCGGGCTGGCAGAGTGGTAGGCGCACCTTTTATTGGGATGATAGTTAGGAGCAAATGTGTTGGGCTTCTGGAGAGGAGCCCTTAACGTGATCAGATTCAATCTCAACAGGCGTTGTAAGGCTTGAAACAGCGATATGTTGAGCTGGGTGAATTGCCTCCCAGGCTTGTCTGGCTTGCTCTGATCAACCCATTGTTCTTGGTGAAGTCGTTGTTGGACTTGTGAAGTGATAGAAATTTGGAGAGGTCTATTCATTGAACCAATCCTCTGACTTCTTGGAGACTGATTACCGACTTGGTCCCCAGCCTTGGCTACTTGCTTCATACTGTCTTGCTGAAGCTGGTTGATCACAGTTCTCAACTCTTCTTGTTCCCGAGCTAAGCCTTGGATAAGGGTCATTTTCCCCAGCATCTGAGTCCTCATTGCGTCTATCTCAGCTTGCATATGTTTCAGCCGTTCATCTTTACCGTCTTCTGGATTGTTCTTGACCAAGTTCCCCATGAGGAGCGTTCTCAACTCTTCCTGCCCCTTGGATAGGCTTAGGAAGATCTCTCTGAACTGAGTCTCTTGAGCGTGAAGACCCTGGTTATCCTGTTGGGAAGCCATTGCTGAAATAAACAGCGAAGGGGGTAAGTGACCTGTAACAAGGATACCTGCAATGCAATGATGTGTATGTATGCATGCAATGTTTTCAAGGATCTCGCAGGGTAAACAAGAAGATTGTTAGTATTTGAATTTGTAGCTTGATTGAAGGAACTCCATGTTGCTGAGAATCCTTCTTCAAGGGTCAAGGCTCACCATATCGAGTGGGTCATAGCCCCTGACAATCTTGGCTCGGGGAACCTTCTTCAAGTGTCAAAGCTCACCATATCAAGTGGGTCATAGCCTCTGACAACCTTGGCTAGAGGAAAATAAATCCTCTTTGCCCCTTGCTAGAGATTTTGATTCATCATGACCTGCATCATAAGCCCTTGAGATCCTTGAAACGGGTTAGTCTTTATGCAAGATGCATGCAATGGTATGATGTTATGCCATGCATGGGGTAATGTAGGTAAACCCTGTAATGAGTCCCAATTAAGGACTGTTAAACCTGCAAGGAACTCATGTGTCAGATAACAAGCATGTAAATAGTCAAGTTTGAAGGCACACAAGTCACACGAAGAGCCCTTAGAGTTTAGGCCAGCATGAAGTTTGGGATGCTACCCTCTTGAAGTTGGTGGGCTCAAAACCTGTCCTATCAGAAGTAACCGGGTTCTAAGGGTCCCAATATCACTGGACTGCTTTCATTGTTCATCATTTCGATTTAGCCACTGAACTGGCGACCAAAATATTCCAAGAAAACAACCCTCAATTGAGTGTAGTATCGAGTATCAACCAACCTCGGACTGCACCAAAGTCAGTTATCTCACTACCCTAAAGAGGCCAAGATGGTTCAATTAAGGTTCCTAAGGTCAGTTGATGCTTCACGACACCACGCGGCGGCCCCGTACTCTCCTTGACTGGACTCAAGGGTTACCGGTACACACCAAAGTGCCATATCAACGTAGCAGACTGCTTCAACCATGTCGGTATACCCCGCACAGTTCCCTCACAGCCTTGTTGCTACTTTCTAAGAAGGTATCCCCCAGATCCAGGTTAGGATCTATAGAACTCCCAATACAAGCCCACAATAATAAAGCAAACAGTTCAGACAATTGAAAACACAAGTGATCTTAGTCCTAAGGTACACCTCACTTTAAAGTGATTCCCCAGCAGAGTCGCCAGTTCTGTGATCGGTGGATCTAGAACTGACTGTTTAACGCTGGTTCGCGAAATGTCGCGGAAGCAAGAGTCGCCACCGTCTTTTATTTTCTCCAACATGGACAGGACAAAAGCACAGCAAAATTCCTTATGAGATTTGTTCTCGGTTCGGGAGGTAGATTTATAGAAAGGGAAGGTGTTAGCACTCTTTCTATCCATGGTTATCCATGGGCTCTTAGATACTTGCTCATTTGTATTTTCAAAATGTTTGTTTGCTTTTCAAAAGTGTGTGGGTTTGAAAAGTTTCATTGAAAACTTCAATTCGACTCTTGTATCAGTCCTCAAGAGTGTTGTGAAGCGTTTGTTTTGAAATCTTTTAGAAAGTGTCAGTGTGAAAAGAGTTTTTTTGATTTGTTTTGAATTAGAGCAAGTATCTACGAGTCATCCACCTACCCTAAGGAATTAGGCTGTGTAGAGGTCGTTAAGGTAGTGTCATCCCACCATTGAGAGGTAGGTAGCACCACCGTTGGAGATGTTCGGGTCAATTCGAGTTTGTAGGGACAGTTTGGTCATTGGAGCAATAGTAGGACACCTTAGAAGCTACCCTTATGCCATTGATCTTTTTATTCTGAGGCAACCGTTTCGAGGCAACTTGTTTCGAGGCAACTAGATCAACGGACATAAGGACTTACTAAGACGTCCTATACTCGACGACCACGTTTCGAGGGGCAAGGCAACAGTGAGGCGTACCCTAAGAGTGGTGTGTGAATTTGTGTATTGTTTTCAGTTATGTTTTATCTTGTCATGCATTTGGTGATCTACGCTTTGATTTTATTTTTGGCCATTCATTCTTTCATGCAAAGTTTAGCAATTTTAAGGGTGCGGAAATTAAAGTGCGGAAAATAAGGTCCTACGCTATTACAAGGCGCGGGTCTATACATCGCCAAATTAACAAAGACCCGTTTTTAATAAAATGCGGAAAATAAATAAATTTCCTAATTACTATTACAAAGCTTGGGCAATTACATAATATTTAAGAAACATAAGAATAAACGTGCGAAAAGAAATTAGAATCGAATGTTCGAGGGCGTTGGACCCTTTA
The DNA here is from genome assembly GCA_948472305.1 of Vicia faba. NCBI lineage: Eukaryota > Viridiplantae > Streptophyta > Magnoliopsida > Fabales > Fabaceae > Vicia > Vicia faba. The sequence goes on from OX451736.1 coordinate 1,252,755,372, forward strand.
AAGAAATTAAAAGTTAATTAATTATTTAATAAGAAAAGAAGTTATTTTTTATGGTTTTTGGTATTTATGAAATAAAGAAAGTCAAAATTGAAAGAAACCCTAATTCTAAATATTTTTAATTATTTAAAGAAAAAGATTAAAGTTTTAACCTAATTTATACTAATTATTTAATGTGCATGTTTATTTACAAAATAATTAATAATTAATAATAATAATGATGGGAAGAAATTATTTATTAGGAAAAAGAATAAAAATGCTAAAAACCTAATTTCTACATATTTTAGTTATTTGAGAAAAGATAAAAATTAAAAACCCTAAATTAAACTAAATTGATTATTAAAATTTATTTACAAAAATATTAATGAATTAAATATTAAATATACATATTTTTAGTTTTGATTTTTTTCTGGTTTTATTATGAAAATTAATTTTATGGATTGAATAAAACAAAAAAACAATTAAAATAAAAAGGAGGAAAGAAAAGGAAATTAGAAAAAGAAATACAAACAATGGGGGTATTCAGACCCAATTTGGAGGTGCTTTGAAAGCAATTTGGCCCAACAGAATGAGGCCCCTTTTGACTTTCTAGCGCGTGTGTGGAATGATTGACCAGCGTGCATGGTGGACCTCCACATTCTGACCTTTGGATGAGATTTCCTGGGCGCGTGGCAAGCAAGCAGGTGAGGATGCATGATGGTCTTTGGGAGAGGCGCTACACAGAAGCGTGTTATAGAAAAAATTATGAAACATGTTAGGGGACCTGGGAATCGAACCCAGGTCCCAGTACCTGCATGCCAACGCAACAGCCAACTGAACCAACGCGCGTATTTGTTAACATAGTGATTAGAAAATATAATATGTGAAAACAATGGTTAGTGGTGTCAACAAAAATTCGCGCGCCAGGATTTGAACCCTCCATTCACGCTTGGACACATAAGCTTCGTCTCCATCTTTTCCCTGTAAATAAAAGCAAATAGCGGGGGTTTTAAACCCCCACTAAACCAGACCTGCAATAATAGCGATTAGACGATAGTCAAAAATAAAAAGGGCGCGAGGTGTGGATTCCATTCGTTTGGAGGTCACGGTTTCAATGGTATCAGTTTCATGGCCTGATTTTACCATATGTGTAAAACCCCAAATCTGGAGCTCTGAAACCCTAAAAAGCGTTCATGGTGAATTATTGTACAGGCAATATTAGTTCAATTCAAGGGCACCATTAGCTTCAGCATGTTCATATTAGTATAAATCAACAATTAAAATGCATGAACAATGCCTGGAAATCAAAACACGATTATGGAAAATTTTATGAAAAGTGCAATCCAGTTTTACCAATTCCTTGAGTATGAAGGGCTGGTTTTGATTGTAATAGCTTCCTAGTAGTGTCAGGAGTGTATTGGAATCCTTTACAGGCCTTGAAACGAGCTCTAGGTATCAAAACAGTTTTCAACTTTTTGTCCAAAATTGTAAGTTTGTTATTGATTCTATGCGCAGCTTCTTGTGTCCAATGCTTTAGGTTTCAATTATGCTTATGCATGTGAATAAATTAGGTTAAAAAAACCAGCCTATAATCCATGCATTGATGATTTGGAGATTGGATTTTCAATGAGATCAATTTCAATCTTTTTCAATCCTTTCTTATGCCAATCATTGCCAATCATGTAGAATCTTTACTTTTTGAATGGTGCACGAAATATTGAGCATATAATGAGTGAAATCTCTGCACAAAAAGATTTGAAAGGTATTATTTGCTATTTTTTTCATATTTAATTTTAATTAAGTGAATTAATAATAATAAAAATTCAAATAATTAATCAAAAATGAGCAAATAACTCCCTTGGAGGTCAATGGGTCGTGCATAGCCTTTGGGTGATGATTCATGGAAGAAATTGAGGCCCATTAGCATTTTTGAAGCCTTTTGTGCAAAGTTGACTTTTCAAAATTCCCAAAAATTCCCAACTTCCACAACGCATATCTTGCTCAATTTTTAAGCTTTGATCATGTTCTGTGACATTTTGGAAAGGTATTGAAGTCCTCTAACCAATGCCTTTGGTCCCATGTCATTTTGATTTACCAATATCAAGTTATGGTCTTTGACTTGAAGTGCCTTTTTGTTGACTTTTGAAAATGACCTATAATGTTGAGATTGATAACTTTTTGTGAGATCATTTCTTGGACTTGAAGTGTGAAGATGAGTTGTAGGAAATGTCATTCTATTAAAAATGAGCTTTGTATGGAATTTTTCTGATAAACCATGTGGAAGTTATGCCCTGGTCAATTGCAGTTGACTTTTTCAGCTGTCTAAAAATAGAAACTTTTGCATCTTGAGACTTTTTGAGCCATGCCTTGAGAATCATGATCATGAATTGATCAAATGATGTTTGTGGCTTAAAAATAAGATATTGACCAAAAATTTTGACTTTTGACTGTCAAATGACCATTTTACCCCTGCAGTTGATTGTGAAGCAATTAGGGTTTTTGACTGTGCAATTTGATGTTGTGAGTCTTGAAACTTGGCATATGGATGCTTGACAATGTATATAGGCATGTGGGACTTAATTGGACCCTTGGAAACTTCAATTTCTTTGCCAGAACCAAAACCCTAATTTTGACTGTTAGGAGGCAGTTGGACTGTGCAACCCTTAGGAGATTTTGAAGCATGATCTTAGCAAACCTTGAAGAACATGGGAGGGCAAATTTTGGGGTACAACACTCTCCAATCAAGATGAAGAAACGCATAGGATTCCAACCCTCTCCTACATAGGGGGAGTTTTGCATCTTAGGGGGAGAAGCTCTTCCGAAAAGTACATCGCATAAAGCAAGATTGTTTGTCATCATCAAAAATGGGGAGAATGTAAAATCAATCTTCACAAATGAGATTTTGTTTTGATGAAGACAAACCATGGCTAACAAAGAAGGCAAAGACTTTGATCAAGCTCAGAGCATCAAAGGATAATATCTTCATTCAAAGCTCTCAATAACTTTAAAGGTATAATAATATTATCTACTTTGATCTTAAGATATAGATGATCAAAAATGAAAAATAAATGTTTAAAGAATCATTACTCAAGTTTTTCAAAGTTAAAATTTCATTTTTCTCTTGCATGCAATCGATTTACATTTTAGTGCAATCGATTGCACTCTTCAAACTTTCAGATCTTTTGCTTCTGTTTTTCTGTGCAATCGATTGCATACTTAAATTTTCAAAATGTTTGCTTCTGTTTCTCAATGCAATCGATTTACATTGCTAGTGCAATCGATTGCACTCACTTACTTTTTGTTACTGACTTTGCATGTAATCGATTTGCATTGATAGTACAATCGATTGCACTCTTAAATTTTTTGAAAAAATAGCTATTGAAACCTTGTGCAATCGATTTACACAAAGGGTGCAATCGATTGCATACTGCACGATTTTGAAAAATAGCAGCTTTGTTCATGCCTGTTCATCATGCCTTTTCATTGAAACTTTTCACTCAAACTTGGCATTTGTTCATGATACATTTTCAGAACTTCATGTTGTTTCAAAAGGGTGTTATGAACATATAAATATTCAATTTCAAAATCTATTTCAACACCTCTTCGATAAATATTTTTTGAAATTTAAAAATACAAACTCAAGCATTCCTTCACTTTCATGCATAAGCTTTCTGCACATTTTCATACATTAACAAACAGAAAACTTTGAGCAAATATATCTTGAGCCATTGTACAATAATATTATTGAAGATAAGATCATACGTTGTTAAATCACTCTAAGTGATCAATATTACTCTACTTACTCAAAATCAAAAAATTGATATTTACTTACTTATTTTTCCAGGATTGTTGGGAAATAAGTTTAAGTGTTTTTGAAATCTTGTCTTTCCAAAGTTGTTGGATACAAGTGTAGTTACATTGAGAGGATTGTTCTCATATATAACTTAGTGAAAATCCAAGAGGATTGTTCTTGGTCCAAGAGGATTGTTCTTGGTTGTTTGGTAGTTCTTGTTTAAGTTTTCCACAATAAGGAAATCTCTTTCATGTTGAAAGGGGACTGGAGTACTCTCGGATTGTGAGGGGAACCAGGATATATCGCCCGTGTCTCTTTATTTTTCTGCATTTTTAAACTTTCCTAAACTCACTTTTAACCAGAAAAATAAGAACCATCATCACTAAAAACCAGAATTTTTAAAGTACCTAATTCACCCCCCTCTTAGGCGCACTTCGTACTTACAATTCAATCATCTTCAACTCTGAACGCTCGAAAGTTGTCACTTTTCTCACTTATCATGTTGAAGATATTTGAATAGGGGTAGCTGTTGCACCCCAAAATGTACCCTCTTGATTTAGGCTTATGTTTCATCATGAATATCATATTGCATTGCATTCATACATTGTGATGGGATCAAAGTACTTTGGTTATCAAGTCTTCCTCAAGCTTTGAAGGTTGATTGCATTGACAAGTTTCTCAAGTAGAACCTTATCATCTAAACCTCTGGATCTTTCAAGCTCAAAAGTTATTACATATCTCAAGATATTTAATCCATCTCTTTGGTTCATCAGAGGATTGAAGTTTGAGATTGATTATAAGAAGAATCACTCTTTTGATTCACCAGTCAAAATTTGGGTTTTGTTTGATCAAGGCTATTGAGCAATGTACAAATATTTATTTGGAAGCTACAACACCTCATTGACATTAGAGATATCTTTGTGCAAGAAATTGGTCAAGATGCCCAGAAGATTTGAAATTTTGGAGATGATTCATCAGTCTCCTAAGGTGTTAACCAAAAATAGGGTTTGGGATTTTATCAAGATTTCTTGAGAATTTAGAAGTGAAACTTTGTACATGGCCTCTATATATTTGGAATATCATATGTTTGAAGTCTTGATCATCAATTTTGAAGGAAAGTGGATCAATTGATTCAAAGGGGAAAAATGGTCATTTTGGTCAAAATCAGTCAAAGTCAAGGTTGACCAAGTGAACTTTTGGTCAACCATCAATTAAAGTGTGTACTTTTCATATTTCAAGTCCATTTTGATCATTGGATCAAAAATATTGAGGTTTGGGTTGAAACTTGTTCATGAAGAAACCCTAAAAGTTTCTAATTTTGGAAAATGAGGACTTAACTTCAAAAATTCATATTTTATTCACCTTTGATCAAAAAAATGCAAATGAAATATGCTTGGAAAGATAAGAGGGTGATATTTCATCTCCTTTTAGTCTCATGTCCAAATTGGTAAAAAGTCAAGAGTTATAATCTTTGGAAGTTCATGCCTCAAGTTAAAATTATAGGTCATTTTCCAAAATTAGTGAATTTCATGTCAAATTTTGAGGACCTTAGTTGATTCAATTGCAAAAACACAAAACTAAGGGATTGTGGATCTTTTCAATACCTTTCCAAATTGTACTCATTTGTGTCCAAATTCAAAAGTTTGGGAAATTTATGGTCTTTTGAATTTCATGCCATTTTATTGAACTTTAGCCATGCCAGCAAAATGCCAAAACTTGAGAACTTCATTTTCAGCCATTCTCTTCACTTCTAATCAGGCCCATGACACATTTGTGACCTATGGAAGCCCTTGATGCCATCCATTTCGTGCCCATGTGATTGTTGTACTTGCTTGAGGCTAAAATTTCAAAACTTGCCCAAAATTGCAAAAACTCTAATACTTTCTGATCATGTGGAATCAAGGGACAGGATTTTAAGGATGATTTTCTGAAATAATTTGGCCCACAAAATGCATAAAAGGCTAAAGAATGCACGAGAAAATGACCTGATCCAATGCACACCTCATTTTCTGCACAAACTTCCAATCCTGCCCTCTAACGGTATTAAGTTGGCATTTCTACCCCTACCCTCCTCTACTCACTCTATATAATGAGTAGCGAGGCTCATTTGATGAAGAAGAGGCCTCCATTGCAAGAAATCCAAATCTGAGTTCAACTTCCTTTCTCTGCATTTTTTCTTTGAATCCCTTAATTCCTTGGTCGTTTCTTCAATTTCTTCGCAGAGACACATTCACTGGAGCAAGAGGATCAAGTTGGAACCATTGATTTGCTTCTGGAGTAAGGGAACCGTGCATTCAGATTTTGATTTGAGGTAATCTCACTCAACTTTGATTCATGATATATAGTTGTTTATTGCTGAATTTGAGCATGGATACTTGCTTGTTGATGTTATGTGAACGATTCTTAAACTGTTTGAGGTTTTGATTTGGCATATTATGCTTGTTTAAGATCTCTGCAACTCTAATTTTCAGTGGGTTTTTGGTGATTTCATACTGATATTTCTAGATCCATGGCTGTCTATTTGATGTGATTTGAATTGTGTTTAATTCCTTGCCATGTTAGCTTTGATTTGCACTTGATTTGATGGATTTTGGTTGAGAAACGAGCACGATTGATGGATCTGAATATAGGCTCATGACATGTTTTGTTATACACATTTTGATATGCTGGAGGTTGAAGACGAAGTGAGGTGGCGCGCTCTGATTGGTTCATTTGAAGTTTTAATGCATTTCATATTATTTTATTTTAATTGATTTTCTTCTGATTTTATTTTTATGATCAAAACATCTTCAAAAATCATGAAAAAATTACCATAGGCTAATGATAATTTCTAGTATTTGTCATATTTTTTTTGTAATTTTTTAAAAATGTTTTGATTGGTTCAAATTTTCATTAAGTTTAATTAATTGTTTGTTCATTGATTATTTTTATTTTAATAGCTCTTTTGATCTAAAAATTCCACAAAAATTATCTTTGACTCATAAAATAATTTAGAAATTGATTCTGATTTTGGTTTAGCATTTTTTCTATTTTTGATTAGAAATTTAATTTGAGAAGTTTATTTGAAATGTTTGCTTCATAATTTTTATTTTAATACTTCCTTTAATTCAAAAATCCTCAAAAAAATCATATAAGTTTGTTTTTAATCATAGTGTCCGAATATAATTTTATTTTGACCTTTTTATGAATTTTGGCTAGGGTTTGCATTTTTGTCATTAAATAATAGTTTAAATTGTTTAATTGTTTGTTTGATTTTATTTTAATATTTCCTTTAATTCAAAAATTCCACAAAAAATCATGGAGGCTGGTTTTTAATTCTAATATTTGAATATAATTTTGGTTGGATATTTTTCTGAATTTTGATTGGAATTTTATTTTGAGATGTGAATTTTTGTTTAATTGTTTAAAGGTTTGAATTTTGATTTTATTTTTTACTTTTCTTTAATTCTAAAAATTTGAAAAAATAAGTTCTCTGATATTTGGAGTTTTCTTTATTTTTTTATGATTTTAGTTTGATTTGTTTAGAATTTGAACTTGATTAATTAATAATTGAGTTCATTTTCTAAATAATTAGGGTTTTGCTAATTCATTTGTTTGTTTTGATTCCAAAAAGCAACCGGCCTTGAGTTTCAATTGAATTTGGTTCTTGTTTAAGGTTCATAGATGGATTGAGGTACTTAAAAAGATTTTTCTTGAATTAATTGACGTGGTTTGGTATTTCCACAAAATATTTTGAAAACTTGTCTAGTTTGGTGGTTTTTTGCCAACTAGTTTTGATATTTGAAGTTTGATTGATCCTTTCCTCATTCATCTATGAACTTAAAACATGTTTGCTGACTATTGTACATCTCAAGGATGCTAAAAAAAATTTTGTTTGAATTATGGAAGCCCTTTTTCTTTTTTTGATGTATTTTTGAAGTGAAGGTACCCAATTAATGTTGCATATCATGTTGCAATTTGCTTAATGGCCAATGAACTTGAGTGAGGCCTATAATTGGACACCTAATGATCATGTTGGTTCTGTTTATCCACATAAACTCAAGTCATTACACTTAATTCCCCATGTTTGAATAATTGGACCTTTTGATGCATTGTGTGGGATTCCTCTTCTATTATGCTTGTGAACTGTGATGAAGTATTTGAGTATGTTTGAATTGTGGTTGCTACTGACCTTCATGGACTTTGATTGCATTCTTCTCAAGCTCGCATGATCCTTGATTGATATTCAATTGTCAATTCAATATGGTAATAGAAAGGAGCAACATTCCTCTAACTTTTGACCAAATTGTGCATATGCCTGTTTCTTTTTGTCTATCATATCTAATGTTTTGATAGTTGCTATCATGTTTACTCACTTCATTATGGTGTCATAATCCATCCCTTATGTGAGTCATCATTCTATTTATGGAAATACTAACTTGGCTGTTGAATGTGCGAGGTACTCTGAGAAAAGTTTTCCATTTTTGACTTGAGGCTACTGTGTTTCACTTTATATATGTGATTATGAATGCCATACATTGCCCATGGGATCTATTCATATCTGAAAATCTCAATACTTACATCATGATGGCGTAATTTCTGACTTGATTTGTCTGTTGATGCCAGCTTGCTTGAAGTTCTTTGGGTTTCTTTTATTCTTGCTCGGTTGCTACGGATAGTTATCCGTTTGGTATTACACTATTTCCTTTCTTCTATTTTCATAGTTCTATGTTGCATGATGGGACCTCTGTTGTTGATATATGTCAGGAGGCCCTCTGTTTTGTTTGATATATGTGTTGTGTTTGTGTTTGTTTCTTTAACTATTGATCAATGAGTCACTCAATTTAGAAATTGAGATCACGACTTCGCTCTCAGTGCATGTTCCCCATAGGATATTTTTTCTTTAATTGTTGATCGATGAGTCACTCAATTTAGAAATTGAGATCATGACTTCGCTCTCAGTGCATGCTCCCTATAGGATATTTATTTTTTTTTTTAATTGTTGATCGATGAGTCACTCAATTTAGAAATTGAGATCACGACTTCGCTCTCATTGCATGTTCCCTATAGCATAGTTTTGTTAAGCTTCCTTTGACATGTTGATTAAGGTAGGAATCCATGTATGCTAGCATAGGGTAGGATTTTCCTTCATCCTCAACCTTAGGGTCAATCTTTGTATGATAACACTAGGGATAGTGCTAGGCTAGTTTCCCTTAGTTGTTTTTCCTTCCTTTGCATTTTGCATCTTAAAACAAAAATTGTTTTCTTGGCAAATCATAAAGCACCTCTAATAAACTCAAACCCTTCTTCAAGGTAAAAGATATAAATCAATATTATTTGTTTGTGCGCCTCTTGGCTTTGTTTTTAAACCTGGTTTATTAATGTTTCGCCATCCTTGCCATGATACCTTGTTATCTTATAGCCGATGTTTCACCATCGCACATTTGTTTGAAGCCGATGTTTCGCCATCGCACATGTTCGTTATCCTACTTTGATTTTCAATATAATTGTTAGGTGTGATGTTTTGTCACCTAGTTTATAGATGTTTCGCCATCTTTGCCATGATACCTTGTTATCTTATAGCCGATGTTTCGCCATCGCATACTTGTTTGAAGCTGATGTTTCGCCATCGCACATTTGTTATCCTACTTTGATTCTCAATATCATTGTAGGTGTGATATTTTGTCACCTGGTTTATTGATGTTTCGCCATCTTTGCCATGATACCTTGTCATCTTATAGTCGATGTTTCGCCATCACACATTTGTTTGAAGTCGATGTTTCGCCATCGTACATGTTTGTTATCCTGCTTTGATTCTCAATGTTATTGTTAGGTGTGATGTTTTATCATTTGGTGTTTCGCTATCTTTGACATGTTACTTTGTTATTATTTAGCCGATGTTTTACCGTCTCATTTGTTTGTTGTTTTACTTGATGTTTTGGCCATCTTGACTGTTATTGTTGTCTTAACTAAAAAACACAAACCAACCAAAATATATGAGCCGAACTACGGCTACTCTGATTCCTTAAAAGGGATATGTAGGCATTGGGGTAGGGCCCAACCGAGCACAACTTTCATTTTCCCTACATTGTTTTCTTTTTTTCGCATGCATTCCCTTATTAACTTTAAGCCATAGACATAGGTTTTGACCACACCCATTAGATTAGACAACAAGAGTGGATACCGTAGAGTACTATTGGCGTGTGGGGTGCTAATACCTTCCCCTCGTGTAACAGACTCCCTTACCCGATCTCTCGGTCGAAAGGCCGTGATTTCTCCCTTTTCAGGTTTTCTCGATGTTTACCTTTCCCTTTTGGCGGGATAAAAGATGTCCAGTGGCGACATCATTGTTATTTCATTACAAGATGACGGTTTGGCCAGGTCGTTTCATGTACGACCAGGAAAAGACCTCAACATAATCGTGTAGAAAATGAATCAAGCGCTCTTTGACACTGGGTTCCAGATTGGCACCCACCTTGACTTCTCTCTTGTCTTCTTCGGTACCTAGGTTAATTGTGTCCACTGGTTCTTCGTGGGGATGTATGGTCCTCTCTTCTTGTTGTAGTAACCTGGCGAGTTCCCCTGGCACTTCACAATCTTCCTCACCTTCATCTTCGGCTTGGTAGACTAGATTTTCAGAGTCACAAAAGGCCATAGCATAGTTGTTACCCATGGGATCCCGAAAGGATGTAGATCTGCATTTTGAATGTGAGTGTGTGTAAGAGTATAGTTATCTTTGAAGGTCAATCCTTCACAATCAAGCCTATCTAGAGATTTTTTAGGAAACATATTTAGAGACGAACTGGTATCCACCAAGACATGAGCCAAGGTCGTGCCCCTACATTCGACTGAGACATGTAATGCCTCGTTATGCTTCCTCCCCCTTGGCGTTAAATTAGCATCCAAAAAACCTAAACCATTATCTGCGGTCAAGCTGGCTACGCAGACTTGGAACTGATCGACAAATGTTTCTTGGGGTACATGGGCAGTTTTAAGGAAGTTTACCAAGGCCTTTGCATGAGCCTCAGAACATAACAATAAAGCCAACATGGAAATTTTTGATGGAGTTTGCCCCAGTTGTTCGACTATGTTGTAGTCGCTTCTTTTTATAATCTTTAGAATTTCCTCCATCTCTTTTCGGGAGGTCTCGGGGATAACTTCTGATTGTGCCTTCATCTGGACAAGCTCAACCAAAATACCTTTGCCTCGAGTCTCGGTTGACTCGGCAGTAGGAATGTCAGTAGGGGTGATAACAGGGACTGCAGCAGTTTTGTCAACCGGAGTATTAGCAGAGATGTTTGCAGGACTGGGAATAGCCTTTGGAGGAGAAACAACAACAAGAATGATTACAGGTCCAGAAATAAATTTTAGAGGATAAATTTCTGGAGAGAATACCTTTCCACCTCGGGTTATCTTGCTAGTCCCTACGATGTTACTGATATCGGAGTCAACTTTCTTAGAACTTGAATTTTTAGCAGCTGGCCAATCTTGCTTGATACCGTGATAGTAGACATCACCTCCATAATTCCATGGGACGGTTTTGTTTGACGAATACGGGATTGGTCCAGGCATTGTAATTATCAACGGAGCTACTTTAGGAACTGATGTAATTCTAACGGGTCTTTTGGTGGAGACCCTGGAAGAATTGGCGGAAATGGTCACTATGGAAACATCATTAAAAGAAACAGCTAGAATAGAAGTCTTCTCGAAAAAAATCTCCTTGTCATCTATTAGGTATTGAACGCCTGCTTTTAACAAATGACAGCTGGTTGGTGAGGATAAACAGAAATGACAGCTTTCATCACAGCCTGGGAATACACCGGCATTCAACAAGTTTTTTTTGATAGTCAGGAGTGGGGTCACAAGTTCATCAACCAAAGTAACAAACATATCTTCCTCAACGGCATTGATATCACGGTCATGCTTGGGCATAAGGGCAGTGATGACATTGGTAATTTCTGGTGCATCGAATTCAATCTCTTTGGCTTCAAGAAGGTCTTGTACCTTGTTTTTTAGAGTCCAACAGTTGTTAGTGTCATGGTCGGGACTCTCAGAATGGTATGCACAGTGGGAATTAGGATGATAATGAGGAGAGGTTGTGTTAGGATTCTTTGGAGCTTCTTTAAAAGTCACTAGATTGGATCTTAACAAATGTGGAAATACTTGAGATAGTGTCATATTAATTCGGGTGAACTGTCTGACTGGTCTTTCTGTTCTTGGCTGGTTGCTTCTTTGTTGAGCAGGTGCAGGTTTAGGAATCATGACAGCCCCCACCATTGGACGGCGTTCAGTCGTATCTTGATTTCTCTGAGGATATACAGCAACAACTTCTTTTTTTTCCAATAAATGGTTTTCTTACAGCAGCAAAGGATGCGTCTTTTTGAATCTTCCCATTCTTTATCCCGTCTTCCACTCTTTCTCCAATCAAAATCAATTCGGTAAAACCTGCCGAGGAACTTCCAATTAAGTGATTAAAGAAAGGACCGGACAACGTGCCTAAAAACATGTCTACTAGCTCTCTTTCTGATAGGGGAGGTTGGACTCTTCCTACTAAGTCCCTCCATTTTTTAGCGTAGACTTTGAAGCCTTCACTTAAAACCATGGCCATACTCTGGAGTTGAGTACGGGTGGGAGCAAGGTCTGTATTGTATTGGTATTGTTTGTAAAAGGCAGCGGCAAGATCTTCCCAATTATGAACATTGGCTCTTTCTAGCTAATAAAACCAATCAAGTTGAGTTCCGGACAGGCTGTCTTAAAAGAAGTGTACCCATAAATCCTTGTCAGCAGTGTGAGGCTTTATTTTCCTCACATAGGACCAGAGATGCATTTTGGGACATGAAACTCCATCGTATTTGGAGAACACCGGTGCCTTGAATTTTGGAGGAATGACAATCCCACACACTAAACCTAACTCCTCAAAGTTCAGTCCAGTCACTTTTTGAATTTCCATTGCACTTAACCGTTCTTCCAGATGCTTATACTTGTCATCGGTCGGAGGATACTGTTCTTCAGAATAATCTTCTTCTTCCTCTTCCTCTTCTGAATCTGGCTGGGCAACTGCTTCCTTGCCTTTCCCATCTTGATTGTCTTTCTCACCAGATGACGTTGCAAAGTCTAGGGTCCTTCTTGCTTGTCCTTGGAATCTTCTTTCCATATTTAGAACTCCGGTTATTTTCTTTGTTTTCTTATTTTTCTCTTCAACCAGCAAGGTCTTCAACTCTTCTTGTCCTTTGGCTAGAGTTAAAAACATTTGTTGAAACTGATCATTCTGTGCTTGGAGGTCCTTCACCGTCTGCTCGAGATCCATCTTACTGAAATAAACAGTAGAAAGATGAGGAGAGTTGTTGCAAGAAACCTTCTTATGTTATGATGAATGGTAGATGCATATGCAATGATTTCAAGGAACTTAGAGATTTAAAATTGCTTTTAAAACAAAAAAGGAACACACGTCATATTAATAAATCAAAGCTTGAGTAAATCATGTCTCTTTTGGGCTTACAAAGAAATACAAAAACTCTAAGATAAAAAGGTTGTACGCATCCTTTTTGGTGCGATGTAGGCATTCAGGCTCCACTCCTCATGAAGTTGCTTAGTGAGTTCCAAAACCTTCTTCTCGCTAGCGTAGAATTGGGCCTCGAAAGTATCTCGCTCCCCCTTGAGCTGTATCCAATCTCTTTGTAAGTCTTCAAGAGAGGTGGGCATGTCAGGATGCAGGATAGTGTACGGGACATCTCCTTCCACAACAGGATCTATGATTACTGGGAGAATGGAGGGGTAAGGCATCATAAGATTTTGAGCACAAGATCATACCCATTTGATGTAAGGCTCAAGAGGGATGGAGTTCTTATGCCCCAATGTCTTTCTATCTACCTTGTTCAACATCCTCCAAGCTCGGATAAATCTCTGGCGATGACCTTGATTGTTGTTCTCATAGTCAAATACCAAACCTTAAATGAGCATCTCATGTGGGCCATCCCTTCGAGCGTAACCAAACTGTCTTAAGTCTAAGAAAGGGTTGTAGGTGATACCTCCTCTAATGCCAAGTAAAGGGACATTAAGGAATTCTCCACAACGGTCGACAATAGTAACATTCTCTAAGGATCGGGAACACCAATGAATTTCTGAATGTTTGAGTGTCATCAACCTTTGTGACCACCTTGAACCTTGCTCGTTCTTTAATACAGATTGGGGAAGATGCAAATTAAATCATCTTGCCAAGAGAGGAGTATAACACATAAGGATACCTCTTTTCCTCATAGTGCGAGTGTGAAAAGAATGTAGGATGTCTCCTAGCAAAGTAGGCACCAGGTTACGAGACATGAAGATCTTGACGGTGTTTACGTCTATGAGTTGGTCAGGATTTGGAAACAAAACTATCCCATAGATGAGGAGAGCCACAATTTCCTCAAAAGCTTGTAGATCCAAAGAGTTCCAACAGCTTTGGGCTTTCTCAAACAAGAACTTTGCTAGGAAACCCTTGACACCATTCCTTGTTTCCCAATTGGTTGTGACATCAGATGGTTGCAAGTGTAGAGCTTGAGCAACCTCTTTTAGCTTTGGATCTCTTTCCGTACCATTGAAAGGTAGTTGATTGAGAACGGGAATCCTCAAGAGTTGGGAGAATTCTTCCAAAGTTGGCACAAGTTGATAATCGGGAAATGTGAAGCAATGGTGTAAAGGATCAAAGAACTGAAAGAGCACCTTCATCATGTCTTCATCAATGTTGGAGGTGACCAAGTTTAGGAGACGACCATGTCTTTCGGTGAATGGAGAATTTTCAGAAATCCTTGATGCTAACTCTTTGAGTTGAAGAGGGATCCTTACAAGATTGACTTGAATAGTTTTCCTGCGAATAGAACCCATGTCCTACAAAACAGAACAAAGATAAATCCTAAGATCCTTGAAATGGTTAGTGAGTATGAGTGTGATGTTATGATGTTATGTACAAGTAAATATACACAGACAAAGCAAACAAGTCCTTAGGTTTAGGCTTGCATGGAGTTTTATAGGTAAGTACCCTCTTGAAGTTTAGTTGGCTCAAACCTGTCCTAGTAATAGTAATCGGGTTCTAAGGAGCTCAATATCACCGGTTTGTTTCTTTGGTCATTGTTTCAGCACAAGCCTCTTAAATGACGACCTAAATATCCCAAAAAACCAAACCTCGATGAGTGTAGTATCGAGTATCTACCAACATCGGACTACACCAAAGTCGGTCATCTCACTATGTCCTAAAGGCCAAGTTGGTCAAGTAAAGGTTCTAAAAGTTTATTAGTGATTCATGACATCACTCAGCAGCCCCGTATTCTCCTTGATTAACTCAAGGGCTACTGGTACCCACAAATATGTCGCACTAACGTAGCTATTGCTTAGACCATGTCGGTATACCCTGCATAATTTCCACAACGTATTGCTACTTACCTATAAGGTATCCCAAATCCGGGTAGAGGATTCAAACCCAAACAAAGAACCATAACGTAAAGCAATACAAGTCAAACAATGAAGGCAAGTAAATGTGATCTAGCCCTAAGGTAACCCCACTTTTAAAATTTTCCCCAGCAGAGTCGCCATTTCTGTGATACGGTAGGAGAACTGACTTGGGTGTTTTGCGTTTGATCGCAAATGTTGCAGTTAGCAAGAGTCACCACCGACTTTTATTTTATCAAAAAGGAAAGGTGAAAAAGTACAGGAAAGACCTTTGAGATTATTTCTTGAGTTCGGGGGGTAGATTATGAAAAGGGAAGGTATTAGCACCCTTTTCATCCATGGATTTCCATGGGCTCTTAATTACTTGCTAGATCACTTGCTTTTGTTTTAAATTATGCTTTGTGTGGTTTTTAAAAGTATTTTGTAAAGAGGCCATTTGTGTAGTCAAACTTTGTAATGATTCTTGTTCATAAGAATGTATGCAAAGTGTTTGATCTTTTGAAAATGTTTTCAAGTTTGTAAGATGTTTTGAAAGTGTAGGTGTTTGTTTTGAAAATAGCAAGGATTTTTTGTTTTGAAATAGAGCAAGTAATTAGGAGCATTCTACTTACTCAAAAGTCTTTCATGTTCATTTCCTCTTTCCATTGACATTGTTATCTTACCATTGATTTGGTAAGTAACCCTATCTTTGGATGTAAACGAGATGGGTGTGGGTCATCGTATAACCATGATTAGCAATGTTGCAAGGTATCTTAGCATTCTCTTTTAGGGACTAAGATCATTTTGAAAGGTAACTTTGATAGCGTCATCGAGGGACTATGATCTTGTATTTTGCTTGTTTTTGCTAAGATACCTCACATGCGTAACATGGCCATTTGTAAGGCAACCAAGTGAATTTACCCTAAGGGTGCTTGTGTGCAAGTGTATTGTTTTTCATGCTTGGTTTTGTCTTTGATTAGGGTTTTCTAATTGATTGGTTTTAGTATTTCCATACAAACCCTAATTACTAGCATTTGTATATAAAGCGATAAAGTACGGAATTTAAAATTACTACGCTATTATAATACTTGTGGGAGGGGGTGTACAAATTACAAATGGGGATTGCAAGAAAATAAAGTCTAATTATCTATTAAAACCATATTGAATTTGGATAAATAATGTACAAAAATGAATAAATATACAAGAATGTAAAGTGGAAAGAAAATGGACTTTTATTTGGATTTTTTATAGGAAAAAGGGGTTTTGTTTTAACCTAATTAACTAAAAGAAAAATAATTAAGTAAATTAGTAAAAATTAAAACCTAAATTTACTAGGAAAAGAATTTAAATAAAACCCTAATCTATTAATTGATTAAAAAAGAAATTAAGTTTATAAGAAGAATATTTTTTGGTATTTTTATCTTAAAAATAATAGATAGTATTATAAAATATTTTTGGTCTTTTTTTTGTTTAAAAATAATATATTTTAAGAAAATAACTAAAACCCTAGTTTTTAATTAAATTTATAAACCAATTAGTAAAATAAATAAAGTATGATTAAATAAAATATTTTTTTTGTATAAAAAATAAATAAACTATATCAAAATATAAATCTAATGTTTTTATATTTTTTTCTGATTTTTTTAGTATTAGATAAAATATTCAAGAAAACAAATAAATAAAAAATGAAAAAAAAAATGGGTCAGGGTGTGAATAGCCAGCAAGGGGGGTCAGAATGAAAAAACATAAGGCCCAAGGGGATGAGGCCCAGCGCTGCCAAAAAAGTCAGAATATGTGAAAAATATGAAAAAAAATCCAAAAGGGTACCACTGGGGCTCGAACCCAGGTCCCTATAGTCGCAGGCGCGCGCTTTTACCATTGGGGTGGCTATACATCCGTTTATTAATATCAAACCATAAATATATATGGTAAACACGTTCCTGAGGCCAACTTCATCTTCAACCTCATGCCCAGCCTGAACCTCTGTATCTTATTCAATTCTCAACAAAAATGAAAAATGTAAACAGGAAACTTGTGACAAATTTCCTTACGATTTCAGAAATGCAAAGCAATAAAATTATAGATAAAAAACAAACATGAATTTTAATGGCCCTAATCTGAACCCTAAAAATTTCAGAAACTTCAATCGTAAAATTCTCTATGCTTAAGAAACATAAATGAAAATTATGGACATGGTTAGCTTTAGGACAATGATATCTATATTTTTCATTCACAAATAAACCATTGATGATGCTTGTTTGAAGAGTTCAAAAGTCAGAAAACTCACCTTGCAATAGGGTATCGTGTTTGGAGTTTGAGTAGCTTTTAGTGAGTTACAATGATTGGATTAGCTTCCTCAAGTTCCCAGGAAGCTAATGTGATGCTTAGCTTGAGCTGAAAGTGCCTGAGGAGTTCTAGAGAAGTCAAGGTGCAAGGTGTTGTTTTTGAAAATGGTGGATGATGATGGAGGTGTTACAGTGGTGTTGCAGGTGTTGGAATTGTTTGTGTATTTTATTTAGAAGATTTTTAAAGTAAAAGGCCAAGAAACGCACGAGCAAATTTGGAGATTGGATTCAAAACTCAGAAATGGCAAGTTTTGAGGTGTTTTTGGTGATTCTGTGTTCTTGGTGTTTTTAGAGCTCAAGCATGCGTGGGATTTGTGGCAAATAAATTGTGTATGTATAAGCAAAAGGTCTTGAGTGATTTTGAGAGTCAGAAGTACAAGTTACAAGCTAATTGCTATGTTACTTGATTTTCAAGAAAAGTGGGAAAACAAGTTTCAAGAGAAAGTACAAGCATGGGCTGAGTGATTGTAAGTGTCTAGATAAACTTCTCTTGAGTTATGGGACTTGTATCATCAGAAGAAAACAAGTGCAAGGCTCAAGAATAAGTTTTATGCAAAAAGCTACTTTATCAAAATGGCATTGTGCACTTTCTTTCTAAAATGGGTATAAAGCATGGCCTTGCATTGAATGCTTGGATTGAGACCTCTAATAGCTGTGCAAGCAATTAATTATGGAGTGCCTAACAAGTTTGATGCCTGCAAATTAGAGGTTATGCAGCATAAGTTTGAATTTTGAATTTTGTTCATCACAAAATGACTTGTAATTCAAGTGTGAAAACCCTAACTTCATCTCTTCGATTCTCCCTACTCAAAAATGATCTCAAGGAGTTCTTTGACATTTTGGAAAGCTTTTAATGTTCTCTACAACCTCTATTTGAAT
The DNA here is from genome assembly GCA_948472305.1 of Vicia faba. Classification (NCBI taxonomy): domain Eukaryota; kingdom Viridiplantae; phylum Streptophyta; class Magnoliopsida; order Fabales; family Fabaceae; genus Vicia; species Vicia faba. The sequence continues at coordinate 1,252,773,747 of OX451736.1, forward strand.
CACTTTTGAAAAATCCCATTGGAACTATATGAAAAAGTTCCATGAAGTTAGGTCAAAATCCTGAACAAATTAGGGCAAAATTTCACTAAGTGTTTTGTTTCATGACCATGTGTTCTTAAAATTATAACTTGAGATCCAAGCATTTTTGGAAGGAGTTGTGTAAAGAAATGTTGTATATTTCATGGAGATATACAACTTTAATTTTGAAAGTTTCTTTTGAATCATCTTGCATCATGGTGAAAATTTTGCTCAAAGTTGTGAAAAAATAAGAAATTTCCAACACTTAGAAAAATTTCTAAGTTTAGAAATTTTAACTTTTCAAAATGAAATCTTAAATTTTTGATTTCTTGATGAATAAGTTTCATATTTTGACATGCTTTGATGAATTTTGATCTTTGACATTTGATTTTGACCAAAAAGTCAAAGTTTGACTTTTTAGTATACAATTGACTTTTGATCAGTTGACTGAAAATTCATCTGTCAATCCATTGGACTTGAGAAATGTTTTGAGCCATGTCATTAGGTAAAAATGATGCAATTGGACTCTTGAGATCATGCCTTAAACCAATTGATCATTTTCTAGGTCAAAAATCAGAAATTGTCCTTTCCCAGTCAAAACCCTAATTTTGACCATTTTGCCCTTTTGAAGATTTGATCAAATTTCTTGAGGAATTGTAGTCAAAACTTGATAAAATGATACATATGAGTTTAAAATGTTGTTGTGGATCGAAAGTTATGAAGTTTGACTATAAATTGACCATAGTTGACTTTTCCCCAATACAACTGATATTTAGGTCAACTGCTCAATTGACCGAGCAAAAGTGTGATCCAAAGCTTGAAACTTGACATGAGTAATCTTGAGGGTCCATAATGGTCCATGAAAGTCATATGTGGCATTGGAAGTTCAAATATCCTTGTGCAATCTCAAACCCTAATTTTGGTCATTAGTGCTTAAGGAGGTGTCTTAAGCTGATCAACCCTAGTGCAATCTTGAGCCAAAGGAGATCTTGTGAGCAAATTCTTGATAAATGAGAGGGAAAATTTTGGGGTACAACAATAAATATCTTAGAAAACTAGCTTTTGTTGAGCAACAACGCAAATCGCACTGGGGAAAAAGATTCTGTTTGAAGAAACATTATTTCCATCAAGCACTTTGTGTTAGTAACAACCTCGAATAATCTCTTCTCTCTTGCTCGTACCTTAAGCCACTCATGCCTCAAACAAAATTGATACCGGTATCAAGAAATTATCAACACAAAGCCACTTATGCATCGAACAACAACTAAAACTCAATTTGCAACACATTTGTGAACTCCGGAAAGCGTTATATCAAGTGTTGATGCTTGTTAAAAAATCGATTTGAAATCATCGTTTTGATGTAATAAGTCTAAACATCGACACATGAAAAATATACCGAAATTCACAAACCAATCTTATTCATCCAACCGATATCGGTATCACAATTTCCAAGCAATTAAAACCAAAATTATTTACGCGTCGAAAACAAATAAGCACCTCAAAATTTTATTCCAATACACGAGTTTGAACAAATCATGAATAAAGTATCAAATTGGAATCGAATTGCAACGTGTAGAACTCAACAATCATGAACATATATCAATTTCAACGCGTATCCATCAACAATCACCAACAATTATCAATTTTGATGCGTAAACCACAATCATTTAACAATCACCGCGTCGAAATTCAAGATTCAAACAATTGAATACAAAACTCACCCAATTCCAAGCTTATTCATAATTCACAAACTCAAGAATCACTTAATTTCAATAAGCATGTATTCTTCACAATTCAAGATCCAATCCATGTTAAACAACACAAATTCAATTTAATTCAACAATTAACTCATGTAATCTAAGGTAAATTCAATTTAACTAACCAATCAAGATCAAAACAATAAAATCAAGAGATGAAGAATTGCCGAAAGAAGACCAGAGACCTTAAATCGAACGCGGCCAGAAGAGGGAGATCGCAAGAGGAGGGAACTAGTGCATGGATGGGGAGAGCTTGGGGAGAGAGGCTAGGAGGAATTGACGAAGGGACGGGGCGGAGCCGGAAGCGGAGGCCGGAGGGAATTCGGTCGCAAACGCGTGGCCTGGGGGAGGTATCTGTCAGAGTGCGGAGGCGATCGCAGCTGGCCGATGGAGGGAGAAAGACGAAGATCTTGAGATTTTTGCTTCTTGTTCTTGAGAGAAGAGATAAACTTGAGAGAATTTTTTGTGATTTTTGTGTAGAATGACAAAAGTGATTATGAAATTGCATTTTAATAATTTATACAAGTGAGCTAAGAACTTGTTTTCCAAATGGTAAAAAATGCAAATTCCCTTATTTTTTTTGTGAATAATGCGGAATTTTAAGCTTTTTTCGGTGTATGGAGCGAGAAAAACCCACAAGATCATCACTTTCGGCGCATAATCCTAATGTGCAACCTGAAACAAAAACGTCGATGACGAAATTTATGACGCAGTGCCAAAAGAATCTCCTCGATATGATAAAAATTGAGAAAGTTATGAATTTCTCAATGACAAGAAACTTGAGACAGAAAACCCTCTGAGCACGACTTTGGAAACAAGCCATAAACCGAAGTCTTCTGAGCACAATCCAAACTCGGCCCCTTAAGAAAACTTGTAGCTAACACAATTTATGGCATAGTAGAGGGATTAAGACTCAAAGGTTTAGAAGTATTATAGGCATAGTAGTAGTGGTAATCTGCTAGATAGCGAGGAGGTTTAGAGGGCCTAGAGGAATGTATTACAGGTTGAGGGTGGTTGTTATTTATATTAGTGCTAGTAGGGAGAGGTACAAGTTCTGGTTCATGAACATTAGAATGTTCATTGGATATAGCTTGGTCATTAGAATGTTCATTGGATATAGCTTGGTCATTAGAGTGTTGATTTGGATATAGATTGATTAGAAGTTGTATTGTTATTGGGTGTTGTGTTGGGAACAGATAAAGGAGATGGGACAAACAGGTCACTGTCATGAGAAGGTGACAATGCAGAGTCATTGAGAGGAGTGCTACTATCTTCAGAAAGCAGTAGATCAGCAGTAGAAGCAGAATTGTGCAGAATTGGCAAGTCATCAAGGACACGATAAGGGTCATGGTTAGAATTGGTTTGAGTAGGGTTTGTGGGGACAATTTGGTTGGATTTGAATGGGAAATTTCTCTCATAGAATACAACATTTCTATACACAAAAACATGGTGATTGTGTAAGTCATATAAAATATATCCTTTTGTTCCACTTTTATAACCAAGAAACACACACTTTCTAGCTCTAGAATTGAACTTCGTTCTATGGGCTTGGATGGTGGTTACAAAGTCTAAACAACCAAACACCTTTAAGTGGATTAATGAGGGTGGCTGAGAAAAAAGAAGTTCATGGAGGGATTTTAGTTTCAACAAAGGAGTAGGTAGTCTATTGATTAGATGAATAACATGTTGGACACAAAATGTCCACATGTTTAAAGGAACTTTAGAATGAAAATATATGGTTCTAGCAACATTCAAAATATGTTGATGTTTTCTTTAAACCACCCCATTTTTTTGGGGTGTTTCAACACAAGACTTTTGGTGTAGAACACCTTTGGATGATAGAAAATCGGATAGGGTAGAAAATTATATCCCATTGTCTGTTCTAAGACATTTTAGGGACTTTTGAAACTGGTTTTCTATGTAAGATATGAATTGATTGATACTACTCTTAACCTGATATTTTGTTTTAAGAAAGATAACCCAAGTGTATCTACTAAAATCATCAACAAGGGTTAAGAAATATTTTTGTCCTGACAATGAAATTATGGAGAAGGGTCCCCATAGATCAGCATGTAATATTTCAAAAGGTACAGACGATTGAGTATTGCTATGAGTAAAAAGTAATTTCTTTTGTTTTCCAAAGTGACAAGATTCACAAGGGGCATTATTATTTTTACAAGGGATGAAAGGAAAAAATTTGGAAACATGTTTCAAGCCTATGTCAGAAATATGACCTAATATATAATGCCAAAGTATACAGAAATAAATTTTTTTGAAAGTATAAGCTGAAGACTGAACCAATCATTCTAGCTGAACCTTTACAACCTAGATGAACCAATCATTTCCTTGGAATGATTCTGCAGTATGTGACATGTATCAGTATTAAAAGGAACATAACAATTATTGTTAGCTACAAGTTTGGCAACAGAATTGTGGTTGACATGAAAATTAGGGATGTAAAGCACATTGTGCAAAGTAAGGTAAGGAGAGACTGTTATACTACCCGACACAGATGCAACTATATGAGAACCATCTGGAAGATTAACATGGACAAGTATGATTTTGTTCAAGGTAATAAAAGAATATTTGTCAAAGGAAATATGATCTGTTGCGCATGTATCTAAGATCCAAAGATGGGAGTTCTTACCATTAGGTGTATAGGAGTGTGAATTCATGGCAAAAGGTGAGGTAGATATGGAATTGGCTTAAGGGTTGAATTTAGATTGTTGGAGCAACTCTATAATGTTGTTGTACTGCTCTTGTGTGAATCCAAAAGGAGATGTAGCTGAGCCTTCCTGGGAAGAATCAGAAGCAGCGTTAACTGCAGCAGTGGAAGAAACATTGTTACCAGTATTTGAAGGCTTGCCTTTACTTTTGAACCCAGAGGGATACCCATGCTTTAGGAAACACGTTTCAACTGTGTGGTTCGTTCTACCACAATGAGTATAGACACGATTTTTCCCTCTACTGACATTAAAACCGTGTGTCTTACCTACAGAGTAATTAGGTTTTCCATTAGAATTCCCGGAATGTGCCTGAATCTGAAAAGCAACAGTCACTTCAGTAGTGTTATCAGTAGAACTTGCAGAAGATGCAGAGTGATTCATTTCACGTTCTTGTTGAATGACAAGAGAAAAGGCTTTGTCAAGGTCAGGGAGAGGATTCATCATCATTATTTGTGACTTTGAATGTGTGAATTTTTCATTTAAACCCTTTAGAAAACGAATCACACAGTCTTGTTCACGATATTTCTGAATAGATGCAATAGCGCCGCACGAGCAAAGATTGGCGCAAGAACAAGCAACAATTGGGCGGTAGTTATCCAATTCTTCCCAAAGGACTTTCAATTGAGTAAAATAGTTAGATACATCAAGAGTACCTTGATGGAGCTTGTAGAAATCTTCTTGGATGTCATAAATTCGGAACAAATCACTATGAGAAAAGCGATTCTGCAAGTTTTTCCAAACACTGGTCGCGTTATCGATCCACAAAATGGACTTTGCAATGGACTCTGAAATGGAACGATGAAGCCAAGCAAGGACCATGGTGTTGTAGCGGATCCATTGAGCATACAGAGGATCTGCTACGGGAGGTTTTGTGAGAGTTCCATCAATGAACTTCTCTTTGTTCTTGGAAATCAAAGCGATGTGCATCGATCTTGATCAAGTATGGTAATTCTTGTCATCGAGCAAAGGTGAGACAAGAACAAGAACAAGAACAAGATTTTCGTTTGGATGAAGATAGTATGAGTTGGTAGAATTTGTGGAGAAATCAATATAATTCGGGTATGCCATTGTTGTAGGGTTCAAGAGAGCCAAAAGAAGATCGAGGCGAAGAGAAGAAAACTGTAATCGTAATACACGAATTACAGAGAGGAAAGAAGAAGAAGATACAATGGCTACCAGAGATTTTCTTGCTCTGATACCATGTTAATGTTGCAATAATGGTGTACGAGTTCCATGAAAATAGAGAAAAGAAAGAAGAAAAAGGGATGTACTTAGTAAAGGTAAAAGAGAGAGATAAGCTGATAAACCTTTTTTATTGAGTAATTTGTATATCGTACAAAGTCCTATATATACAAAGGATAATAACTAATTAACAATAGAATGTGATTTAGTTATACATGTGTCATGCTATGAAAGGAAAAACGAATAATATTAAGTTAACAAGTACCTACCAAACCAATTCAAATGAAACAATTTCATTAAATTAGAACAACTTAAAAAAAAATCTACAATAGATATAAATATTATGGTTGCTATATGATGTTAAGGAAAATCTTAGAAGAACTTAACTGTGGTCTGCAATAGAAATTGGTATCTTCCTTTAAGAGTAGCTAATATTCCACATTAGTGGGAATGATTTATATGTATGCCAATTAATTAAGACTGACTTTGGAATCTGCCTTTTAGTGTAGCTAATATTTCTCAATTGTATTCTCGATGATTTTCAACTGATTTTTCTCACTTTCTATCATGTTTCTTTAACATGCTTCCATATTAATTTAATGAACTAACGAACCTCAATCGCATGTCAATTAATTAGAGAACACCAATTTCTATGTCATATTAAGATTTCTATGATAATTCATCAATTTCATATACCCCTAAGAGTGTGCAACTTCATGAATATGTATGTGATTTTTGTTGAGATCGTAATTTATTGTGTCGAAGTAGATAGTATCCAATAATATTTTAACCACTAGAAACTTTTAATTAATATCAAATTCCCTATATCAATAATAAATAATAGATTGTTTTAGGTTGTAATATCTGAAACATAGCTAACTTAAGTTAATTAAAACTCATGAAATTATTATCAATATGATAATTTTATTTTCTATGAAAAGTTTTCTCCAATTATTATGTGTGTGAAAATATTTTATAGTTCCTAATACTTCTTTTGATCCTCTTCCTAAATCAATTTTTCTTCTTCTTTCATTGATATTGTGTGGGTGAATATTCTGTTTAACTTTTATACTTATGTTATTTATATAGGGCTAATGGATTGATATGAATAAAGATGCAGTTTGGGAAAGTAAATAAAGAAGAAAGTGGATTTGCAGTTGATATGCATTTGTTCTCAAGCATCTTTGGATTATTATTGAAGTAGATGATCAAAAGTTTCGAATTAGTTAATTTATACTTTGAATTTTAATTATCGTGTGTTTTATCTAAATTGTGTTTCTTGACAATTTATTGAATATAAGTTGAATTGTGAATTTGTGAAGCATTTGAAAAATGTCTATGTAAGATTTATGACTTTCCTATTGCCTTTGTTAAGAATAACATAGAACATTGAAGTGTAAGTAATAGTTTGACTTCTCAGCATTTTTGAGTTGAATTATAAATAAATACACATCAGACATTACATTTCATCAACATAAACAATAACTAACTTTCCAATAAACTACCAGACGAGCAGCAAAGGGTAGTTGTTTGAATAACACTACGGCTCCGGAAAACTACCCTTCCATTTATGTATTTTCTTTAATTTAATTAAAAAATTCTCATCTAATAAAAATGTTTAAAATTATTAATACATTAATTATATATATATATTAATTCACTATAAAATTTATTTTTGATAAAATTGTATTTTTTTTTTTTAACAAAATCCAATTATGATTAAAGACTCAATACTCTCTCTTGGTTAAGTATATTAATTTAATATTTCTTTTTATTTCTCAATTTAACAACAAAAGATTGTTCATCATAATAAAGACCCTTGCAAATATAGATTTA